>JAWQUT010000062.1:320332-375185 GCA_033807755.1 Ellobium chinense
GCTGAAAAAAATATCAAGTCATGGTGGTTACCATCAAGTTCCATCAAGATACAGATTTGTTTTTTGACCTAAAACAGCAGCACTGAACATCACTGTCAAAGATTTCAGGCTTCCTATTTATCTCTTTGACTTTCAAACTCACGGTGCACCAAAACTTCTATAAATCTAGATCAGTTAAGACCTTACTGAATGTAAAATAGCAGAACAGGAAACATCAGGAGAGGTGTTGGTGGGTTATATATTTGAGAACATGTTATTTGTGAAACTACTGAAACATTTTAGATTCTTTGTTAAAACTACCAAAATATTTCACAAAATTAAAGGTCTATTATACTGGTACAGTTATTTGTGGTGGCTCAACCCAACTATATGAAACAGTAGCTTTTGTGTGCTTCATGTCCACATCTTTAACTCATAACTTTAAGGGTGACAAAGTTTACTGGTATCTAAAGGCTGGGTGCATCAAAAAGCTAACCACCATAAAAGTTAATGACATGTGACAGGATTAATCATTTTCAAAGTTTCTGTGTACTTGATTTATTATATGTCTTAAAGAGCTCTAAAAGCAGTTATCCTGCTCCTACAAAGTCATTTTGAAATGATTCCTCTTGTTCTTTGATACAAATTAATGCATTATCTGACATTCTTAAGCCATTCTTTTTCATAACATTGACAATCATGTTCAGTCTTTAAAAAGTATTTCAAAGTTTGTCAATGAGGACTTGTGGGAAGTTAGTCCTGATGACCAGAATGCTAAGGTATAATCCAATATTAGCATCAAGTACCAGTATATCAGAACTTCATATCTACATTATGCTAAACCACATCACCACAGAGTGCAGAGGTACCTGATAAGAGATCAAAATTAAAACAACTGATTAGTTTTTAGAAACGAAAAATTCCTGTTCTTTCTCGCTGCAAGAAGGGAAGGCTGGATCGGGGTCTGATGAAATGAAAATAATAAAGAAAAAGAAAGAGGATGAAAAAAAGACAGCTGGATAACTAAGAACAAGCATGAAATGTATACCGTGTCCATGGCGGCAAATAATAAATCCTTAAACCCTTGTTATCCACTAGCTATAACGTACTGAATTGCTCACAATATTTTATACACCAAATTTTGGTCTTCAACAATTTGCATTGTTGGAGACCAGAAAAAAATGTTCACACTGAGAAGGAAAGCAATATTGGAAAGAAAATGGTGAAAATCTGATGCTTTATCCAAATATAGGTGCATCAAACTATGGATCAGTTCGAAATTCCTACAATAATTTGAAAACAGTGCTTCAGCTTTCTGCAGTTCTTACAGAGTTTTATGCTAGGAGATTCCTTAAGTTTCATACAAACTCAGAGATTCACAGACCAAGTTCACTGATCTCTCACGAATGCTGCTGGTAAGCACGGGAAGTAATATTGATACTATTTGGAAACAAACACTAGAAATAAAAAGTGACTACCAGGGCTACGAAAAATGGAACAGTGAAGAAATAAAGAAGGCTGGAGTAAATAGTTGCAAACAGATTAATATGTTTTCTCTGCATCTTGCACCACCAGATTAAAGTAAGCAAGAATGTTATGAGCAGTAATAAGTAGGTTGCCAAGAGCCATACAGTTAAAGAAGCATGGGCAGACCAATGTGTTGTCTCATAATTGTAGGCAGATTTGGCAACAGCAGAGTTGTGATAATTATCATTAAAAATCACAATCCACAGAAAGTTCCAGCTTCCGCCAGAATTCCGCATGGTGTTATCTGCTTATACTTCTCTTCATGCACATGAGCTAAAATCTGAAGTGTCTATTGATATATCACATAATTTTTATTTCAGACACCAACATCATAGTGCTGTTGTTATAGGAATGATATCTTACTTATTGTCTTCAGCAATTCACTGTATCATATGTGCTGATGAGTTTTTTTCCTTCTCAATAATCTGTTGTAACCCAAAGTTCATAACAGGCACTGGAGTAGTATTAATCGGTAGAAGCACACCCTCAGATAGTTGTGACACTTTAGGAACATGTGCCCAGAATGCATAGTTTTTAAAATTGAAGACATTCTGATGGTCTCAACTTCATTAAATTTTAAAAACAGAAATGACAGGTGACTGAAAATCAGAATCTTGCACATGTCTGTGTGTAGGTTTTTTTCTGTCTTCAACAACTGCTCTAAGTGTGCTTGTTTGGATAGTTTCATGTGATTAAAAAGCAACACAGTGTTACATTGTGATATTAAGTGCTTTGTAAGAAAGCATATATTTATTGACATCACGTTCCTGTGCATGCTGCAATTTGGTGATATCTGGACGCACTTATTCATAGCAATAATCTTCACTCTGTTTTGATTCTCTGGACTGTGTTTTCAACTATATTTCATCCACAGTGGTATGCTGATCACTTTGAAAGATTTGCAGGAATCAAGTCAATGAAGAAGCAAGAGCCACTGCTAAATTTCTAGACATCTTATGATAGCCTTGAATACTGACAATCTCATCATTCAATAAATAATACATTCCTGAAGAGCCAAGAGGAGAGCTATGAGCCAGAAGAAGCGGATGACATGTAACACATCTGTACACTCTTGATGTTAGAAAATGCAGTGAAATAGTACTAAAGGAAAGAACCGAGAGACAAGATTTACTGAATAAAAAAAGGATGAAAAGAAAAGAAAAGCTTTCCCCACCTGAACTGAGACTGCTGAGTTTGTTTTCCTTGTGCCTGCAAGTTATTCGCTTTCCACTGACTCTCCAGTTTACTGTAGATACCGCCAGCATACTGAAAAATGAACAAACATATTTTGCATCACCAATAAACATTGGTGACTGGCAGATCAATGACCGACATCAGTCATATATGACTAGCAGCAAAGAAGAGGTGTATCCCTTCTGTTTTTATTCATGCACTTTGCCAGGCTCATGGTTTTCTTTAGGCTGTCCTGTTTTACTCCACCCCCTTTATGAGCCCTATACAAAAAAGCTCCTTGGCTGTGCCAAATGCTGTATTAAATGTGACTGACATGGAGCTATTAATAAAATTGGATGGAGTCAGTACTGCTCTGTTTGGCCAGAATGCAACCTGCACTTGCTAGAATGGTTTAGTTTGCAGGGCAAGTGACAGAAAAATAGACAGAAAGAACAGAGATCATCATACACACTTGCTGTCACAAGAAATCTGAGAAAATAAACTTCTTTGTTTAGGACAACCAGTGGTACCGCTATGTTATGCCCTATTTTCTTTGCCATATTGGGAGCTGCTTCTCTTTTAGTTTTTTCCAGGCCCTGATCAAAAAGGGGCACTCTTGTGAAAGCATGGAAAATCATGCCATATGGACCCAGGTGCTATTATTGTTTCCTTAATTAACCAAACTAACACTGAAGACAGACCTCTCTTTTTGGTTTGTCCACCTTCTCTGGCGTCAGTCGAAGTCTTGTCAAAAACAGACGTATCTCCTTCATCCGTCGGGCATCTGCAGCAACAAATCATGAAAAAACACCCATAAATTTGACAAGGTCATTTAATAAGTCATACAACCATGTAAACAAAAAGAAAAAGCCACAGAAAGGCAAAGTTTCACAAATGACATTTTGTGATTTGTTTCTTTGAGTGGTTGGCAAATGACTGGATTATGGTTTGGATGTAAAAAGTAAAAGAAAACAACAATAATTTGTCATGATCAGCAGTCCATCATGGCTCTTGAACACCCTCCAGTATGATGGTACTTATTACAAAACAAAAATCCATGGATGCGAAAACAGAGCAGATATCAATCTTTCTTTCTCATCTGTAGTTAGATATATGTTTCATTAACTAACCCTCAAATGTCTTCCTCACCAACCCATTTGCTGAACCAGTTAATTAATGCACTAGCTGAACAAGTAACTTTATTGTCTGATATCACAAAAAGTATTTCAATGAAAGAGAATTTCCAGAGCTCTGTGTATTTAAGGTCATTTAAGGATAATGTTGTCTAACTTCAAATTTGAGTAAACTGGAATATGACCTTCTTGCCTCTGGGCATCCTTTCTGATCTGTATTTAGTTTTATGTTTTTTTTAAAAATGAATCCTCAAACATCCACCCACTGCTGCATATCTTGCTTTTCTTTGAACCAGTTAGTACACTAGTAGAACAAAAAACTTTACTGTCTGATGTAAAGAGAGATATTTAAAAGAAAGAAAAAAAAACGTCCCACACACTGTGCAGTAAATAATCTTTCAAGGATAATGTTGCCCAACAATTAAATTAAAATTTGAGGAAAATGAAATCTGACCTTTATACTTCGGAGCATCCTTTCTGGTCTGTCTTTAGTTATATGGTTCTTACGCTGACCCTCAAACATCTACCCACTGTTGCAAATTTCACTTTTCATTGAACAAGTTAAAGCATCAGTAGAACAAGTAACTTTGATGTGTGAGGTCACCAGGAGCAATTAAAAGACAGAAAAGTTCTCATACTTTGTGCAGTAAACAGTCATTCAAGAATAATGTTGCCCAATTACTAAATCATAACTTCAGTAAAATGAAATCGTACCTTCCTGTCTTTGAGCATCCTGGTTGTACCTCATGGATCTCTGAGTATCCCATGTTGACTTTTTGGTTTGCCTGGGAACAAAATGACAAATCAAGAATATTACTGTCGTAGATGAAATCCAAGAAGTCCCATGTTGATTTACTGACTTTCTGGAGACCCAAAGAAAAAGATGAACACTTTTATTGTCTTTGTCTGTCTGTTCAGACATCTACTGAATCAATGTTTGCCTGCTAACAAATTAATAAAGATAGCAAAATCTTAAGCTTGAAAACACCACTTAACTATACAGTTCTAATGGTAAATCTTTCAGAGGCCAAATGGAAAGCTTAAAAATTCATTCAGATCGTGATGGAACTGAAAATGTTCTAGCTATCTACATCAGAATGTTTACATAACTCTGTGGTACACAGTAATGTGTGAAATCCATTTTGAATTAATAGACACAGCAGCTTACTTGTCACCATGTATCTGTTTATCTGCGAGTCCTGTAACTCTCTGCAGGCTGTGCTATATTAATTTTATTCATTATTATTATCTTTCCTAGTTCTTCTGGACTTAAGAAGGAAGGAAACATCTTGAGCAGATGTATAGGTCGAGGTCACAGCTCATCTCTGCTACTCCTAACAAACAAACAGTGGGTATGACTTCCTTGTTTACATCACCTGCTGTAATTTGAATATCACACTCAATGTATCAGTGTGGGTGGTAGTAAGCAAAGGGCCAACAAGAGGCAAACTGCACACGAAAAGAGTTTGAATGCACATGAAACTGCATGTTTGTAACACGCTGCATATTCTTGCAAATATGGAAGGAACTATGAATCCAAAGCATATGATGTAGTTACACCGCTGTCAATTATTGAGTCAATGTTGGTAAAGTGATGCAGTGTATTTCATCACACTGGTCCTGTCCTGACACTGGTGCTGCAGAGACTCCAGTCATTAACATCAATTTTTTTGATTTTTTTCATGCATGATTTTAGAACATTAAGAAAACACTGACTATGTCTCTGCCATTAGCAACCCTTATGGGTACCATTATGTTGACTTTGTCCTATGGGTACCATTATGTTGACTTTGTCCTTTAATCACTGCATACAATGGCCCTTCAGCATCATTACCTCAGTAATAAGCATACTTATCTATATTAATAATAATATGTACTTCAGTATCTTAATTATGAATTTGACATGTACACACTCATCATTATTCTAGCATTTTACTATTCAGATGGACAAGTCTACTTATTTCATGCACAAAAAGAAAAGGCCTGTTAAAGACATTTGACTGTACTTACTCAAAGCCTGGGGCATCCAACAGAATGGCCTGAGGTTCAACTGTGACACGGGACTTCTTCAGACCACGGCTGGGTTTCTTTCCACTTGAAGCTAAGAACAAACAAACACAGCATGTCAGTGTAGTAACAACATTGCTTACTAGCTCTTAAGGATGACACTGTGTATAATTCCCAGCTACTTTTACTGCAGATTCACTAAATTGTGCATTATCAATAGAATTCAGCTATGGGGGTCTACTATCTGAAACCAACAGACAGAAAATCACTTTTTGAAGACACAGACATCACTATTTCTCCAACAGACAAACTGGACAGAGAAGCCAACTAGGTCAGAAATTCATTGAGAGTGTCAATATATATACACAGTGGCCCAGTTTAGAATGCATTTTCAGACAACTGTCTCAAACTGTAGTGGAGGGGACTGGGCCATACTTGAAAATCAATGTTCCCAAAAAATGGTAAGCAAATGTTGCATCGAATATCAAAACAAATTTCAGTATCTTTCTATTGTCCTGAGGGGTTGCACTTAAGCACGAAGAGGTTGCAATTAAGCAAAGTCAACTGTGTGTGAAATTCTGTAACAATGCCAGTGACACTGATGATGCCAACGTAAATGTTTTATCCACAGGAAAGAAGAATGTGTCACTAACAACATGTTGGTGAGGTTTCATAAGCTTGAAAATGTAAAATCAATAGTGGATTGCAAGACACGACCAACTCTGACTCCATGTCTCACATGCACTTCTTTCTCTCACTGACTCACCAAGCCCTCCTACCTAACCAATCTTCTTGAGCCAATCGGCAATTCCCACCCTACCTTCCTAATTCACCCTAGCCTTCCTTAGCATATAGTCTTACTCCCTTCTTCACTGACCCGCCTCACTACCTTCATCCTTCACTTATTGCTCACTTGCTCCTTGGCTTGTTTGTTCCTCCGTTCCTCCTTCCACATCCAATCCCATGGAACTTCTCCCACCTACTCACTTACTCACTCAGTCAGTCATTCCGCGTGTCCTGTGGTTTTTTTTTAACTGCCACTTTTCATAAAACAACCAGAGGTCACAGGCCCATCCCTTGTCTGAACTATGTTACAATCTATATGCACGGTTATCAACATGAACTACAACTGTGATTCCGCTCATGATGTTCTGGTGTGATCTGTCTTAGGCTTACTGATCGGCCTAAATGAACAACATATGCACCCGTTCACTTCTCTCAGTCACTAGTTCATTTACCCACTCAGCCAAGCCACCAGCCACACTGTCTTACTGGCAGATGCTGTCTGTGAGAACTCCTCATCCCCGACCTCATCATCGCTCTCAAACCCAAAATCGTCCAAATAGTATGAGACCTCCTTCTCCACAGTCAGTGCCTGCAGCCTCGGTTTACCCTGAAAGATACCAGGAAGACAGTGACCAAAGAAGTGGAGAGCAAGACAGAAATGGATGATAATCATCATGATGAAAATGAGGTTTAAAATGAGGGGGCTTCCAGGGTTGGCAGCAGTGCTGAAATCATTATGGTGATACTCAAATAGACTGGTTCATATTGGCGGAGGAATATAATACCTAGAAACAATCTACAAGCTTTTATGGACACAGCTTGAGGACCTCAGGATCATACTTTGTATGGTACTTGACACTTATCAATGTTATTCATTACAATAAAAACTTGCACACATGATTTAGATGGTTCACACAAGATGTCTAAAAGACAAAAATGGTTCCACTCGTGAAAAAGATGACCATCCTCAATCTTACCCTTACACAAACTGATACTGACATCCTCTTTTAAACAAGTCTAAGCAACCCAGGAATTCATATAAGAAAATGTCAAACTCATACACAAACATACAGAGAAATCTTGACCTTACCTCCAGTTTGCCTTCATCAGCACCAGCAGAGCTCAGGCTTGGGAGGTGGAGACCTGAGGTGTGGGCATGGCAGGCAAACACTTCATTGGCAAACACATCTATGTGCATTAAGCTGGAGATGTATATAAGACTGAGGGTTGATTTAAATTAATTCTTTAGCCTTTACTAAGTTTGAATGGCTAGGTGATATCAGTACAAATGAGTGGGTGGATTGTCCAAATAGCTCTTCACTAGTTTCACAATGGCAGATCTCAAAAGGTTGCAATTAAGCAAAGTCAACTGTGTATGAAATTCTGCAACAATGTCAGTGACACTGATAAAGCCAATGTAAATGTTTTATCCACAGGAAAGAAGAATGTGCCACTAACAACATGTTGGTGAGGTTTCATATGCTTGAAAATGCAAAATCTAAATATGATTGTGCTCAATAACACAAAGCTTTTTGAAAAAAGTCCCTGCCCCCCCCCCCNCCCCCCCCCAAAAAAAAAAAACCAAACAAACAACAAAACATTCAGCTTTGTTATCGTGTTCTCTGTTTTAAAAGCTAGACCATGCCTACCTCATTATTCTGACTTGGGTAACGGGGTTAGCAAAGCTAGATTTCTCAAAATCTAAGAAAAATAGAAATAACTTCGGCAAAGCAAAATGAATGTTATAGTTTGGGTTCAGTTTGAACTAGCTAGCAATATCAGGTCTTGCAAATGCCTAAAGATTTTCTTCCCCCTCAAACACTGTTCCAGATAATCTTATTCGACTGCTAGTAGCAGGGTCAAGCCTTATCCAGCTGACTATACACGATATTTGTTCTGGTAGTAACTTCAGACTCCACAGATTTGTTCTTGGAAAATTCAGACATCGTTTCTGGAGTAACATAGAATTTCTTAAAAGACTTCCTCAATTCAATTCTGAAAATTTATCCTGGAAGAATAAGCCATTCCCGTTGCTTCTGCATCCTTAGGTAAGGAACAACAATACAGGCAAATTTCAAATTATAATTGAGATCAGTGATTACTGATTTACACTGTAAATTATACTTGGTTTCAACAATGCTGCAACTCTCCAGTAACTGACGTTTAGTTCAATTTCAACTTTTCAGTTTTTCATATCACCCAATCTTCTGCATTATGTTTTGAAATTTCAGATCTCCACAGTAAAAAAAAACAACCAGCATCCCCAAAACATTGCTATTCAAATTTATAACAATCCATTTGATACAAAATGATGGCATTTTGTTTTCCCTGTAAACTTTGCACAATATATGTAAGTTATGAGAGTATTGCAGCAATGTATCAAATACACACACTGAAGTCACAAAACTAAAATGTTTCTAGATAATAATAATCTAGGCGAATTATAAGTCTTGTCTCCAGACTACAGCCTGCTAACATGACTTCAAACTATTACTACCCGAGCTGGCCTGATCACTCTAGGAATTTCTCAATTCCCTGGGAAGCATAGTGCTGCTGATCACTAGCATTCTGACAACATCTTTCACAGCCTATAACCAGGTACCCAATTTACAGACAGGTGGACTAAGAAAAATGTGAATGAAGTGCATTCCCAAGGCACTTCCAACATGACCATGTTTAGGAATCAAACCCACAACCTTTTCATCTTGAGTCCAATGTCATAACCATTCAGCCACACTAGTCCACATAGACATGAGGAGCGCACACTTGTGAAACCACCGATCAGTTTGCCATGGGCTTCTGCTTACAGTGTTCAAATCAAACTTATGACCTCTTTCTGTAGTAATAAGAATACATTGTGGGTTTCTGCCTGGAGAGTAACGATTACCACAGGGGTTCCTGCTTGGTCTTACATATACAACTGCCTTTGCTTAGTATGACCAAGCACAGGGGTGGAGTGCTTTTTTGACTAAACTCATGGGCCTTTGCTTTCAGGCCTTAGCAAACACTACAGGGCACCTGATTTTAGGAATATGTATACTCTCAATAGTGTTCAGGTTTCTCTGTGAAACTCTCCTAGAAAGTCTAAAACAATAGAATGCACTACACAGATGAAGGAAGTTAGTGTGAAATTAAAATCTATACTGAGTCTGGTTAGTATTTTTCAGTATATTTTTCATAAACTGGTACACAGATTTGAAGCATGAAAGAAAAAAAATGGATCTAATAAATACATTAGTGACTGAGACCAAACATAGACAAGAAAAACAAAACAAAACAAAACCAAAAAAAAAGATCTAACAAATTAATGAATCAGATGCAATGGAGAGATCCATCATTCTGAGGAAACTCAGTCTCTCTTTTTTCAGTATAAAGCCTGATTGAAAATATCAGATATAAAAACTTGGCTGCATTTTCTCAAATCATATTAATGTCACACCGATCCATCTTCTTTCCATGTCCTACTAAAGCAGATTTTTTAAAAGAGAGGCTTAACCTATAAAATGAGACAGAAGATGTGGAATTTATAAACAAAGCAAAAAAAAAAAAAGGAAATAAAACTAGAACAGTGGTTGTGTAATCTCATCACCTGAACCAGGAAGTACTGGAAAACCTTTGATATGGAGACGTCCTAAGGGTACTGGAAAAATGGGTTAACATGACAGATGGTTCTTCATTAACAAGAGCTATATTGTTTACCATGGATAGCATAGTGATTTCCACTTCAATATTCTCCTGCAATAAGGCAGGTGTCAAATTACCACACAGCCATCATTACATGTACTTCAATAACCAAGTACAGTAAAACCTCAACAATAAGTTATTCCTGTATGCATGAGAAAAGTATACTTACATTTGAGGTACAATTATTATTTAGGGTCAGCTGAATAATCAAATAATAGAATAATAATGAGTCCATGCATGTAAAATTAATATCGAATGACAATGTATACTTTTAAATGAACACTTAATATCAAGGTTCAGCTTTAGTCACATTCAAGGCATCCTTTCACAGCTGGTGAGCTGAAATATAAGATAGATTCCACCTCAACTTCATTCATGCTGCAATTAATATTTTCAAACACTGTCCATTATCAAATGTAACCAGCAGATTTACAAACTTTTTAGCAAGACCTGTTTCACATTTCACAGGAAAGAAAAAAAAAAGATGTTTGAAGCACAAAAATCAACACCTCATTTAGAGTTTACTTAGGTGGAATACAGCTTTTATCATAGAACCTATATATGCAGGACATTCAAGTAAGTGACAGGATTCATGATGAATTAATTTTTTTTACTTTTTAAATGTTCACTTGGAAGTGGGATGACATCCTGCTAAAGCGACACAGTCTTGACAGGACGTATGTAAATTGTTAAGCCTAGCTCAGTCATATTGCCTGGTTTGCCCTGCCTGTCTACTGAACATGTGAAGAGTTTAAGAAGGTGAGTCTGCGATTGTCATAACTGCCACCTTCCATCATTCTGCTTGCCTACACAGCAAACAATGCTGTTTGTTACCAACCAAGTATTATGGGCATGGCTGGTCAATCCCATCCACTGGTCAACCACCTTTTGTAATTTCACTTATATGTGTAATGATCAATACTGTTATACAATCTATCATCATGGTCACTCAAGCTCACTTACTAGTCATTCATGTGTATGTGACCGTCCCTTGCCATTAATTTAATTACTCATGTTCATTGAATGATCTTTTAAACCTTCGTTCACTTTGGCCAAGCCTGTCAGATGGACCATGTTGCTCATCTCTGCCAGTGTTTAGGTTCATAGAAACTCAATCCAATATTGGCTTTGATCAAATAATGACTTGCAGCATAACATCTTGGCTTTATAGTTTTGTTAGACATGGTCTCTCATTTTCTTTTCAATGTCACTTCAATGTCACAAGTCTTTTCCTCATATCCTAATGCCAAGATAACTTTAAAAGAAATTACTGTTTTCACCCTTATCCTGAGTAGGGCTTCATTAACCTGGTGACATCCGTTTAATAAGGATCAGCTAGCATGAATAATATAAAATACAGTAGATAAACTGTGTTCCCCAATGATCAAAATACACATTCCGCAGTCTACTGAAATTGCAAGTTGGACCATATACATGTATTTAAACAACATTGGATCATCTACATGATGTATATTGATTAACCCTTGACTTGAATAAAAAGCACTAGATTCTAAGAAATCATGTCATGCTTAAGCAAGACCCTCACATAAGTAGAACAATTAGTCAGAAACAGAGCTGTTCCGCTTCCGTGGGTGCCGCTTGTGTGAAATGAGCCTTATAAATGAAGGCATATATCAAGCAGTCAAAACTACATTCAAACATAGTATACAGTGGTGCATTGCAAAGTGAACTTGCAGTGATGATAATGGCGTTGTAAGCAAACAATATTACTGATAAGCAAAGTCAGGGACATGTTTTAATCTATGTGACAAGGTTTAACATCATAAAACACACAATTTCCTCTCACATTAACTATCATAAGAAAAATTTGTTTTGGTACATACAGAACAGACAGCTTCATAATTCTTAAAGTTGTTGCTCACAGTTGTAATAGATAATGCTGGTTAATTTAAACCTATGACAAAAAGGATTTTCATTCCAAATAAAAAGATCTGTATGCTGATGTCCAGTTATAGTTCACGCAAAAAGACCTTTATGTTGGTGTTCACATTATCATTTACACTGAAAAGATTTATATGTTGATGCCCAGTTATAATTCATGAAGCAAGGCCTACATGTTGATGTCCAGTTATAGTTCACACTTCTATTTCTCAACAGAACATCATCATCTGAGAACAGAGTGCCATCCAAGTGATAATATGGCACACTGGTGAGCCAGGCAAGCTGTGTGATGAAAAGTCCTTCCCAAATTTTGGCCAGAACGGTGGAATTCTATGCAAACATTTTATTATGAATCAAAGCTCTTCTTCAAGCACACGTAGTATGAGGAGAAAAAAAAAAATGCTTGTATTGCAGGCATTGTGGTGTTCCAGAAAGCTATCCAAGGGACTGAACTCCACAAAATGGATCATTCCATCTTTTTTATCAGATTAAAGCAAGCATTATGTTGCCTGAGGCCGTTATTTGACAAACTCTATATTAACAATGAACAGATTTCTACTACAGCAAGTATCACATAAAGAATATATAAACTGGAAAATCAGCAAATCTTTTTTGGTTAGTGACAAAATAAAAAAAATTAGATGTTAAAACGGTCAAAAAGAATAAAGATCTGAGACAAAAATTCACAATACAACAATTTCCACTGAACACACTTTTACTGTATAGATAAAAGCACTATTAGATGGTCCGATGAGACAATATTATGGATATCAAGGGAAACATTGGGATCAATTTGTCTTAGATTCACTTAAAATTTCTGGTGCATAAATCTCTGGAATTTGTTAAGACCAGTCTGGCATAAGAGATACCTTCAGCATCTGCTCTCAACCATAAGGAACAAATCAGTGTTCATATTAATAAAATCGAATCAAAATGATATACTAAATGCTATTTGTGAAAGGTGTCCCTTCATGGTATTTTCAGTGAAACGAAGCAAAACTTGACGTGGCACAGATAGTACTTTAGCATGTAGAATGTTTGGACATTGTGTCCATATAGCAAGTAGATTTAGCCTAACTTGTAAAATTTCTTGAAATCTTAAGTTCCTCAAAAAGGCATCCCAGCAACAGGAAATAAAAATGACAGGTGAAACTAGGTACTTGCATAAAAAAAAGATGTGGAGGATTAGGGGGGGGGGGGGGGNGGGGGGGTGTAAAAATGTGATATCGATTTTTTTTATTTTGTTAGTGCTGCTGAAAAACACTGGCTCTAGTAGAGGTACACATTAAACTCTTATTCTAACATTAGGCCCCAGGCTGCCTTCAAAATACTATATGCTACCTATAATACTGACATCTATACTATTATCTATTATTACTATATTATACAGACAGCCTATCTTTGCTAAGTCTGGGTAGCTGACATACAGTCAATTCTGGCCAGTTGATTGTAATTTGTTTAACTGTTACATTTCTGTAAAACAGTTTATTTAATATTATAGTCAAAAGCAACACTTCCACTTCACTGCACCCTTTGCCTCCTGGCAACTTGTTCCATGCTCATTAGTTTGAGCTGTCAACAAATTCTGGCTTTGAAAGTTATCTCTAATTCTCAAATACATTAACACTGTTATGACCTGAAACTCATGACGGACATTATAAACATAATGCATCTCTTATCAGTACATGGGTGTAAGAATAAACCAAAGACAAACATGAAAAGCGTTATTTAGGGAAAAAAAATTGGTTAGGCAATAACAACAACACAAGTCCATACCTCTCACTGCCATCACCATTATTGAGCAAAGAAACAGAAATTAATGGCTATGATACAAGAACACATGAGTGAGTAGTAATAATATGGATCAATTTAATTTAATAATCTTAACCTGCCTTTTGAGATGCTAATCACATAGATTTGGGATGCTTACAAGGATCAAATACGGCAATACAGGAAGGTACATTTTCATTAACTATGTCCTGAGGTTTCAGTTATGATCAGGAATGAAAAGCCTGGAAACAGATCTTAATTCTGATATCTTTTTAACGGTTACAGCCTATTCTTAACAATTAGTGTATTACCATATTGGTGTCCAGTTCACTGCTATTATTTGTACGAGTTGTGCAAGTCTTGGTGCAGGCACTAATAGAATTCATATAAACCCCTGCGACAATGGTTTTCTTAGCTAGGTGAGTGTCTTCATTCAAAGAAATGGATATCATTAAGGTTATCACATACACAGTATTTTTATACACTGTCTCAAAACGGTTCTCCTCTCTGAAGCTGAATAGACTCTTACTATTTTTTCATGAACTTACGAGCGCTCGCTTTGTGAATAAAAAATATCAACTATTTTTATGCATTTCATAATTAACATAGATAAATGTTCATAGGTTGGTTTATCCATGTAATACCAGACATTACAACTGCATATCACTGGCGCAATGAGCCATATTAGACTATTACTTTCTAAACTCCAAGGGAAGTAATAACCATTGCAGCTTTGATCACCTGCATTCGGGAAATAATTTTTGTTTTGTCCCAGCTGAAGTCATTTCCTTGTTCTTGCCCATTGGCAAATCTTAACTCAAGTTGCAATTTAATGACTGTGGCAGGATGAAAAACATCACTAAAAAGCAAATGAACATAGTGTACAAACTGAATATGCATTACACAGTGATAAACAACAACAGGCTGCACATACTCTGTAGGGCTATATACCCTAAGTGAATTGAGAATATATTGCTATGGTAATTGAATAATCCAGAACCAGAGTGAATCACTTGCAAGGGCCAATGACCTGATTCAAATCCACATTTTGTTTCAACAGGAGATGGGAACTCAATTATAAGATTAACGAGGTAGGCTCAGTAATGTGTAAATCTACCAGAGGCAACAGAAATGTGATATCCAACAAATATTGCCAAGTATGTTATTTTGTTATCATCTTTGACTAATATTCAACTCCCCATCTCCTCCTGTTTTTTTTGTTTTGTTTTGTTTTGTTTGCAGCTGCAGACAAATCTGCTTATTCCTCAGGAGACTTTATTTCTCCAGGACAGTTCAGTCAAGTTCATCTTGCTATTCACCACAAAACAGTCAGTAAATCAGTTTATACTTATTTTTTCTTCTCACTCATTCCCTACTGTCTTGATACTGAATATCACTGTGATTAAACAATACGCCATCAAATGACACCACTCCCAAACCAGTAATACTATCTTAGCATAGACAACAGTCTCCCATTTATGATTAAAAGCACTGCTCTGCCTCTCAAAGCTGTCAGCATGCGTAAATACCCCAGGAAGCTAATGAGGTTAGTTCTCTTTGTTCCTTTCACAACAAATCTTTGCAAATGAATAAATAGTTCATACACTACATTGTGCATATAAAATATCTAGGGTTGTGATAACAAATCCCCCCTTGAAAGCCGAACTATCTTAAGTGCCGACCTGGATGAAACTGAGTTTTCACAGTTTTGCAAGTCTTGGCATTTCATATAATCTTTTCAACATTGTTTTATCCCCTTATGGATGCGTTTGTTATATTAAACATTTTTTTCTTGCGTATTAAAAGTAATGGGGGTCAAACTAACTGCATTTTTTTTAAAAAGTGCTAGTAGTACCTGAGATAATCTAGCTTCAAGGGGCAAAATGTGCATAAACACAAAGTTTTACCTCCCAATCCACAAAAAACTTCAACAAAAACTTCTACAACACCAGCTGTGCGAGAAAATTTGCAATGGCTAAAACTATATCAACCTTACAGCCTAATATCCCTTTCAAAAAATGTAATAAATGATTACCAATCAAAATCAGAAATCCAGCAACAAGACTAAAGACTTACCTTATATCGGAAAGCCGCTGGTAAGGAACACATATAACATCCCTCCTGGCTAACAGGTCATCATACATGCGTTGCAGTGGAGTCTTTATCTTATCTCCTTCATTTCCATCTGGCAAACTGATGATATGGTCTTTCACTCGGCATCCCTGGAATAAACAGGGGTATAAATGCAGTTAAAGGCATTGCCTTGAAAGTATTCTTTGGTTATGATGAGTCAAATCTCTGAAATATAAAAACTATCCATTCAGCTTTATGCATATCTATAGGAGGCAGTAAATGCTAGGAGGATATGTCTAAAACTTCACTCAGAAATCTTCATACTGACATGAGCTCCTGGGATTCTCTTGCTCAAGATTGCCCATTACAGCACAATGAAATCATGCCGGTTGCCAAAGCTGCAAGGATGGAACAGTTAATAAAGAGGGCATAGTTCAAACAGAGTGACTATGAGGGTCAGCGCATCTGAAACTGATCCTCCCTAATCCATTCAGACAGAATATATAGCTTTGATCTTCCCTAGTCCACGAAGAAAATCAGAATATCTAGCCCCAGTCTTCCCCAATTACCTAGCCTGACTCTCTCCCTTTTCACTCAAATGTGCACCAACATTTCTCCAACTCAGTTACCTTGCTAATGAGAGTGGGGTCAAACCTCAAGGCTTTCTGATGGCAGCAAGGATAGGTGCCCACACATGAACTCACAGCACCGGGTTCATTATCATAGCGAGCTTGCTCAGGGTGATAACTATTGAAAGAGACAAAGACTTCAATTCACCAATCTATGATAACATTCTTAAAGACATACAGTACAGTTCAATTAACATGACAGTGCTTTACCCAAAATTTTGTTTGCCCTGGATAAAAGGGAAATCCCCACTCAAAGATCCTCTTTATTCATTTAAATTATTTTCAGTAACCCAATAAGAAATTTCAGGGACCTACTGTTAGCACAACAATTAAGGAGAAAATTACAAAGAGCAGAAAAAATGAATCACTGCTGTTGCATTTTTTTTACATGCTCTGAAAGTGCTACTTTGGTTCTGAGCGCCTCACAAAAGCTGTTTTCCTTTAAAGCAGAAGTAAGACATGAACTGACCAATATTTTTTTATTTGAATTTGCCCGACAAATGTTTCACCTGTTCTTCCTGGTTTGTTTATGCCTACCTGCAATGGCCAAACTCTATGAGTGGGAACACCTCTCCACACCGGTTACAAGTGAGATAGTTGACTGTGCCCCATAGCCTCCAGTACACATCTCTCCAGGTCTTCAGCTGACTTTTCAATTCCAGGATGTAATCATTGACATCAAAAGTTTTGTCTGGCACATGGGAGTAGGTCATGGCCCCATTACGGTCAATTGTCATTCTGAGAGGGGAAAATAAGAATGATGAAGTGATGATCAGAAAGACAAGTCATAGTCAACAGAAGTGAAAGAGCTGTGTCACATTATTTTGCAGATTATTTGTTACCGGTCTTCAACAGCAAATAATTTTGTAGCAAGAGACATATCTTTGCTAATGCTAATGGTAAAGCGCTCATATACTACAAAAATATCCAAAACTAACTTACAGAATATCTGATTCAAACTTAAATTGTTAAACATTATAGTGTTTACCAGCAGCAGCATTTTTACAGTCCAATGCACAAATATCAAGTCGTATCTTAATAACCCACTATGATGCATACAAAGTAAAAATTACATTCAAAAAGATGCTCTCATTTCAAAATGGTACATGGCTCATAAGAAAAGTAACATGTAAGCTGTAATGCAATTTCAGTGAATGAGCAGATAAATAAATCTCTTGCTAACCTGCTGGGCATGCACTTGACTTTTGTTTGGAGTGAATGTGTCAGGTGTCTCTTACAAACACTGCATCTGTAACAGATTTATATAGGTCTTGTCACAGCCAATGCATTCATTGTATCTATGAAAAGACACCATGAAATGTCCATAATGACAAACTGGTAAAATATAGTTTGCTATCACTTTACCCAGTTCTGATAAAAGTTTTGGGATATAAAAGCTAAAAAACTTTAGGGCATAACAATTTTACAAACAATTAGATCTTTTCATGCTACTAAAATGGTTGTAAGCCATGATGTTTTTCTCCAAACCTCATTTGTATGTGAAACATAATGTTATATGTCATATGGACAATATATAATAATGTTCAATAAATGTGGGGTTCCAAACATTTTGACCAATTGCATGGGGAAAATAACTTGATGGATCACACAATCCTTTTCAAATAAATCAAAGCATCTCACACTGAATGCCTGAAAAAATTTCAGAAATAAATCTCACATTTAAAGATCTGAAAGATGACAAAAATTTCTCAAAGATGGATACTTCTGATGCAGCCTCCAACCAAGATGGTATCCGTTTAATTTTGCGTTTGCTTGTGTGAGGTTTAAATGTTCTTTCCAGCACAGTTATGGCTTTATCAAGGGTGAAATTTAGACTCCTGTCAAGCTGCTGACAAAATGATGCATTTCAAACAGTAGAAAAATACTTCAGGCCATCTATATGCCCTACTATGTAACTTAATCTTATGAAACACATGTCCAACCTGAACAGAGTTGTTGCTCTCTCCTGTGAGTCCAAGTTGACACTCTCTGGTTCAAACAACCTTTCAATTTTCTTGGAGAATAATTTGCTGAAAAACAATATATAGAATCACTGAAGAATCCATTTAGACACTTTCCTTGATTTATGAAGATTTCAGTGAACAAGTCTCATTTGTACATCCTTTTCCTATTAGTAAATTAAAATAAATATGTGAACATAACCGTTTCTTCCTTCAAGTTGCTCTTGGTATGTTTTGCACATCTATTTCAGGCAGGATTCAGGCCAAATGTACAAGTTTATCTCTTGACCAATGTAGCCATTGTAAAGATGCCTGCTAATGTCAGCAGAAAGTAAAGCTAATGTGATCAAGATCTGTTTATCTAAAACAAATCAGGAGTATGAACAGTGATCTCACACAAATCTTCTACACTATTCTCACATAATTCACTCTTCAGGAAAGGGCATTTCAGACTGTGGTTGTGTATCTCAAATGGTTGAAATGATGCATGGATATGACAGAGAGAGAGAGATGCTTGTTGAGACTGCAGTTTGAACTAAACTTTCAACTGAAATCAAACTGCTTAAGAAACACTTTTTACCTTTTAAATTTGTCTTTCCTGTCCTTAACATCATCAGCTTCATTGTGGGTGAAAAGATCAGCAATCCTGTAAACAGAACAGGGCATTTTATCAATGAAAGTTATGACCCTCTATGTCTCATGAGCTTGCAAAGGGATTTAGAGAAACTGATAGTAATACTATGATCTCTCTAACTTTTCCATATATATTTCGAGGATATATAAGATGTTATGCAAGCACAGAAACATCTTGGACAGCATTCTTATTTGCATGGATGCATACAGCAGATTTTCTTTTTAATCCATGTCAAAGGTTCCCAAATCAAGACAAAATGTGAAAAGTAACAGTAACAATTTGTCCATTGTCACCTTCTTCAGTGATCAAAATAGCAATATAACTCACAGCAGTGGCTATTACCATCTCAGTCAACACCTGAATTCATAAGACCCAACCATAATTCTTACCCACCTTTTTTTTTTTTTTTCCTTGAATTTTGATCTCATTCCTCAGACAGTGTGAATACTTTGCATTATGCAAAGCTAATCTGTTGTCATAAATTTTATTTCTAAAGCATTCTTAGTTTCAAACTGTAACTTATATAGTCATTATAAAAATAATAGTTGGTGAAACAAAACATAATATATGCACTGCTAGCGTGAACTGTAGGGCAACAGCTTCACCATAGGTCTGACCATGCCACATGTTGTGTCAATATCAGTGAAAGGTACACAGACAGTGATGAGTTAAATTCAAAAAATAGCTGAGAGTGAGGTGAGATGTAGGAAATGGGAGGAAGCAGAGAAAAACAAAGACAGAGATTACCTTGTAAGAAGCCGGTCATTTATGCAACCCATGTTACAGGGTGTGGAAACTATAGCACTCATATTCTTATGGCAGAATTTGATGCATTCTGAAACCTGAAGTAGAATGAAATAGAAAATTTATTTCCTAATGCAGCCCTTTATATCACCGCCATCTTTATAAATGGTCTGACGAAATACAAATTGAATCGTAAGCTATCCTGAAATTCTCATTAAATGAGATGTAGCTTGCCACTGTTACTTCTTTGCTTATTCAATTCAGGCGCAGTTTTTCTAGAACTACTCAATGAAATATTACTGCATGTAACTTGAAATTGCTTTCCTGATCTGCCACGTAATCATACCATCAAGAACAACATTATCTTTTTTAAACTTGGCCTGACTTTCCTGCTGCTATTGATATGACTGAAAAATAGAACATCTGAATATACCACTTTTCATATGTTCCATGTTTTGATAAAAACCCAACAAAAGGATGAGGCATATTTTGTTTTCACAGGAAATGACAACACAAAAGAAATCTGTGGTGCCTGCATGAGAGCAGTACCTTACTCAAACTTCATGGGATCAACTCAGAGCTTAAGTCTGTGATTTGAATGTAAGGTGGATACATATCTCAGAACAAAGGACTAGATCTTTGTCAAAAGTAGGCCAGGGAGGTATGTACTCAGAGAGTCTGCTGTGGATTGATTTAATACATCTTATCATTTGAATCCATGTTGTTTCCCTTTAATGATATTGGAAATATACGTAACTTAAGAAACAGCAAAGTGAAGAAAGGTTTCAGATACTAACCAGTGAATCCATTTTTAGGAAGTCTGATGAGATCAGGATTGACACAACATTGCTAGCTTCTGAAAGTAATAAAGTTAATGAAAAGATATATAAAATCCATCTTGAAAGCCAATGTTGGACATGCCATGCTTTGTAGAGGAAGGAAGAGAAACACGAGAGAGAACAGAGCATGAGAATTAGTCTAAAAATATTTTTTGCTGCTTACTCAGAATTAGACAACATGTGCTGCAAAACCTTAAGAATTCAATTAGAACTGAGCTAATAAAACTTTTTTTGCTGTTTCCTTAGGATTAGATGGCATAATTAGTTAGCGTTCCTTCATTTCCTGTTACCATCTGAGATTTCACTGTAATCACTGACATCACTGAAATATCAAGGCATCCAAAGCTCCTTAAAAAACATCCATCAACAAATCCACATACTTGAATAATAAAAAGTTCACCACTAACCCAGTCGCGGCTCATCTGAAACTTCCTTTGTCCCACGTTTGACATACTTAATAAGCCAGTCAAAAATCTGGACATCGCAGTGTACTGAAATATCCACTTCTTCCCAGCGCTGGGCATCTGTAGACAGGTACTCAGCAAAGTACTTCATCTCCTGGACCAAAAGGTCCCTGGGACACTGAAAGTCTTTTTTCACTGGTGAGAAAAATATATTTTAATAAACCTAGTGCTCCCATATCTTCTTCTTTAAACTTTGTTGTCTGCAACATAAATTTAAGTGAGTTTACTGGACAGAACATGAGAAGATTTCAATAAGTGTATATGTAAAACCAGTACCTTCTATAGATCATAGAGAGATATGATCTTTATGTAGGCACCCCTTGATTTGCTGCAACCTTTGACTAGTAAATAGAAGCGACCAATATAATGATATTACTTTACATTACCATGAAGGGACCTTACAATATCTCAAATTGATGCCATGTGGTAAGTTAACAGGTCTTACAAAATCACAAACTTAAACCATTTAATAATAATAATCATTACTATTATTATTAATAGAATCATAAAAGTAAAGGAAATGTGACATTTGAAAACCACAACTACTTACAGTTTTTCGCTTCATCACAGACGTGAATAACCATAATTGGTCTGCAACAAAATTACAAAATTAAAACTGTAGGCATCTGGAGTGACTTTCCCTATCAAGTTAGATTTACATTACTGAGAGCTACAATAGAAACCATTGGTATGTGAAGCAATTAATTTTCCTACTGTCTTAGCAAAAAACCATGCAAAATCTCATTATATATTCAGGCTTTTTTCCTTCAGACAGTACTGGTCAAGAGGTCACAAGAATGCTTGATCCTGCTAACTGTTTTTCAAATGATTAACAAACGTTTGACAGTTTCAAATGCTGAATTGGCCTTCACTGGCTAATCTGGTTCACTGAGGAATAAAACACACGAACATTCCTGTGACCAGCCTGGAGTACTGTTGTGGCCAAATGCTATTTTACAAATAACTGTATCCTGTGCCACTTCATTCTCTATCACTATCATTGTAAAAATCTGAGAAAAGGTTTCCTGATTAGGAATTTCAATTGACATCTTGTTAGAGTTTTATCTAGTTAAAAGTATATTCTGCAATCAGCAGTATTAGAGTTTTAGGCTTGCCACAGAATTATCTGCTGTTATTAGGTATATTAGGACACTCAGATATAAACTTTTACACTCACAATCTGTAATATATAAAAGGTAAACCTGCATTTTAATCTGAATATATATTGTTATTCAAAAGAAGGTTTGCATGCTAAATGCATTATTTACCCTTTCTGCCCCAGGTCCTTCCTGTACTGACTGTCTTTCCCACCTCCTGTCTTTTCTTTGTCATCTCTATTTCCTGGGAAAAAAATGATGTCAATCTTTATTCAGTGTAATCATCTCCACGGAAAGTCAACTTTCAAACTGTTAATGATTCTCCATAGCATTTGATGACTCTATGAAAAAGGCTACAATATGCAGGTATCTTTGAGACACATCATCCGTGCTGACATTCACACTCTTGACTTTAACAATGTATTCCACTAAAATAAAGCTTACAGCAACATGTGATTGTATATCAGTATCATAACAGAAAGGCCTAATTTCTCATCAGATTGTTACGCCCCTATGCTTTGAGCTTGTACATAATTTCAATACTGTCATCAGAATGGACCTACCGTTTTGAACAAAATTTATAAAAATGATGTCGAAATTTGCCTATGACCTTATTTATAGCATAAGACATTTGTCAACATAGATGATGTGCAATCGCAGAACATTTCAAACAAGCGAATTTTTGTGGCAGGAAATCTTGATAAATGGTAAAGTGTATCAATTCTTAAAATACATGGATGGAAGAGGACCAGGAATATAATGCCTACCAATTTCTGTGAGTTCTCAGAAATAAAGGAAGTCATAAAAAGCTTAAAATCAGGTTTAACCGTAGCAGGTTAAATTGCTGAAAATTAAATACCAATGGAACACCACAATCTGAATAGTACTTCACATTTTGGCACAATAAAGCTACTGGTATAAAAAAAAAACAACCCTTGATGTGTTATTTACAACAAATAATAAATTATCAAATCAGTTAGAAGTAAGTGAGAAATCAATGGAAAATTTGAAATTGTGAACTCAAAACCATCATTTTCCTCAGTCTCCTCCATCCTGGCCTTTGCAACATATTACTGACTATGCACCAATACACCAGATATGTCATGAAATGAAAGCCACATAATACTCATAATAAGTATGAGTTTCAAACCTCCTATAAACCTTTATTTTGCTGAATCCTGGCCGATTATTGTTGGCTGATCTCCCCAACACATATATGAGGTTGATTTTTGTAACTTCCTAAATACCTTTGTTTTTGCTGGACCCTGGCCTACTATTATTAGCTGACCTCCCACTGCCTTCTGATTCAACAAGACTGATGCCACTAGCGCTTGTAGATAAACCTGTGCCACTGATGGAGCGGGTGAGATGCTGTAAGGCCACACCACCACCCCCTGTGAGCAGCTCCTCATATCTACGAGCACACTGTAGAGAAAAAGGAAGGAAAATTTCCTATTAATACAGGCATTTCATTATTTTTTCCAGGCCATTATTGAATATGAAATGCATGGCCATGAAAAACAGCCTGTAATCAGAGTTTTACAAAGAATGAAATACACTATACTATCCACCTTTTTCATAAAAGTACTGAGGAAGGCCACAAATAACAAAATATAGAAAGTCAGATCCAGCTCTAACTGCATTAAAAAAGAAATAATTCATATTGTGGATCCTGCAGATTTAAGAGTGTACATGCACAGAAGTAATGGAAGCTCTAATGCAACACATCAAAGACTGTTTTAATATTTCAAAGCTTCATCTTCATTCACAAGGTCACC
Organism: Ellobium chinense; assembly: GCA_033807755.1. Taxonomy (NCBI): domain Eukaryota; kingdom Metazoa; phylum Mollusca; class Gastropoda; order Ellobiida; family Ellobiidae; genus Ellobium; species Ellobium chinense. The sequence continues at coordinate 344,513 of JAWQUT010000062.1, forward strand.
TTCACATAATTATAATCTAGCTAATCACATGTGTTATTTATTTGCAATATTTCTCTAATAACAGACTACCAAATATGTTGAATCTCACTATTCCCTTTTCTTTTTTCATGCTCCTGAAGAGTACAGCATTTGAGCATCTAAAACAGTTCTTTGTACTTTCAAGAGAATGAACTGAAAGCATGCTAAATGCTTTCATGTGTGGAGCTTTACTGCTCATGGCACACTTGCTAAATTGAAGCATGAGTGACATACCAGCACTAATTCTGAAAATCTTGAATCTTTAGAAAGAAATGAAAATAAACAATAATACCATTAAGACAGAAACTCTTAGCATGACAAAATTTCATTTTGGTTACATATTCAACCTGAATGGCAGTTGTCCCTGGGATAAGTCGTGCAATGGCCTCCCAATTCTTGTTTTCTAGACTTGTGAAGTCCGAGGAAGCAATCAGTGTCTTCAAAATCAAGTCAAGGGTCACACCTACTCTAGATGAAGGTTCCACTGATGCACTCATGCTTGACAGGTAAATGCTGCCTGGAATAAATTCAAGGATATATAATGACCTACTGGTGATTAATACCAGTGACAATAACAGAAACAACATTCAAATCGTTCTTACCAAATGCATCACATCCACTGATTGTCTATGTCATCAACTTATATTGATAACATATCTACACTGAATCATTTGATGCCAGTTCCTGGGTTGCCCTTTGTTGGAGTGGAACATAGCTAATTCATCAGTTATAATGTACAATCTTTAGATCTGGATCTACTCAGCACGATATGTTAAATATGCAGAAGCACATATTAAACCAGACTTTATATGAACTTATTTGATTTGACTGAATTTTGGTGTTTTCTCTACCAAGGCTAGATCTTAGCCAGGTAAATTTCTGGGACACAGACCAGTGATGACGGTAAGATTTGTAAACCTTTTGCCCAATGACAGCTGTACTTGTACCACACTGCTATTGGAGAAATGCTTGCACTGTTTGTGGATATACCAGAACAGCTTTCTGCATTGTTGTGGTCACATGAACATGGCAGACTTACACGACAGTGCTAATCAGACTGTTAATCTATTCTAAGACTAGAGCTAAATGAACTGTGTCGAGACAAGAAGAATGATGTTTTCATGAGAACACATCATTGCTACGAGTAACTTGATCAGATGACAGAAACTATGTTCAGGCAATTATCATGAATGAGAATTATAGATACCCACTTTTTCTTGAGCTCCTTCTCGACGACAGACTAGTCTAGGTCTAGTCTAGACCTATCACTGAATATCACTCCAGAAGTCTCACGATTTCCAGTCCAACTCCACCAAGCTGTTCACGAGCAAAATAACAGCTGTTCGAAGCCTTCAGATGGGCAAAAAAAACCATTAGACTAGGTGATGCACACTTTACCTGTTGTTGTCATTATTATGAAAGGATAATCTTGAATATCATCCCCTAGTTGGCAAATTTGTAGCTAAATTTGAAGACATAAGCTAGCATAGCATTTTCTTTCCACTAGCACATCATAGCGTCTCACGTCGTCAGGGTTGGGGTCGATCTAAAATTAGGACGGGACACTGACTATAAAAATAGAAGCCGATATTTATGGAACAAATATAAATTGCATTGCTCTCTACTTCTATTCTAATTGGGCTCATTTCGAAACTGGGCAAGAATTTATTTCTGTACGCATATGGTCTCTGGTTGATTTTAGATAAAATTGAGAGACTGCATATTGCCATTCCAAAGTGATTTTTCGGTGGTGAATGCCCCAGCATAAAGATGAGAAGGGAAAGTCAAAAGAATGTTTTACACTTATCAGCAGCTGGGAAGAGAAAATTCATAGTTACAGTATGTCCTCATATACAGGCGACTTCTCTCAGTTGTAACTCTATGAGAAAACAGGAAAATTAGAGATTAAGCGAAACTGCACTATGCAGTTCTGCTGTGCTTGGCCAGGTCTTGTAATAGGGAGAAAAGGGATGGGATGCATGTAACCTTATCTCCAATTTCACTTCATTTGTAATGCTAGGCCTACTCATCTACTATTTCGTCTTCTATTCATCAAATCAGTGATGGCTTCTGCATTGTATGGTCCGTGGTCAATGGTTAGAGTCTGTGAGCCAGGCAGCCCTTTTCTTAAGATTGCTGTCCATGTGATATACATGTAGATGTGTCTGTCATTAACTGGGTAATGTAGCATGAGGAGGGGCCTAATCACACCTGCGACAATGATATTGACTGAGTAAGACCACTCTGTCAACCCTCGATCTCTACTTTGTTGTGTAGTTTCAAGGGTTTGTAACTTTGTCTTTCTTAGTCAGAAGATAACAGCTCGATGATTTGGTAACAGCTGGGAAACAACTGCAAATGAAGCAGAGGTACACAAATGGAGAAAATTCTGCAAGGTGTAGAAAGTTGGGTAAGGGCACAAAGCAACAGTGAAATGTTGAGGTGGGTAGCAGAATGAAGTGGAGGGACTAGTCTGCATGGTACTTGAAAAAGAAGACTTTAATTGTTCCAACATTATCTTCGTGTTTACAGTCACTGAGATTATGAGATGTTCCAGTTATATATTTTGAGTAATGTTGCACTTGTTCAGCGACTTTCATGTAACAAAAAGTCTGTTTCCTGAAAAATGTTCACATGAAGTGGCTGTCCTGATTAAGTGGAACTGACTTCATAGATACTGCAGATCTATTCTATTTTTGATTTGCCTATCTATCAGCAAGTTGGTAACATTGAGCATTGTATAAAATGATCTTCATTTTAAAACTGAAAGTACAGTACTTTGTCTCATCAAAAATGAACCTATTGTTGCACAGTATTTGAAAATTGATGTAGGAACATGAGGATTTGTCTGTTGCATGATTATTAGTAGTGTTCAAGGTATGATTTGATCATTACTTATTAAATATTTAAGTGTATTCCACAGTATTTCTAATATCTTTCCAACTCTTGTCACAACCACTATTTGCCTACAGTCACCATTCCCTCTTCTCCTCACATTATGCATTAACCTCAATCTGTCTGAGTATATGCAATTACCACCATCAGGAAAAATGACCCAGCAACAGTAACAACACTGACAAACAAACAACAACCAACACAGAAAGGTCTCCTGGTTGCAAGTGCAATAATTTTGTTCACCATCATCCATTATCATCATCAACATAATTATCATCAATGATTTGTGCACTACAGGAAATTGTCTCTGATCAACTGTGCAGATTGCTTCATTTGCTAGACAACAGATGTTATGCACAAATTTGCGGGGTGTCTGAGCAAAAGACCTTACTCTCTTATCTAATTTATATAATGATGCAATCGTTGCCCAGACAACCACCCTTCAAATGAATGTTACTGATACAGAGGAGGAAAGATGAGGTATGATGTACCCAACAAAGTTTAAATCATGTTGAAAATTGGAAATTTATTAAATAAAAACAATACATGTGTTGTAGTTATGAACTCAGAGCTTCATCCTCCTCAACGTAAGTGACAGAGGGACAGTTAAAATCATAACATATGTGTGATCCAACACCCTTTAAGCTTAGCTTAACCATCCCAAATCGATGTTAAAGCATCTGGTGCTGTATTCTTCATAGAGATCAAGTTTCTTAAATGTCTGTCACGATGATATAGTGCCCTTGCTTATTTAACACACAAGATCACATTACCAAAACTTCAGATTCTTCAAAAGGCTGCCCGTTGTCGCTGCTTTATGCTTATGTCAAATAGGGGCGAAGATGAAAGGCCAGGCATCTTGCCACTTCTAACCAAAGTGGTAAAACATCTGTTTAAATCTTTTATTGTAAACAGCAGATATGTAAAACAAAATCACACTCCGACAGTAAATATGCAAGAAGATTTTACCTGATCTGCCTGTGCAAACGTAATTTCTGAATTCGAACCTTTGTTGAAATTTAAGGAATTACAGATATCCACAGAAGCTGCTAGAATATATCATTTTGCCCACAAGCCTCTGCTTCTTGGGTAAAGGGAATGAATCTCTAGGCAAGGAGCAAATAATGGTCACTCAAGCCCTCCTTTTTGCATCATAAAGCATACATGAGCAGTAACATATTGCACTTCCATCACAAAATTGTTCTTTGTATGCTAAAGATTTTTCTCAGCTAGAAGGAAATACTGTACTTGAAAACTGAAAATTACTTGTGACATGCACATCTGTTTTTATATGTCTTGCAGTAAATGGCTGAAAATCTTTCTCTGGAGAGATTCTTCTTCTAGGACCTTCTAACGTTTTGCTCTCTGCAAAGTAGAGTTGCCCAAAAACCTATAAGTCCTCTGTAATCTAAAAGTACTCTAAAAGTACTCTTTTTCTATGTAAACCCACTCTTATCTGTGCTACTTATTGTCACCATCAGAATAGTGGAAGATTTACATCCTTGTATTAGCTTAAAATCATACATAAACAAAACAGTTTACATTACAGCATTGACTGGTTTATAAGAATTTTTAAAATGGCAATGGATCTTTGTTGATTTGGCCTTGTTGGACAAGGAAATCATAAAGTTTACGAGTTTTGTTCACATCAATTTTGATAAGAGTTCTTGCTTGAGCCAGTCGCAGAAAGCCTTGTTTTGAACACTCCGAAGTAAGAATTTTGGAGAACTCCAAAAACGCCTCTGGTACTAGTCGCACCTCTGAACACAGCTGAAAGCAAGACAAAAGATCATAATGAAGAATTACAGAGGGGAAGGGCAGTGCTACACACAGGACAGGAATGGTCGAGAGGAGAGAGTTTTCAATTCATGAGTTTTAAGGTAGATATTTTGCTCACATTGCCAACAGAGAAGAATCCAAATAACCATCTGCTTCCTACGTTAAATGCTGCTGTAATATTATTATCGTTCTTCACTCCCTATTAGTCTAGATTATACAGGCTCACCATCAAGGCCATCAGCCATAAGTGGATCTGCTTTCTGACACATATATATTTTAACATCTATCTGTCCCCCATTTCCTAGATTACAACAGTTGTTACCAATGTTCTACCTTACTAATCTTCTTCTACGACAGTTTTTCCCACATACTATTACTATTCATTCTTACTTCCTTCTCTGGCTCTGTGAGTTTTTCATAACCTGGCAAGCCATCAATCCTGAGACGAGGAGCCATTTTGCGAGCTGAAAAGAGAAAAGTGAACAAAAAGAACCAATTGAGGGCAATCACAAAAGAAAAAAACTGACTATAACATCAGTCAAACCTAATTATAATACTCCCTTTTGAAATGCAAACCTCATACATTGCCAACAATCCGCCTCTGAGTGGATCAAATAAAGTAAAAATAGTGGAAAATAAACCTATTATTCTGCCTCCTCTGCCAATGCTTTGGCTTTCCCATTCTCTCATTATCTGTTCCAAAGTTGACTTCATTATACCACCATGCTAAGAGGTAAACCCAGATTTTTTTGTTGTTGTTGCTAGAGAGCAGCACAATGAACGCTAAGTTAGGCTTGGTATGACCAAGATTTACACAGAACAATGGTACTGTGCTTATACTTAAAGCTGACATTTGATCATGAGTGCTTGCTTACAACCCTCCCTTAAACAGCCCCAGATTGCCTGCTCTTCTACACTGGGTACACTGACCTGCTTTAAACTACCATTTAAACATGTATCTGCGCTTGAATTTTACAGCCTCATGACAGCTGGACAGCTGAAGCCAAAATGTGGAATGGTTAATTATCCTTACAATGGGTCACGCAGCCACTGGGAGGCTGGACCTGAGACACCTTGCACTACTAGAGTTAAATAAAAAAAAATCAAAATGAAAGCACTTACGTAGATTTGGCAGGGCAGGAACAGGAGATTTTGATGATCCTTCTATTCCAGCTTGTCTTGCTAACCAAGTCTGACATGAGTACTCATCCTATGGAAACCAAAGAGAAACATGATCCTCAGATATTATAAACAGCAGAACTTATTAACCCCATCGCGACATCATGTTTTCAAGTGCTGATGTAGCCAAAGTACCATGAGCTCATAAGTCTGTGTTTAAGCTTGTCTGAGTTAGGATTTTACAATGCTTTAGAATAATTCTTGACAATACTGTATCTAAGAATACTTATTTATATAGGAATTAAGATGTAGATGTACATAGATCGGGGGCGTAGCACGCTCCCTTCCTAACGCATAACCTTCAAAACCGCTGTTTGTAAAATTCGGCTGAAAACATCAACATGTACAAAATCCGATACAGAATGTTTAGCATCACTGTCTGCTCACAGAAATTGCAAAATTTGAGTATTCAATTTACAAAGTTTGTGCCGCATTTTTCTCTTTGTCTTTGTTTCCAGCATTCATTCTCTGCCATTTCGTCGACTCCAAATAAAACTTTAAAAGTTTGTACCGGAAAGACATTGCGTTTCGTTTGCAGCTGGAAATTTGAACGCACACGACGACACCAGTTCGAAGATCCAAATCGATTCAAAACTCACAATTCACAACGTGTTTTAAAGCAGTAAGTATGTGAACTTTCTGTTATCCATATTATAAGACTAGATTGGGGGCGTGGCACGCTAACTTTGAACGCGATAAACTCATAACCTGCTACACGTAACATTCGGGTCCAAAGTCGGTAACCTGTATGAAATTCAACAAAAGAGACTTTGCGTCAGTGTGTGCTCACAAAGGGTGCAGGATTCCATCTGTTATGTACGGGCTTCGCTCAGTTTCAATGTTTTTAAAGGATGAGGTTGAAATTTCGAAATCTATTTTCTATTCATTGATGACGCTTTGCTCTGTGAAGTCGTCCAGCATCATATCAGCGGGTAAACCCGTAAACTTAGCCATCCAGTAGTGCCACGTTTACTATATTGTCTCTTCTACATCAAAGTAATAAAGCAAGGCTCTCCATGTAGCAGATAATCCTATTTTTGTCATCCTACGTCCCATTCATAGAATGGGTGTCTATACTAGTCATATATAAAATGGGAATGCTACATCTTGAAGGTACATGCACGTTTGGACTGTTTGGACGAAAGAGATTACACGGAACTAAGAACACACTATGATCTAAAATGAAGTAATTGTGTCAAATCCAAAAAGCCCATGTATGAACATGCAGAGAGATGTCTAATGCTATAACAAATAACAATTGCTCTTTTATCATTATCCTTAATAGAGAAAAATGCAAGAATCAACAATTTTGTGTGCAATTTTGCCTCGAAACTCCAGTGCACTTATAGTTGTGAGTTGCGCACCACATTTTTTTGCATTACAATCTCTGGGAAAGGGGCATCTCTTTCCTCAGAAGGTAATAATTTTATAAAGACTTGGGTCTCTTCATGTATATGCAAAATTGTTGTATGCGATCTCATTTTCCTCTAAATCTTGTTGCTGTGCAATTGACATTACATGTCAACATAGATCACATGGAGGTTTGATCTAGCAAGATAGAAATCCAACCTTGACATGGTTGAGAACATCATGCAGCAGATGCCTCTGTGCCCTGGCATTGTCTCTCCTCTCTCTCATCATGTAAAATGCCTTCACAGATCGCAATCTTGTGATTCCATTTCGTCTATATTCTTGGAGTCGAGAGATATCTGACTTGAGCTGTTTCTCATCTGCAGAGTAAATACAAATAAGTACACATATTTATCAGAGAATTAATCCCATGTTGATGTGAGGTGAGACACTTTTGACTTGTGATCATAATAGTCTAGCTTTTCACATGGATTAGTTGTGAAGCAATCCAATGTGCTAAATGCTATAGATCAAGCCGGTAAAGGTCATCTGAACAGGCAGGATATCCTGTGTGTGGCACACCACCATCCTGAAAAACCAGCTGGTACTGTGATGATAGTTTTACTGGTTTCATATCCAAGCAAATGTTCATGTGACTTCATATTATTACAGCCCCAGCTGGTCAGATCATTCAGTAATTTCCCATATCCCTAGAGTGCACATAATGTCAGTCGCACTTTACAAGTGCTGAACACTAGGATTCCGACAATCTTTCTCTGCTTTGGGATAGATATCCATTTTGTGGACAGGCGAACTGAGAGAGGTGTAAATGAACTATTTTGCCGAGGCATCTATAGTGTGCTCAAAGTGGGAAATGAATCCACAACCTGTTGATCCTGAATCCAACATAAACAAGGATGCAGTTACTCTGTTCCACAGTATGATGATGATGATGGAAGAAACCTTATGGAAGATGGCATGAACGATCTTCTGTCTTTCTCTAACCTATACACATTTCAGAAAGAGGCATCTTCTTCTGTGTGCCAAAGTTGAAATCTGCACTAACAGGTAATTGAGGAGTTCCTGATGATCCAACATTTATAACAATGAGCCCACATCATTACTTACATAACAAACTTTCCAGATACTTGTCAAATGTGACTGGTGGAAACAGGCGCATGAATGGGCGTAAGAAGTCAAGAGAGAAGCTGTGATTGTAGCGCCGCTTAAAAATACCTGGACCAAGAAAATGAGAACTTGATATTAAAATGAAAATCATGTCATATGAGAGAAAACAGGCTTATTCCTCCATTGGAAGAATGGATTCCTAAAAGCTCAATAAGTGCACTTGCAATGAAAAACATATATATACAGTGGAACCTCGATAACAAGTCTGGCATTGGTGCATAAAAAATTTATGCTTATTACTTAGATATATGCTAGGTCTATCAGAAGAATGAAATGATAGCATAGTAATCCATGCAATTGAGATTTATACGTCTTAATAATAAGATAAACTTATGAAATGAATACTGAATATCAAGGTTCCACTGCATTCAAGATGAACGTCTTGTTTAATCCCTTCACAACAGAACTGAGTGTGGTGTCTGGTCACTTTCAAAAGGTAAATAAAGGATTGATTTGTTAAGACTTATTGGCCTTTCATTATTTCAATCCAGCAAATCAGAGTTCTCTTATGAGTTTGAGACAGTCAACCTTCAAATAGTTACATGTATTAAAAATGGATAACAGTTTCATCACTAATGATAAACCGAAGTACAGATTGTTTTAAAATAAATACGAAAAATTTTACAAAATTTTACAGTAACTTAATCTGTCAATCTTCACTCAAAAATCTTCACTCAAAAGGAATTTGTTATCAAGCATAAAAATTCTCAACAAAGACAAAGTACGCAAAACATTAATTTTAAAAAATATATATGAATCTGACACTGTATCAAACAGATATTCAGCTTTAGTACAGCTAAATTTATTACAATAGCAAATGTTTTCATGTTTTATGCAATAGCATTGTTGAAAAAAAAATCTTTTTCACAGCTTGGCGACCAAGACATGCAACCAAAATAATCAGTATCAAAAACTGCAACTGATAGTCACTTTCAGCCAAACTGTGTGATGCTTACCATACCACTTCCTGAGGTTGATTAGACCATAATCACGAATAATACTGAAAAAAATATGAAAAGAGATGAGTCAGCATCATCCTTTACATCATTTTCATAATCAACAAAAATTTCTGCAGGAAGAAGAACATTTTGGCTAGGTCTGGCCATAAAACTGAAAAAGATATCACAATCACACTAATGTTATGACTCTAATCCTATCCCTTCACGCAAACAGAATAATGATGCTTAGCCATTTCATCATTGCAGCTCAGCAAACAGATATCTGCTCCCTTATCTCCATCTAGTTTTGCACACTACTAAGCTGTCATTATGACAAATCCGGCAATCTGCAGTGACATTTCATCTTGCATTATCTTTGATTCCTCTCATATTTGTAAAACAACTTAGTAGATAAAATACTCGCCATTTCCGTCTTTGTCTTTCTCTCAAACAGTTTCGATATACATCCAAAGCAGCCAACTTGACATCTGCATAGATAGGGAGCAAATTAAAAACAAAATGAAAAAAACAAAAAAAAAACCAATGAGATGAAAGAGGCCTCTTGATCTTGCTTCTTTATCTTGGAATGTCACAGCTCACACAAATTATGTGAAATGACCTCTTTCTCCTTGTGCCTCTGTACTATTAATGAAGTCTGTGGCAAAGTACTGGCACTATATGAACTTGAAATATCATATTGGCATGAAAACATTTCTAAATCACACATGTGCAAATCACTGAGGTTGGACTCATTGTTCAGTAAAATAAAACTTTTTATCTAAGTATTTTTTCTCTGCTGGCAGACAAACGGACATAAGTGTTGCCTGTCCTTTGGCATTTGTTGTTTCCATGATCAGTGTAAAAATCAATCACAGCTGCGCTGTTTGGGTTTAAGGATTGCAAACAGACAAGAGCATGCAAATGGGTGAACCTTTGTTCTTTTGAAATTGCTTGAGGTCCCAGGTGGATCTCATGGGGGTAGGTTTGAATTTTTTAAGTTAAACTGCTTTGCTTCACTTAAACCAAGTTCATTGTGCAACACAGATGCTCATCTGGATTATCTGTTCTTGGGAATGGCCAATGAACGATAGGATTGAGCTGACAGCAATGGGGAGTTAGTAATAGTATATAAACTAGACAATTATGCATTCATAACGTTTCCAGAACTTTGTATCCAGAGCATGATCATGCAGCAGAACTTATAGGTAAGAGTATATTAAATATACACAGATAATACATTTCTGGAGCAGTAATACTTCTGTGCAACATCACATTATTATAACTATGTAATGAAACAAGGGAACAGTCACAAGTCAGATAAACTCACCTCTGTACAGCTGCCTATTTTCTCCATCTTTATCATCCATCTCATTATCTTCTCCCTTTTCATCATCACTACTATCATCCTCATCATCATCAAAAGTCATGTGGCATATGTCCATCTCAATGAAATTGTCATACTCAACGTTGAAATCACAGCGTGCAGAAGAGTAGCCCCCCATTTCTGTCCACAAGGTTGACCCTTCAACAGGTCGTGGAGGATTGTCTGATACTGTCAGTAGATTTGTAGATGACATGTACAGAAATAATAATGGCATACTCAGATTCACTGGCAACAGCTTATCTCAGCACAGAATGAGAAATTCAACTACATAAGGCATAAAATGTGAATAATCTACCATATTACATACCACGTACACCTTGACAGTACATAATGTCCTGAAAAACTGGTCTGAGGCAAACAAAAAAGAAAAGCAGCAGTACTAAGAAAGGTCTCTTTTCACTACCAGCCCATATTTAAACTTAGTGAAGCACATTCTGAACTTTAATTGATTACTGTTATTGAAAAATCAAATGTTCATGGGAGCTAATCTGAAGAGATTTCTATCAGTTCTAGACAGACTTTAGTCATGCTGGAACAAAACCACTGAGACATAATCACCATTCACAGACTACTTTCTGCCCCCTTCCCCCTCCCTTTCTGTAAATTTCTAATCACTAATCTGTGAAGAATTCTCAGTACAACTAAGCCCGTGCCTACTTGGAACTAACTGCCTCATCAATGCTGATCTTACGTTTGAATATGATTGGAGCTCCTCCATCAATACACTCTAGGTCAGCAAATTCTGAAAATAAAAAACACAACAAAATAATAATATATTACTGCCTTGCTTCACACACAACATGGACCATCAAAAAGAAGTACCATTCCTGTTATAATCTTTAATTATCATCTGTTCTTAACTGAGTAACAAAATAGTCATAATAATTCTGAAAACTATTTTCAATACTTTTAACATTCTTCTATGTATAAGACAATACAATCTATTATTGAGAATTTTCTCTAAGCCAGTCTCTTACTGAGAATTTTGTCTAAGCATGGTAATATATTATTCATCATGTTAGACATGAAAACTGTTCTTGTCTTGTCAAAACTTATGATCTCGTATCAAAACCTACCAGCCAAGCATTTTTGTGCGAGAAACCTATTTATAAGAGCTATACATTGATTACAATGAAATTTAATAATACCAAAAGTGATGGAGTCAGACAAATCTTTTAGCATTAATAGTAAGTCACATTAAAAGAAGTGCCTCCTTTCATGGTGGAAGTGTGGCAAAAGGAAAACATGCTTTTCACATTGCCTACATGATCAGTGAATGATATTATAATATAAATAAAGCTCTGATCTGAAAGGAAATTTTCATATTTTGTAAAAATGAATAGCAATCCCCCTGAAAGAAGAGTTATGACAAATATGTATGTACAACGGATTGTCTAATAACAAAATATGAATGCACCACATTGCCTGTTTATTCTATAGTGATCATCTGTGAATGAAACATAAATCTGCATACCATTCCTTTGAAACACAGTATGCTATAGCTCCCATAAAGGACAATCAGAAACACAATATGCTATCGTTCCCATAAAGGACAATCACAAATGGTTTCATGCAGTGACTTTGATAAGAAACATTTTTGGTTTTCTCTCTACCTGATGAACTTTGGATAAATTAATAAAAAAACCTTTTCACTTAACAGTTTTATGGCAATTTCTTCTCTCCATAAATGGAGAATGAATCTTAAAGAATTTCCATAGGTGTTTTAGGACATCTTTTAAATAAAAACTTTAATCAGATTAACAAATTTAGCTTAACCAACTTCCACTGTATGACTTATACTCCTCTTTCTCTCGAACTTATTTCTGAAGTGCCATTATTTTTTTAACTCAATAATCTCACAGATCAAGTGCCAATATCTCTTGAACTCATGTGTCACGAGTCAGATAGTCGGTATCTATAAACAAGTTGTTATTAAGCGGAATGCTGTCTATTTGTTGTGAACAGTCAGCAGCATGAAAACTGCTAACTATCATGGGAACAAAGNTAAGGATATTTCCCTCTGCCCTACCCAGTGTTAAGTTATGCTTTTCATTACCTTGTTATGTCTATGATGAAGTAACAGGAACATTTGACAGAATAAACTAAAACAGGGAAAATGGAATGACAGAAATATTAAATTGATTGAAATAATTTCATCCTTACACTTTAGTGCTTCATAATTTATAGAAATCCATGAGAAATGAGTAGTTTTAATTTGCCTAGCCCACTTCAATTAACTTCCACATATTAATTAAGGTTTCCTCTAATGAGTTCTGAGAATCGTCTGGCAGCACACATGGCTTGAATTCAAAACTTAGTTTCTACTTGTCTGACTGGGTGTATAGGTCCAGAGGCAGATTTAAAGTAGAATGTGATAGGAAAATATATTAAACAGATTCCCAAAATCTGGCATGGACTGCATGCTTACCAGTTCCCAAGTCCACAGTCTTGTATGGCATCCAAAAGCCGTACTTCTTCAGCTGCTGTCCAGCTTGCTTCAAACAAAGGAAAATTATATTTCTGGAATGAAAAACAATTGAAATTTACATTTTGGTTGACAATGTTTTCTTTTATTTATTTTGTCCATGCACACTATTCAAGTACGCTCTTTTGTTGCATTAACATTGAGCTATGAGCACTTAAAAAAACAATAGACTTCCAATTTGACCAAACAAAATATAAAAGTTTGGATCTATAGTAAAGTATCAGATAATAAACAGTTCTATGTGTCCATCACAAATAAGAAATTCTCATTCTGGAGGGCAAAATAACACAAGGATGTCAGAGGAAATGCCTCCTTTGCACAAAAGTCAGTGTTGCAGTCCTTACTATTTCCTGACACTTGATGGTGGCCAGGTCAAAACGGTTATGATCCCAGATGCCCTTCTGCTATTACTGATATTTGGAGAGAATTAAAAGGTTCAAATCCACAGTTTTTGCATATCTATTTCTATCTTGGCAGCTTTTGCAATGTCCTTCAGGATCTATGAGTATTTCCATCCCCAGCAGTTTCAGTGCATCTTATGCGCAGGCATCAACAAGGTTTCTTGCTCCCACTTCCACAGCCATGACAGTAATTCCTGCTTGCATTAACTCCTGGGCAAGATCACATTTCTCTGTATCCATAATATTTACTGCTTCAATCAGTGACTTGCATTAGGCCAGTGAGCTTGGCAAGATGAAAATCTGCAATTTTATATAATACTGAATGCATTTTCAGTTTTTCTTAATTTGTAAATTGAAAACAAAATTACAAAAACCTGCTTTTCCAACATATCTAAAACTAAAGACTGTGGGGTTGTGTTTGAATTCTACACATATATCCCGAAGTGTCTTTCTGAACTCTCATCTCTCAAATTGTCTTTCTGCACAATTCATTATCAAACGTAAAAAAAAAAAAAAAACACTTACTACAACCACATATGGATGATCATTTTCATGGTGTCCATATTCAACCCCAAATGAAAAACATCGAGCGCAGATATCTTGATGGGGCTGACATTTCACACAACGGACCCATGGCACCTCTAAAGTTACACCACAAGATTTGCAAGTGGATCCAAACATTTCAGAAGTGTCATCCACTTCAGGTTGTGATGCTGACATGAACGACATCATTAGTAATAGTAGTTGAAACAATCTGTCTTCCTCTTACACTGTCAAAGCTGGAAATTTGAATATTAAAGAACATAATATGAGATAAAATGTGTAAGTCACAAAATGATATAAGAGTTCTCCTGTACATAGAAAAAAAAAAATTCCAGTTCTCTAGAAGTCCTGAAAATAATGTAAACAAAATTATGCTCTGATACATTTACAGCAGCGTACACTGACCACAATATTCAATCCCTTCCCTCTTCATAAACTCAAACCACTGTAGTAATAGTAATAGGAACTGTATTACAGGGGCGTAGCGTAATGGTAGTCAAATAGTCATTGACTACCACTTGAAAAAGAATGGCCTCATAAGATGTTGAAAAAAAAAAAAAAACATAGCAGAAAATAACTGAAATAAGAAATGCCGGCTCTCATCAGCCTTTATGAATTCGCAGCTTAGTAGTCTGACCAAAAACATAAAAAGTGCTGTGCAAGTCATCTAACATTTTTGACTATAAAGGACAATCCCTAGGGGTGCACCTCTTCTACCGTACTATTGCTATATTAAAAGAACGGCAATTGCACCCTGACTGATCCCCAAATGCAGTTCAGCTTGGCTAGCAGGTAGTAGTCACTTTGGAAATTTGACTACATAGGTTAACTCGCGGGCAGCTCCTCTTGTACTGTATTATACGCAAAAAATCAGCACTCTAACCCAGACTGAGCCCCATAGGTATCCCCGGGTAGTGTTAAACTTTCTATGCATGTAGGCAAAAATCAAAATGCCTGCGGAGGACAAACGAGGTCAGACGACTGACTTTCTCTTTTCCCATTGGCCGAAGTGGAATGAGGTCGTGCGTGTTAGCTAAGGCTTGCATCATCTCGGTGCCAGGGTTGTCAGACCTAGCTCTTTTGGAGCTAAATACCAGATATTTGTCAGATTAAAAAGCTCTTGGTTCTCAAATAACTGATTTGCTCTTTGGCTCTGTCTGGGTCCAACATAATTCAGGTTAAAATTTACTAATTTTTTTTGAATAAAAAAATACATCTACCTCTCTCAAAATGGTATTTCATATGACCAGGCTTCTGTCATAATTTCCTGATGAACACAGATTTTAAAAAAAACGAACCCTGTTTCCATTTAACACTCTGTTCTTATGATGTCACTCTGGTGTATGTAGAAAAAATAATGATAACTATAATACCCACGTATATCCAGTAATCGAACAGTTTGTAGAAAATTTCTCGTTAGTCCAATCCTGACTCCAGCAGGCCCATTCCGGACATAGTTTGGCTCTTTTTTGTATGCAATTTGGCTTTGACTCGGAAAAAAAAGTCTGACAACCCTGCTTGGTGCTTCTAACATAGGTTTGGACTATATCTTAGTCTAGGGCTAGAGCCTAGTTAATTTGAGACCGTTTGTTTTGGCAAGATGAATTCAGTGCACCTCCTAACAAAAGTGGCTGTTGTTTTGAAAGCAGCCAATGTTGCCTGCAAGCACTCCTTTAGATTCTCAGGAAGCAAAATAAAATAGACTAGACACGCTCAACTATGAACTAGACACGAACATGAAATATGATGTCCCTAACGATGGAAGTAAAGCTGATCATTAAAACTTTTCCTTCTGCGACGCCGCCATAATAGTTTTACCTATATGAAAGGCGTTTCAATTTTATTTACAAGGAGTATACATTAGGTGAGTACAGTTATTACAGTGCTGTTATTGTTGAGTTAGTTGAGTTTGTTTTTGTTGTGACTGTTGTCACGATACTTTACTGATGTTAATTGTTATCATGCACTCTTGGTATTGATGGTGAAGCAAATATTTATCGTATAATTAATTACCTCGTTTGTTTACCACACGTTTACCTAATGAAAATGTAGGGTGACCAAAAGGCAACAGTGCAATGATTTGCGTCGCCAATGTGCTGATTTGCCTACCTGGTTTCGACCCCCATGCTACGCCCCTGCTGTATTGTATAGAGTATAGAGGTTAATTGTAATCCACTGCTACAAACTCAAAACCTACTAGACTACTGGTATTTACAGATTCATTTAGATAAACAACATCTTCAGCCAAACTCACATCCTCCCACCATTCTCCTATCCCGTTATCCAACAGTCACGTTGTCCAATAGATCTGGACCTAGATCTAGTCTAGACTACCTCGTAACTAATACGTATAAATACTAAATAGTCATGCGGCTGGATTTACCGTCTTCAGAAAGTAGGCGAGAAGACTTAAATCATGGTTATTAGTGCTTGATAAGCCTTTAGCAGTTTAAAAAAATGGTTAGAAAGGATCGTATCATTCGTACTTTACTGTGATCAACCTATATTACATTAATAAATTTTAATGGTTTCTGGGGAAAAAATGACTGAATCATAATGCGAACAGAGAGAGGTGGGAAAATAGGAAGTATGGTAGAGATGAAGTTATGTGCATCGAGACAAAGTAAACCATCACTGACCCCTGGGGGTTGGGGGGAGGGGGCTGATATACGGCATGCTTTGACTGTGAGGATGAGTGGGTTGAAGATCATCTCAAGTTGAGGAAAAGGGTAAAAATTATAGGATAAGGAATATTATTGCGGGGTTAGGCTTTGAATGAGTGTATGAGAGAAGGGAAGTAGCAGGTATGTGGATGTAGGGGAATGGCTTGAATGTAGAGAGTGAGATAATAGAGCTAGGGGGAGGGAGGGTTTGAGAACATGTAGAGAACATTTGAATTGTGGAAAATTGGATTAAAGGGATGGATGAGGGTGGCTGGGATATTTATGTGGGGACAGGATCAGATGTATGCCTTGAGTGTGTTTGTGTGACGGCAGGGGCAGGGGCAGGTCAAGTCATTTTCTTCCATAATTACATAATGTGAGTATTCTAAGAGCTCTCTGCTTCTTTCTCATTTTGTTGTACTTTTGATTTTACACGAAGTATACATAGTTCTAATATGTTGTCATCGTATTGAAACCTGATGCACAAGAATTTAAGGACATGGGGTCGGTTAACGGGGATTCCGGCCGCCAGTTAGTATGCGTTAGTTTAGAACGAGTCAGGGTGAACTAAAACAAACTAAAGACAAAAAGAAAAAAGGCTGGGGCCATAATTTGCATACAGACGCAGACTGTTGACCACTCTCACTTCAAGGTGCATTCAGGTAGCTTACAAACATTACGACGTTACTTAAAGTTTAAATGAAAAAGTCTTCAGTGTCTTTTTCACTAAAAGTCTTCTGTCTTAACTGGGATATAGCTATATAATTTGCATACAGACGCAGATTGCTGACCACTTTCACTTAAAGAAGGTAACTTATAATAATGTACGAATGGCTGTCGATAAATTAGGTATGGGTGAGAGAGTGAACATACTGCTTACAATTGTTACTGTTCTGTTTGCTCATATACAGCAGACGCTGTTTGAGCTCAATAAAATTATTGTTATTGTTATTGTTGTTATTGTTATTGTTATAAAGTTAACTAAAATTTAAAGAAAAAGAGAAACAAAAACAAAAGAAGTGGCACGGGGACCCCAGTGTACACCGCCCTAGGATCATTTCAGGATATTTGCATATCGGATCACCTAACACGTGTAGTTACGAAGGCACTGAACCCATGACATGACTGGATCAAGCCAATGCTTCCATTGGTGCCTCTTGACCCGTAGCGACAGCTTCTAACCCGTATACTGACCCGGACTGTCACTGTCAAACTCCACCCCCGACCCTCAATTCCTCTATGGTAGCGTATTATGGGAGGAACCTGGTCTGACCCAAAGCTTTACAGGTTAGTTCGGCATAAACTAACCGTACCAGGACCTTCGTCACACCGGACGTTAACGCCACACCGGAAAAGGAGCCAGTTCCCAACTGAAAGCTTCCGCCGTTGGGTGTTTATGTACTATTGAAGCGTCGGGACTTGCTTATATGGCATGCAATTGCAGTTTGTCAGTCTTGTGGGTGTAGAGATTTAAGAAAATTACGATGATTTATTCAAGCAATGGTCAAAGGTATCAACAAATTGCGCAGAGGGTTTAAGTGGGCCATGTGCAACATTTATGTGTAATTAATTTTATTGCAACGCAGCCATTAAATCTGTAATTATTTAAAATCGCAAAAATGATATCGAAAATATCCGCCATTACTTAACCAGGTAACTCCCATCATGCATGCCTTCAAGAAGGCAGAACACTATAAACAATAACACTGAACTCCTGGTGAAAAGCGTTCACAATCATATTCACATCCGCTCGTACACAAAGCCTTTATATTAATATCACCAAACTACACACCATGAAATCATAAATCGCTTGTGTGTGAGAGAATATAAAAATAAAGGAATAAAAAGATCTTCACATAGGCAAATTAAAACGATCGAAAGTTTACGTCCTCTTTTTTTTATTTTTTTAAACTCACAGTTATCGTCTTTCTATCTGTCGCTTTTACATTTGCTTCGAAAAGATGGCATAATAATTCACTGTCTCCGACTCCTCAGTCCTATCAATATTTTTCGAACACATGCACGATACGCTCCCTTTGAAATGCTCATGCTTGTATTCCACTCTTGTCTAGATCTAAGCCAAAGAAAGTTTAGGGGGGGTTGATAATATATCACTGCAGTAGGTGAAACTGAATATTTACTAGAAAAGCATGCAGTCTTGGGCAAGATTTCCATGCACCGCACATCATTTGTAAACCCCAGGACACAATGCCTTTTGAAAATGAGAATGAAAATGAAAGTACGACTTTTATTCATCCCAACGGGTAAAAAGATTCACAATGTCATACAATGTTATACGTCTAATTCATTATACAAACACATAGAACAATACACATCATACATGTAAATACGCTTACATAATATTATAAATGAAATGCATAACAACGTCATTGCTGGTCGTATTCATTTTTTTTTTTCTAGATACTAAAGGTGTGTGGCTAATACATTAAAAAAAAACAACAACTTTCCGTTGACAGCTAATCCAGGATATAATACTGGTACAATCCTGGAACAGCACCGCTGGGAGGCCAGACGCTAGACTAACTGAATGACTCTGGCCGTTCATTTCGTCTAACGCCTGACCTACCAGCGGTGCTGTTCCAGGATTGTACCATAATACTTTCATTTTCATATCTGTCTATTGTAGACAATCCCGACATGAGTAAAAGGAAGGGATGTCAAATGAGACTCACACCCCTAACCGGAACCCATGCCTACCAATACAACCCAAAGGTACCCTACTCCTAACCCTACTTCCTAGTCCTAACCTATCATTAATCCTAATCCCAATGTCCATCGAGTCAGGGGCATAAGTCGAGGCGAGCCCCTAACCTAAATGGCGTCGAGACAAGAAAGTCAGACATGAGTCTCATTCGGAATTTCTCCCAAGAGAAAAGCAACTCCTACTGGAACGCTCCATCTGAATTGTGTCTGCAGTAATGAACTATCCAGCGAAAAGGTTCCAAAGTCACTTGAAAGGTTGAAATAAAGTTTACTCCAACATGCACAATAATTTCAAAATAACACAGATAAAAGTATTAATTTCTATATCACAAATTCACATTCAAGTCATTCTGCCTTATTAGTGGGACTCGTCGTCTAAGCTATTTTGAAAATAATGCAGTTGAGAAAGTGTGTCACAACAATGACATGTACTCCTGTTTACCTTACCAGTAGTCATAACAAGTGATCATAGGCTAGTGATTAAAATATGACTGTTTACGACACATTGCTCAAAACCTTGCTTACCTTGGCGTAGCCTTCACATTTTTTTTCTAAACTGGATTTGTTCAGTGAAAAAAAAAATGGTTGGGGGTAGAGGGGGGCGGCGAGTGTGAGGTTAAACACGAGGCAAAGAAGGGAGAGGAGGGTAAGAGAGTTAAAAGGTGCGAGTAGCGATGAGTAAAATGGGAGTTTTGCTCTCTCTCTCTCTCTCTCTCTCTCTCTCTCTCTCTCTCTCTCTCTCTCTCTCTGAGAAAGTTTTTACTCTCCAAATGTGATAAGTACATAACTCATAAAAAAAGATGGAAAGAAAGAAGATCAAAGAAATATTTTTAACTCACACCAGCTGTCACCGCTTTAGTTGACAACACATGGAATTAACTATGTAGTTCTAATTATATGCCCGCTTTGTAACGAGTCACTATAACCGCACATGCGCAAGAGCATTCACCTAACTCTGGCAAAATTCTGAGCAAGGGAAAGGGACAGACAGACAGACAGACGGACGGATGGACGGACGGACGGACGGACGCGTGGACGGACGGACGGACGCGTGGACGGACGGACGAACGCGTGGACGGACGGACGGACGCGTGGACGGACGGACGGACGCGTGGACGGACGGACGGACGCGTGGACGGACGGACGGACGCGTGGACGGACGGACGGACGCGTGGACGGACGGACGGACGCGTGGACGGACGGACGGACGCGTGGACGGACGGACGGACGCGTGGACGGACGGACGGACGCGTGGACGGACGGACGGACGCGTGGACGGACGGACGGACGCGTGGACGGACGGACGGACGCGTGGACGGACGGACGGACGGACGGACGGACAAACGGACAGACAGACAGACAGACAGACAGACAGACAGACAGACATACAGGCAGACAGACAGACGGACAGACAGACATACAGGCAGACAGACAGACGGACGGACAGAAGTAGCGACGGACAGACAGACAGACAGTCAAAGCAGGCGGATGACAGATGGATGGACAGACAAACGAAATGATGGATGGATGGATGGATGGATGGATGGATGGATGGATGGATGGATGGATGGATGAATGGATCGGATTCTTTATTTCCACGTTATCTTTATTTCAGTATCATATATTGGTGGCGATGACAGAATCACGAGCATTCGTATCTGAAGATATTATTATATGTAAACAGAACTATCAATTTCTGATGTCTACCTGCAACAGATGCGGACTCTCTAAATATCATCATTTGCGTGTTTACATCCGGGCCCCGCACTTTAACTAAGCCCCATGCCCAAGGACGAGAAAAAAATGTTAAATCAAAAATGAAATGGGGAGAAAACGAGAAAACACACACATACAGAGAGAGAGAAAGAGAGAGAGAGAGAGAGAGAGAGAGAGAGAGAGAGAAAGAGAGAGAGTGAGTGAGTCTGCGGCTGGATTTACCTTCTTTACAAAGAAGGCTACAAAGAGGCGACGAAGCACGAAAAAACGGTTATTAGTGCTGAATAAGCCATCAGCATTTTAAAATAAATTAGTTAGAAAGGATCGTATTATTCGTACCTTATTGTGATGAACCTATATTACATGAATAAATTTAAATTATTTGTAGTCTTAAAAAACAAGTAAAGCATAGTGAGAACAGAAGAGGTGGGAAAATAGAAGTATAGTAGGGATAAAAGTTTATGCACTGATTTGTACATCGAGATAAAGTAGANGGGGAGGGGAGGGGGGAGGGTATACGGCATGCTTTGATTATGACTTGAGTGGGTTGGAGGTCATCTCGAGTGGAGGTAAAAGGGCAAAAATTATAGGATAAGGAATACAGTGTTGTGGTATTAGGCTTTGAATGAGTGTATGAGGGAAGGGCGATGTTGCAGGTATATGGATGTAGGGGATGAATTAAAGAATGGCTTTCAAAATGGCGGCGCCAGTAAACAGTCTGTTGTGTTTCGTTTACATGTGATGTGACATTGTTGCAAGGAAAGAGGAACCCTACATCTCTAGATGTAGCTATTGAACAAGTTGTAGATTTAGACCTTCTCTCTACAAGGTGATCTATCCTTTGGTCCGAATCTGCCCATCTCAGCTGCAGTTTGCCCTCCTCGTAGCGGTTTTGATATAGAGAGTACCTATTGTTGAGCAACATAGCTACTCTAAGGGGTCTGATCCTTTGGTGTGATCACTGCCCGCCCCGAACGCAGTAGAAAGATCAGATAGACATCCAGCAACAGAAATCTGAAGCGAAAAAGTTGCATGCTTGAACTCACCTCCGGTCCCTGCCTTCAGGCTAATCATATACAAAGAGAAAGAAGGGCAATGACACCAGTTCATCTGTGCATAGGAAAGCGTGCGATAAAGCGGCAGCAATCACTAACTCCGTCATCAAAGGAAAAAACTACAAAAATTCCCGGGAAGAAAACCAACAAAGAAAGTATGGAACAGAACCGAGAGTCCCCACCCCCATCATGGAATGGCTCATAACCGAGCTTCCCTCACGTTACCGTCATGGGCGCATCTGGAGGACCCACTTACACACCGGGGAGGCCACCTACCTATACTCAGCTCGATTGCGGTGCCCAGAATGCTGGCTGCAAGGGACGACAGAATAACCCCTCATCTACTCACTATCTGACCACTCCCCAGACTGCCCGTCCTTACCCATACTATGGTCATGACAACCAGCTGTTGGCCTACACACCCCCAAATTTCACTACCATTCCATAGGATCAGGAGTACCCTGTCACCGAAATACCCCATGCCACGCCTGATGCTAACATTAGAGCCATCCCAGCCCAATGCGCAGCGTCTTTATGTGTCGTCCAGGATAAGGAACCCCCGCGCTGGGCGATGCAGCTATTATGCTCTATCTCAAGCATTCAAGGTCAAATGGGACTGTTAAATAAGAAAATGAAAAGGCTGGAAGGTATCGAGAAAAGACTTGACAACAGTCGAGAAGAAAATGAAGGCAATAGGAAAGATGAAAAGGTCGGTACTATATCTCAGAGATGAGGTCCATAAAGTCCATGTCGATTTGAAACAGAACTATTGCAAACCCAAAGAAATTGAAGAAAGTATCATTGAAAATAAGATGAGAGACATGAGAGACAATCTCATATTTTCTGGTCTAGAGGAGATAGGGGTAGAGGAGATCTCAAGGAAGGCGCGCGATCCTTGTTGATAACCTGATCACGACAAGAGGAAGATACGTATGTGGACGCTAACAAGCAAATAAGGCTGGAGGAATGGTTTGTCCACCAAAGTGCTACCAATAGGGCATGGATTCAGACGTCACAGGCGATCAGAAAGGACGAAAACAGACCCAACAACACGAGCACACCAGCAAGTCCACAAACGGGAACCTACCAAGAGCGCCCCTTGGAAACGGAATAAGGGCAGCACCAGACCCAGCACGAAAGCTCTTACGAGCCACCGGCGCAGGCTAGAGCGGCCAACTCTGAGCCGGCCACCGACAACAACACGAAATGACTCAATACCAGCGACGGCGGCTGAAAATGCAAGGAACAAACTAACCGACTAGGGCCAAGTGCATTATCTCCTACTAGACTAGGGACGGAGAAGGCACCTACTGTTTGGAGAACATAATGACTGTTCCATAATACCAATTTCCCCTTTAGCTAATCTTGAGAATGGGAATGAAAGAGTAAATGAATGCGAGGATGAATGAGTTAAGAAATTCCATCTAACAGCAGTCAGTTACCAATGTACAGATGAAATTTTTTATTGATCTGTTAATCAGAAAGACCATGGTGAGGAGACAGTACGCAAATTATTTACACAAACTATACCAAAACGCATTAATATATGCTTCATAAACCATTGTGGCTTTAATGGTAAACTAAATTTCAAGAGTTCAGAGACTTTATTTCCGCAACGGATATTATTGATCTCGCAAAGACAATTGTGAATGAATTTGATGTTGATCTTAATGACCAAGGGGAGGACGTAACCTCTATCCCAGGATATACAATATTTCATAACTTCCACAAGGACTTGAACGGGAGGACATCAGGAGATGTAACAAGTGTCGTCAAAAATTCAAATAAACACCACTTTGATGGCATTTATACAGACAACAGCTTTGTTTTGTGGTGCAAAATATATGGAGACTATTTTAAGCGTGATCCTTGGGATAGCCTATATTCCCATTGAAGGTTCACAATATTCCAAACAAAGATGTTTTCTTGATATTGAATGTGACTTTCTCGACAAGTTTGTAGTAGAAGATCACTTGATCTTACTAGTTGACCGGGGTGGATAATATCTCAAACGAATACATTTAAAGCACCAAACGCATCATGTTACGGCTGTATCATAAACTTTTCAATAATATGGCCTTCCCCTATGGCATTTTACCCGAGTCATGGATAATTGGAATCATAAAGCCTATTTACAGGATAAAAAGGGGCCAAGGACAATCCAGAAAACTATAGACCTATTACCCCATTTGAGATATCTTGGAAAATTATCCCATGCTGTGCTGCATACTCGACTCTGTTCATACCTTGAAAACCACAAGTTAATCGGAGAGGAACAATTAGGATTTAGGGAGGGGTATTCGACTGTCGACGGTATCTTCATACTAAATTCACTCTCTGAAATCATGAGAAACGACAAAAAACATTATCTTCGTTGCTTTTATCAATCTGAAACGGGTATTTTCAAGCATCTGTAGGCCTTTATTATTTAAGAAACTGCAGCATATTAATACTGGTTGCAAAATACTACACATTGATAAATCTATGTACAGTAACATAAAATCATACTCGTATCTTTTTTTTAAAATAAAAAACGATTATACAACCATGTTTAGCTGCCAAGTCGGATTAAGAGAAGGGGAGAGCCTCAACCCGATTCTGTTCTCCCTCAATGGCAGTGACTTGCTCTACTATCTTCTTACTAGGATTGAAAATCCCATATCGGTAGATTATATTAGCAACAATGTGGGACGGTACATTGGTTTGTTTCTGATAATGTTTGCAGATGACACAGTTTTGTTGGCAAATTCTAAAAATCAGATGCAGACTTTACAAGATTACGGGAATTATTGCAAACTTTGGAAGATAAATATTAATGTCAACAAAACAAATATCATGATCTTAGGAAAGCTTATATAGAAAACCCAAATTTACAATATGTAACTAGGAACTGGAGGTTGTTCATAAATTCAGGTATCTGAGCGTGACGTTCAGTAAAAATGGGAGTTTTATACAGAGCATGAAAGATAAAGTAGAGAGAGCTAGAAATTTAGACAGTGCAAAATGAATGACATTCCCATGGACTGTCAAACTGATCTATTTTCAAAAATTGTAGAGCCGATATTACGATACGGGTGTGAAATATGGGGCTTCCAAAAGTGCACAATTCTCGATCAGTTCAGACTGAAATATTTGAAAATTCTTTTGAAAGTGAAGTCAAGTACTTCCAGCTATATGATTTATGGCGAACTTCGTAAATTACCATTGTCTACCCCAAATACATTCACGTATGATTTCATATAGGGGTAAATTTATTGCAGGGAAGAAAGACATCCGTTCGCACATTGTTTATAAAAAATATGCATGATAGAAAAATGAGCGGATTTGGAAGTTTTCATTGGCTAAATTATATTGAGCTGCGTGGTTTAGTGGTACAAGTAGAATTTTACACAATTTGAGATATTAGTACAGTGAAGTAGAATAAAGTAGTGCATAACTCACTCTACCATGTGTTAAAACGGTATGTTCAAGAATGTCATACTTTCTGTAATATTCCACTTTTTTTTCATTTTTGTCATGCACATTTTTTCGCCTTCCGGTGAAATTCCTGCAAGACGTACTGGCACAACTTGCTTGTGCCACTATGCCATGCAATGATTGGCGTGTTCACGCCAGATATAGTACGACTGTGTTACGGCCAGTAAAATGAGATTAGAAGGTTAGGGGAATTATAGACTTTGAGGACGTGGTCCTTCATCGTAAATAATATAAAAGGGATTGATCAGTGTGCTCTGAATTAAGAATTATAGATGAAATTACCAGTACTGATTCTTTGTACTGTTTTACACAAAATGGACACATCAGTTGCTAAGCTATGAAACATGCGTAAGATTGCATTTTTTTCCCCGGAGAACTTTGTCCCTTTCTTTCTTCTCTTGCCACTATCTCTCGTTCCTATTAATCTTTCATTTTCCTCCTGTCTTTCCTTTCCTTTAGACTGTACTGATTTTTTTTTGTTTCCATTTCTCTCTCTCTCTCTCTCTCCTCTCTCTCTCTCTCTCTCTATCCTGCCCTATACACCTTTACCATCTCCTCTGTTCCACTCTCTGTTATTTTTTCTCTGTGTGTTCTTCTCTGTCTGTCTTTCTCTCTGTTCTACTTCCCCTTCTCCTCCCAGTCGGCCATCATTCCTTCGGTAATGCACACTAATTTTAAGACATATTCAAATTGTCATTTCTCCTATTTATTATGATAGCTACCGACTGTATGATCCCATAAAACATCTTTCGATACTCAGGATACCTCATAATCGGTATAACCGTTGGGCCATTACTCAGGCTTGCTAAGTGACTGAAAATCTCTCAGCTTTTTGAGAAGGCATTTTCAAGTAAGTAAAAGAACAGCATTTGATTTTTGGTTGGAATGCTAAAAATGTTCCCTGCAAAGAGAAGCCTCTGAGGGTGTGTCACACGAATGTCATAGTCACCCTGCCGACCCTTTGTCCAATTATCTTTCAGTACCTTCATCTGCCTCCCTGATTTTCAGGTGACTTAGAAAAGAATATTTCCCATTTGTAACATCTTCTGCCTTGAGTTCTGTGACTGTATAAAATCGCATTAAAGCAGTCATGCAAATGGTAGCGACAAGTTCGGTTGACATGTGTGTCTGCGGTAGACAGTTTATAGCATCTTAAATTAGAATATGGATCTAGTCTATTTCACTTTCAAGGCGTCTTGCTTAAAAAAAACAAACAAAAACATTGAGAAGAACACATTGCAAATGTTTGGCGAACTCAAGAAATGCCTTGACCATACAACGCAGTTTCAGTTTTGTCCATGGTATCTATCTGAGAATAAACTGAATTTTTTTAACCTTCATGCTGTCTACACTGGTAGGTACATGTTCATGCAGGAAGCGATTTAATTAACATCCCGTCTAGCAATACAGTCAATCAAAAAAAAAATGATCCTAGTTATGGACACTTTCAAAGATTGTAAAGTTACAACAGTATAGAAAAGTCTGTTAGGATTAGGAAGGTAAAATACCTTTCAAAATTGAGGAATCTCGTTCATACTTGTTTTCAATGGTCTCCGATATGCTTCACCCCGTATAAGCTTTTTATTTCAGCTATCATATGGAATGCTGATGTGGTCTGGACTGTTTCACCCACACGTCACACTAGTCCTTATTTTGGGCGATGAATTTAGTCTTATTTTTGTTGACAACTGAATAGGGTATAAATACTAGCTTGCTGCGGTTCCTCGATCCCGTTCTTTTTCAGTACATGTATAATAATTAGTGATGAGATATCCAGAGCATAGGAAATTTGTAACAAACTTTTATATTAATATTCCATCATGTTCTTCTAAACTCTTATGAGATCTTACAGTCAATGATATTTGATATTATATATGAGAAATCACAAGTTGAATGTTGTTGAAATTAGTATGCATTACCAAGGGATGATGGCCGAATGAAAGGGTAAGAGGAGGTACAATAGAGAGAAAGACAAACAAAGAAGAACACACAAAAAATGAAAGAGAGCGGAAGAGAAGGGGAAATAAATGTATTGGGGTAGAATCGAGAGAGAGACAGAGAGAGAGAGAGAGAGAGAGAGAGAGAGAGAGAGAGAGAGAGAGAAATCAGTTGAGTCTGAAGGAAAGGAAAGACAGGAGGTAGATGAGATATTAATGTGAAAGAGAGATTGGAGTAGAAGGAGAGGTAAAGAAGAAGGACTGGGAAAGAAGAAACAGAGAGAAAGAGTGAAGAAGGAGGGGAAATGGGGAAGTACTGAAAGACGACTGACGTAACTGGTAGTCCGATGTTTGGTGTCTTGTATGCTTTGTTCCATTATTATTCAAATGTTAATACTTCTTTTCAAAAAAGCCTATCATTATGTATGGTTCACGATTTAAACAAACAATAAAAAATTGTCACAGATTTATGCGCAAGGACAATGGCACAGTGTAGTAGTAATAACATATCCCGGGGAAAGATTGAAGTGTTAAATAATATTTTCTTGGAATAGGCCTACCAATTTTTTTTTTCATCATTGCATTTTATTGCTACTAGAATACACTGTGTACCTTGTAAATTGGAGGCACTGGACAGGTTGGGAGTGATTAACGTGCAGCGCAAAGTGGCACAAGCCCGGCACAACAGCCAGGTGAGTCGAGTTTTCCTTGCATCGCAAAGTGGCATAACATGAAAACATTTTTCCAAAGCTAAAGTGCGTTTAAACAACAAGAACTATTAATAATTTAAAGCTACTACATCTTCGACAAATGGAGTTTCTAACTACATACGAAACTTGAGAATTCTAGTGCTAAAAGTTACTAAGAACAAAAACGATAAAGGAACCCCAAATTTTCAAATTGCTCTCCTGTAAAATCGGGTTTCTCGAGTTATGCCACTATGCTATGCAGCCGACGAGATTTTGCGTGATACAGGTTTTTACTATATCTGGACCGGGCGATTTAATAATTTAGAGTTTAAAGACCGATTGTGTCCATTATGTTCAAAAAGTGTAGGGATGAATACCATTATTTTATTTGAATGTACTCATTTTGCAGAGGAAAGAATTAAATATTTATCTAATTATTTCAGACACAACCCAAAGATTTATGATGAAATATAGAGAATTATTAGGAACTACGGGATAAAAAAGGTTAAAGAATTTGCATTTATTAGGCTAATAATGTCTCGTGTAAAATCATAGTCTGAAAGTGTATGTGTGCCTTCTAATTTTTTTTTTGTTTGTTATATGTGTGTTTTGCGCCCTTGCATGTTATGCTCGTCGTATTCTAACTGCTCTGCTTTATCTGTATCATTTGCTGATATGTATATTATGTATGTATATCTGCGCTAATAAAACTATTGTTATTGTTATTGTTGCTTGAATGTGGAGGATAAGATATTAGAGGTGGGGTGGGGGGTGGGGAGAGGGGATTGGAGACCATAGGAACGTTTTAAATGTGGACAGTTGGGTTAAAGAGTTGGATGAGGGTGGTTAGGTTATACTTTATGTGGGGACAGGATCAGAGTGTGCCTTAAGTGTGTTTGTGTCGCGGCAGGGGCAGGGGCAGGTCAAGTCATTTTTCCCATAATTACATAATAAGGATATGAGTATTCTAAGGTTGCAGGAGCCTAATTGGTCAAAAAAAAAATTGGACTAGGCGAGTCGATAGTAGCAGAGTATAAAAATCTGTCCTTTGGACAGACTGTGTAGAAATAATCATATAACATGAAACCACACCGCAAAAGTGGTGAAATTCAGTTTTGAATTTGTAAAAAAATAATTGTTGCAGGCAGTGTTTCCCAATGGCTTCAGTGGATTTCATTTGTGCGGGCCTGTGATCTGCAAAAGCAGGCCAAATTTTTAACCCCTGTTCATGTAATTTAAAATTGTGAAAAAATCTAACTGAAGGACCCCCACCGTAAACAGTATATAATTTGAGCACCAGACTTCAGACTAGTCTTGGCCATCTCGAACGTTCCTGTGGCTCGAGAAGAAATTTTTATTAAATGGCTCAAAGAGACTTTTACAATCTGGCTCCTGCAACTTCTAAGAGCTTTCTGCTTCTTTCTCATTTTATTAATGTTGTACTTTTGATTTTACACGAAGTATACATAGTTCTAATATGTAGTCATCGTAATAGAAACTAATGCACAGGAATTTAGGAACATGGGGTCGGAAAACGGGCATTGAGAATGCGTTAGCATAGAACAGACCAGAATTAACTAAAAAACATAAAGACAAAAAAAAAAGTTGGGTCTAATTTGCATACGGATGCAGATTACTGACCACTCTCACTTCCGGATGGGGAGGATTTCCATACGTGGTAACTGGCGATACACTGAAAAAATATCTAATCCATCGATCAAATAATTACAAAGAGGTTCCCAAACCATTTGCAAATGCTATTTCTAAAGGAATAAAACTAGTTTTTGCTTGTGTAACGGAATTAATGAATATAAAACTTCCACACTGTGGCGTTAGCTTCAAGCTCGGCAGACATTTTGATACTTGGGTCCATTTGGGAAATCCAAAAACAGTACCATTTCTCTTTCTTTGTTTATCCCCCACAAAAATCCAAGCCCCACTTTTTTCTACTAGCATCCATTTAAGTGATCCCTCTCTTGTGTGTTTATTGATACGAGTCGGGAGTTTGCTGTAGACGTTACCACATATGGAAATACTTCCAAAGATGCTTATAAAAATTAAAAAGTTAATTAAAGTTTAAAGAAAAAAGTCTTCACTGTCTTCTCCACAGAAGTCTTCTGTCCCAACTAGGATCTAGGACACTACAGACGCAGATTGCCGACCACTCTCGCTTAAAGATTCAGGTAACTTATAAAAATTACAAAGTTAATTAATGTCATACTTTCTGTAATATTCCACTTTTTTTCATTTTT
>JAWQUT010000062.1:379377-395476 GCA_033807755.1 Ellobium chinense
TGTGTGTGTGTGTGTGTGTGTGTGTGTGTGTGTATGTGGTGTGCGTATCCCAGTACTTAAAGTGGCATTATATTCCTCTCAAGTTTAAGTAGATTTGCGCCTCACTTTGCGTGACATACACAGCTGCATTTAAAACATACCGGAAATATTATTCCTTTTCCTTCCTATGGGAGTGTAAATGTGATTCGTGCTGGCCGCCAACGCTCCTGACTACTACGTATGATGTAACATGACAAGCAGATCATATGATAATCTCACTGGATTTAGGTAGTGTAAAGCAGACTAGTGCATTATATCAAGAAACTGAGATTTTACAAGACATACTGTACACTGTGGAAGGATTCTTTCAAGTATTTTCAAATAATGAAGTGGGAGTATCAGTTGATCTTCTTTCTTGTGGCTGTGGGTCTTGTTGGTGTTTGTGTGGGATATACTCAAGAGGTAAAGTTGTTGTAGTTGTAACTATTGTAAGTCGAATCTGGTCTTGTGGGCACCTGTTTATGGCAACCACCTGCCGAGATGACCGTGTTGCTCATATGACTGTTCATCATTTCTGTGTAAATAATATATTTAACTTCTAGATCGCGACCATTGACCAGCTGTTGAAGGGCGTCCTTTCTCTTGTACCAGTTATCATCAAATATACAGTATTTATAAGGAAACTAGCTGTTCCCAACTCGCTAACCTTTAATTTTCGAAGGGCTTTCCTGGCTATCGTTGAGACTCAAAGTTAAGAGAGCTAACTTTCTTGTTCCAATATAGGGAATTGTCGGTTTAACCCCTTCACTGCCAACGTTCAAACATACGTTCTTCAAAGGTGAGCATAAAAAAAAAAGAATTCCAAATCTTTATAAACAATGATAATTGTTTTTGTTGTTGTTGTTGTTGTTGTTGTTGTTGTTGTTGTTGTTGTTGTTTTGTTCTGCTTGGGGATGGGATAATAACGTTGCGTGATTAAACAAGTAAAGTGTAGATGTAATGCAGTATAGTAATATGCTATAATATATAGTAATGCAGCCTACTCAGTTTTTATTCCTTATAAAACAATGATATCACTGGACCAAGAATTTCTCGGGCAAAGGTAGTAGAGGTTGCAGAGCCAAATTGTAAAAGCCTGTTTGAGCCATTTTAATAAGAATTTATCCTTGAAGAGATGTACTTTTTTTTTTTTGGTACCAAAGCTTTCTAAATAAACTTGTTAAATTTAAACCATCTCGTTCCGAGATGGCTAAAGTTAGTCCGCAGGTCTGGTGCCATCATTGTGCTCATATCATGTTACTGTATACAGTGAGGGTCTTCCATTTAGATTTTTCACAAATTCATATTCCCTTTTCAATTCAGTCCCTTAGAAATGAAAAATGCTGAAGCCATTAGGAAACATTGCCTGCAACATTTTTTTTTTTTACAAATTCAAAACTAAATTTCACCACTTCTGCGGTGTGGTTTCATGTTTTACGATTATTTCCATACTCTGCTACTACTGTCCAATGTTTTTTTAACCAATTAGGATCCTGCAACCCGAGATTAATGTGCTGTATGGCATTCCCACAGTTGCTATCAAGCTATTTTTCTTCGGCACTTAAGGGGAAACTTTTTTTTTTATATCTTGACATCATAAAATCAACCTGCATTAACAATGTCTGAGGCTATTACTTAAAAATACTAATAATGCAGTTTATAAGTCTGGTGCCCAGGCTAATGCCCACTCACACGATTTTAAACTATTATTACCCCGGCAAGCCTGATCACCCTAGGATTTTCTCAGCTGCCCAGGGGAGGGAGTGTCGCGCTCATTAGCATTCTGACAATGTCTTCCATTGCCGATAGCCAAGTACCCAGTTTACAGATGGGTGGACTGAGGAAAATGTAAATAAAAATGATTTTACAGGGCACTTACAACATTATTATGGTCAGGAATCGAACCCACGACCTATAGATCTAGAGTCCAACGCCTTAACCGTTCGGCTAGGCTGCAACTTTTATGCAATACGAACAGTGGTGGTCTTGGACACTAATGGATATGTTTCAGTACTCACTGTACATCTTATGCTGGTATTTTGATTGTACTCGATGTGGTCGTCACAGTCGTTATGCGGGGTTCTTGCAGTGTCTGTGATGCTTGAGCTGCTATTGTTACAGGCTGTCTTAATAACTAAGTTGAATGAGGCAGTGAGTGAGTGAGTGAGTGAGTGAGTGAGTGAGTGAGTGAGTGAGTGAGTGAGTGCACGCGTGAGTGAGTGAGTGCATGCGTGAGTGAGTGAGTGAGTGAGTGAGTGAGTGAGTGAGTGAGTGAGTGAGTGCATGCGTGAGTGAGTGAGTGCATGCGTGAGTGAGTGAGTGAGTGCATGTGGGAGTGAGTGCATGCGTGAGTGAGTGAGTGCATGTGTGAGTGAGTGAGTGAGTGCATGCGTGAGTGAGTGAGTGCATGCGTGAGTGAGTGCATGCGTGAGTGAGTGAGTGAGTGAGTGAGTGAGTGAGTGAGTGAGTGAGTGTGTGAGTGAGTGAGTGAGTGAGTAAGTGCATGCGTGAGTGAGTGAGTGAGTGCATGCGTGAGTGAGTGAGTGCATGCGTGAGTGAGTGAGTGAGTGAGTGCATGCGTAAGTGTGTGTGTACATGAGAGGGTGAATGAGGGTGTGACAGACGGATGGACGGGCGGACGCTCTGATTGCCTGACTGATGGAATGACAAACTAACTGACTGACTATTCGACTGCCATTCTGGCCGACCTAGCGACTACCAAAGTCGTAACGTCCTTACTCTGGTATCAAGTGCAGCCATTACATGTCACTCTGAGCAGCTGGCATGCTGGTGTTGGCTACACTTTATTGCTGTAGATTTTTATTATGACAATGCCTGCAACAGTTGCATCTGCACCTTCTTTATTCCAGGTGATGAGAGACCATCGTGCGAAGCGCGTGAGTGGCCATGTGGACCCAGAACATCCCGGTTACCTCGTGCTAAGTAGAGACACCCAAAAAAGCGAAGGCAGTGCAGAACTCTCAAGGGCTACACAAGGGAGTGAAGCAGTCGAGACAAGAAAATAGCATTTTTGGAGAGCGACCGGGGCTTCCACGAAAATATAGTATTTCATTGCATTATTTGTTAATCGTGTCGACTTGCCCAATGTCCTATCCAAGTGCTGACTGAAAAATCTAACCAAAGAAAAGTTTCACCATCGCTATCAGTCCTTTCCAAACAGCTGTGCATTGATTCATTCAAATCAAATTTGAGCTTTTCATCTGGATTCCTTCAAGAGTTATGTCATTTAAGAGTTAATTAGACTAAGTTTTGGAAAATGACTCTTCAATTGTATACCATGGAATCTGTAAGATTACTTTAACAGTTACATTAACTTAACTTTGAAAAAGAAATAAACAAAGAAATATATGTGAACTGACATGCATACCGAGTTCATTTTATCACCGAAAATGTTGGACTGCCAAAATATCTGACCCTAAATCGACCTAGAGCATGATAGACCTACTCTTTCTCTCTCGTTGTTGCTATATGAGTGCTTGATAACATGTGATACGATCCACTATACTGCAGATTTCATTCTGAGCTTCAGTCCTGTCGTATATTCAACATGAAATAAAGAGAGTAATAAAATGTACTTAAACTTGTGAACGGCGTGTATTTCTTCATTTGAGTTTGACCGATTTTCAGAGTTTTGCAGGAACGTTCATCTGTTTCTCCCTTCTGTCAGTCTCACTAATTATTCTTCCATGTTAGTTTGGTCTTGATCATCATGAATATTCTCTACTTATTTTAACATTCTCTTAAACTTGATTGTAACATTTGTTTATGGTTGAACGATTGTCTGACTTCTGGCTATTGGCCTCGCTGCCACCGAAGCGCCGACATGATGAATTTACCAAACAAGACCAAGGGAAGCTACCGTACAACTTGCCCAAAATTATGATTTTCATGATGATCTCCCTTTAAACCGATTTTCAAGAAAATCTTTAATGACAGAATGATTTTCAAATGTGTGTGTAATCGTGTGTAATTGTAATTCGTGTGTAGCACGATTATGCTTCCAAGATTTCAAAGCTTTACTGTAAATATTTTAAGGNCATCCAATTTTAAAGTTCCAGGTACAATTTGAGCCTTCCAGATTAAAAAAATAAAATGTGCAGGCCTATGTCTTCGCACGCGGTCAAAACCAGTCAAATGAAAAATTGGGGACCAAATGAGATTTTGAGGTGATCTTTTTCAAAAGACATTTGTGAAAAATTTTGGGCGTTGACCCCCCTTTTTCTTCCCGCTCATAAGATCGGGCAAAAGAAGTACTTTAACCTCCATGGAAGAAATTTCCCCAAATCACAGTGGTATATGTAGAACAACACAAAATGTTAATAGGGCCAAAAGAAGAAAAAACAATAGGTGTCAAAGACCTGAATTTACCGAAAAAGACCAAGGGAAGCTACCGTACAACTTGCCCAAAATTATGATTTTCATGATGATCTCCCTTTAAGCCGATGTTCAAGAAAATCTTTATTGACAGAATGATTTTCAAATGTCGACGGCTGAGCGCAAGAAGTGACTATCTCCACTTTTCTTAGTTTTGAGAAAATCGCAGTTTAAATTTTGGTGATCATCAAATTTGCATGAAAAGTTCTGGGAAAATTGGTGATAGTCAAAAAAGAAATGGCAATAACTCGGCAACCAATAAAGATACGGCTTTGATATTTATACCACTGAAAAAGCGGCTAAAAATAACCCAACCTATGTCGATAACTCCAATTTGACCAAAAGTGGAGATAGTCACTTCTTGCGCTCAGCCGTCGATGTGTGTAATCGTGTGTAATTGTAATTCGTGTGTAGCACGATTATGCTTCCAAGATTTCAAAGCTTTACTGTAAATATTTTAAGGGCCTAATTCATTATGAAACTTAGGTGAATTACACTTTTATTTGATTCAGCCTCAGACTGAAGCTTTTTTCCACTGACATTTTTTTGTGATTAGACAATATTTCTTGTATAGATGCTCGCTGTAGAAACCTTATCAACACATTTAAATTAGTCTGCAATTTTTCCTCTCTTTAATATTTATATTGGTGTCTAATGATGGCAACAATGATATAGACTATAGCAGACTGTTGGTCTCTTTCAACTTTTGTGATCTTTATGGGATATCAGTTCATGGCAATGTAGACCTACCCTTCAAAGGAATTCAAGGGCCACTTCTGTTTCATAGGCTAGCAGTTAAATACATATGGATACGGTTTAATAAGATTTAACAAGCAACTGAAATGGTAAACCACGCCTAAAGATTCTCTGAGAAGGTTAGTTCATTTCGTGAATTTCTCCTACTTTCCTAAAATTCTGGAGACAGAAGCCAAATTAGTCCCCCTCCAAAAAAAAAAAAAAATGGACTGTTAGAATCAGTAATAGCAGAGCATAAAAGCCTTTGGGCAGATTGTGTAGAATAATCATGTAACAGGAAAACACAAACAAAGTGGGGAAATTCATTCTTGCATTTGTAAGAAAAATAAACAATTATTACTGCCACCAGTGTTTCCTATCAATGGATTTCATTTACGATACAAGACAGTGCTGTTTTGAAAATTCAGTCGCTGGAATACTATATTTCATTAACTTTATTTGAATAGGCCATATTATTATTTCTAAGTTTGGATCTCTTACGGATCGTTATGGCAATATTAGCATGGGCAAATGAAACTTCATGGTGTTGCGATGTTAGTGGACATTACCACAGCTAGACTTGCTATTCACATTGAATTTCTAGACCGTAGTCGTATACGTAAACCCTGCGTTACTTAACGCATTGCGTTAACTACAGTGAACAGTAGTAATGTTGGGGAGTTTTCGTGGTTACCGCAGTGTGTTAACACTGTTAACTAACGTAAGGATTATGCACGCGGCCACAGTGGTCGTATGCATAATCTTCACGTTAGTTAACGCACTGCGGTAACCAGGGGAAACTCCCAAAACATCAGTAGTGTTCACTGTAGTTAACGCAGCACGTAAATTAAAGCAAGCATTATGCATACAGCCACAGATCTAGCGCGTAATATTATCGTAATAACAGGAAAATGCTATAATAATATGCGCACGGTTCCATTCGTCAAAAACGGTCCGAGAAGAAATCCCAGCCTGAAAATAAAAACTCCACGATTATATTCTTATCATCCACACACTGAAACTTGATTTCTTTTCCGCCATGATGTCGAAAATAAACGATGATGATTATTATTATTTACAGAACATTAATCCTCACTTTATACACATAAATAAAGAAAATTATAAGAATTTAACAAATTAAATGTAAGAATTTTTGATTTTAGCGTCTTTCTTCAGATGCAGAAAACAAAAATGAAGTAAGCGTGTAATGGCAAGTGTAAAAGAATCTTAAAAAAAAATATATAAAAGATATGAGCAATTTGCGGAAAGGGGGGAGGGGGAAGGAGCTTGAACAGATACACATATCCAATAAAGGACAGGACAAAAGCGAACACAACTAATTAAGGTGAACAGCTGATCATGACTAATAAGTACACACATAACGATGATGATGATGATGATAATGATGACGACGATGATAATAATGATGATTTTGATGATGATGATGATGATGAATTTTGAAAAAACAACAACTTTGCCCTTTTATTTTTTGCTGTTTGTTTTATTATCACAATAAACAGTTGTCATCACAATATAAAATATATAATAACCTCCGAAACATAGAGAATATCATTAATAGTTATACTTATCACATTCATAAAAAAATGTATTACTGAGTAGGCTGACGACCGGTGATACATATAACATTCACAATAAATATGACCATGACAAACAAAAAAACATCGATTTGTACACTATAACATTAAATAAATATTTAAACAGCATTTTTTTCTTAAAGAGTATGTACAAAAGTATAAATCACGATACATTATTTCCTCACAAAACAATTTGAGTATTTTCCCCAAAGCTGTGGATGTAGTAAACTTTGGCCCAACCTGTCGGTGAAGCAAGAAAATCTGGCATTTCAGTCACAAAACAGAATTCATTGTACTGTTGACGAACTGCACTTTGGCGCAGTGAGAATTTAGTCCTTTGAAATAACATGCCACTTAATCACACATATCGTGACTTTAAGAGAAGTCTCATCGCTCTTTGTGGTGCACAAAACACAGGGTGGACACAAAAGTATTAATATCAAATTTCAAGCATCTGACATCTTGGGAGTATTAAAGCAAACAATGTAGTGATCAGTGCATTTATGCACAGGTTCACAAAACATATAATTTATTTCACTATGATGCTTTGTCCATCTGAGGAGAAACTGGACGACGATTAGGTAAGTCGATTTACGGAAGTGAGGCAAAAGTTAATGGCCTGACTATAAAAGGATCGAGCTATGTATCAGATACTCAACACGCTGACACATCATGTATGTAACTTTTTTTCTGTGGCTTTATTCATGCGTATTTCATTTACCCCATCCTCCTCTTCCTCTCCCTTTTCTCTCTGTGCATTTTCTGCTTCCTATCTATCTCCGTTTGAGTATCTGTCTCTGTCCCCGTCGCTCTTTCAGTCTTTGGCACTCAGACCTATTGGTGCATTGATTTTTGTGTACACAGTTGTCCTTGGGGTCTGATGTCATCGTTCAAGTGGCCTTAGATATGGTTCCCTCAGGACAATGCAGACCGTTACTCAGTTCAGTCTTAAGAACATAATGGACCACTGAAACGTCTCCAGTACCAGCCAAACCATTGCTTATCTGGAACTGCTAAACACGAGAAACAACTCTTAAGCAGGAATTATTGAACCAACTTTCTGGCGACAGCGATAAACAAACTGAGAGTTCAAGAAACCATCAGAACATTATTCCCAGACTATCACGTGGACATTGGTAAATCGCTACATTTCAGAGGCCTTTCGCAATTACTATAACCACTGATGTTTCAAGGTTCAAGATCCTTGCAGGACAGTATTCTCGGGAGGTCTGAGTAATAGTGTTTAACAGTTCGCTCGAAATTTCATAGGCTTGTTAAAGTGAATCTCGATTTGGATTTTTAATTTAAATTAATACACCGATTCAGTTTATATTTTTTTATGAGGCAAAGCGAACGCATAAAACAAAGCAAATCAGTAAATCACGTTTACGTGCCGAAAAGCTTGCCACATGTACCTTGACCTTCAAGGGCAATGTTATTTGATATTCTTTCTATGGCACCGGAAAATTGTGAACGGTCAGGTGATTGAATATCATAGGGAAAGAAGTTTCAGGTACCATAATTATCTTCCTATGCAGTTCACTAATGATCCTATAGATTTGAATGGGGTATTCTTGAATTAAGATCGTGCGCCAAACCCCTTTTTGTTGAATGTTACCAAAGATCTTTAGTAATTAGTCCGTACATTTATAACAATATCTGAAGTTATTCAAAAACGCATCTAATACTCAGTGAAGCTTTTGTAACTGTTCGAAGCATCAATTTTTCTCAGCTTACTATAGTTCAGTTTCATGTTCTGCGGAGGTAGCTTTCCGAAGCATTTCAGAGAGAGTTTTGGTGTTTTTTTGGCCTTACTAATCCGGAGGACAGACCTCATACCACAACTGACAAGTTCATAAGTTCTCAGTCCTTGTCCGCATTGGCGCATGAGCCATGAAACAAATTTCTCTTAAGATGTTGCCCATGTAGAACTGATTGTGAGATCACAAATAAGGATATAAACAAGGCAGATATCTGCAAAATAAGCAAGGAGTAAGATGGGATGAAGTTATATGATACAATATTCATTATCATCATTGTCAGAGACCAATCCTCACTGTCATTGCAGTTTTGTGAAAAAAGCTTGCTCATCGCCGGTGGCGGTATTGTTGATGTTGATGCTGCTTTGCTGTTCTTATTTTGTTAAAACAGTATGATCAAACAAACAAAGCACTTCCTACTATCCGTTGTGTGCTATCCTTTGTAATTTTGCGTAATAATGTCAAAGACCTTACTGCTTTGAACATTCGTAGCGTCCACCGCATCTGACTTAGGAGATACTTCATAGGGCACAATAATGGACTCTTGCTGGATTTTATAGTAGCGCTGATCTGTTATCTAACTTTAGGACGTTATTTGAACTTCTTCACTAAAAATGTTCATCTTTATAAAGATCACCATACAGACGTCGTTCATGTTGATGGATGGACGACATACTGGATTTTGTCATAACTCTGATCTAATATCGTACTTCAGGACCTTATTTGAACCTCTTCATCAAGATGTACACCTTCACAAATATCACCATACAGTCATTATTGACGCCGCATTCCATATTATGAAAAAAAATTATGAAAAAAAAATAAACGGGATCGGGATCCCGTACAACATGCTAATAAGCATGAAGAGAACAAATTCCTTATAAATTTATTGAGCCCTGAAGTTTTTGAGGACCTACAAAAATTCCTATGCTTGAGAGCTTGCGCATTAACGATGAGATCTTTTACCATCGTAAAATTACATTAATGCATGCTGCTGATTGCACCCTTAAAAGCGTTCAGCATGCAGAGATGAATGCTACTGTAATAATGTAAATGTAATTCTTACGACGGTAAGAGAGATCTCAGTTCTCAACTTTCAGCAGAAAAGGCTTAAATGTGCAGAACAAAATACCCACCTTTGAATTTAACGTAATTTCTGAAATACGACATTAGGCGTCAACATTGGCGATAATTAGGCCTATTATAGGACAAGGCATACACCGACCACTAAAGAGAAAAAGAGAAAAAAAGATAATGAGCTTGATCTGATCACAAGTTTCAATTCACTGGGTCATCAAAACGTCATACAAGCAGTGTCCTAATACACGGCCATTCAATACATCATCCGACTGAAGTGAGCAACTCGGCTATATCCAATGCTTCTTTCACTTGATGCTTGATTAAGGCAAGGTCAGAAAAGAGAAATGCCACATACGAAAGACCTAGGTGATGATAATGTCTAGAAGCAATACCAAAGGAATCCCCCCCCCCCCCNCCCCCCTTCCAAACCAATCCTAGACCAAACTTTGCCCGTAACCCTAACCAAGCATTATGCAGGAGTCTCTGGATATTGCCAGCATGTGATATTTTATATCAACCATTTGTAATGCTGGTAATGGTACTTTCTACTTTTGATACAGAATTTGACTGTGTTACTGATTCTCTCTGAAGAGGGAATAATAACAAATAATAATAATAAAAACAAATTTGAATTCGTTTTACCATCGGCGTCACCACGCTGTTAGAAATGAATATTCAACATGGGTAGTTCAAAAAATGACCAGAACATCACACAGAGCTGAAAATAATATCTACAGCCATCAATGCATGATGTCATGGGGATAATCCCTTACTTTGAAATTACCATGAAGATACAGGGTCTCTTTTTTAAAATTCGGATCTCCTTCAGACCGTTATGGCAGAGAGAGAAAGAAGAAAGAAAAAGAAAAGAGACGGAGAGCAGAAATCATAGCAAACATAACTGCCGTTAGAAATCTGAGAGAATAAACAGCACATAAGCTCAACCCCCTCTTTTTCAATGTGCTGAAAGTTGTTTCTCTCTCTCCCTCTCCCTCTTTTT
The DNA here is from genome assembly GCA_033807755.1 of Ellobium chinense. Taxonomy (NCBI): domain Eukaryota; kingdom Metazoa; phylum Mollusca; class Gastropoda; order Ellobiida; family Ellobiidae; genus Ellobium; species Ellobium chinense. The sequence goes on from JAWQUT010000062.1 coordinate 389,961, forward strand.
CTCTCTGTCTCTCTCTGTGCCGCCCCCCCCCCCCNNCCCCCTAAAAAAAATCCCTTTCTTTCCCTAATAAAAGATGGCGCTCTAATGAGCATACAAAAAATTCGTGATACGGACAACTGTGGTAATATTTGTCCTACAGAAATTACGTTTCTTTGAATTTGTAATCCTCATGATTAAACATGGATACCAACTTTTTCCTTTTAAACAAAAACAAAAATGGCTTCTTCATTAGGCAGCCTCGATCCGTGTTTAGAGATATGAGAAATTCTTGAAATCATAAACAGCCTAATTCAATTATTTTTTTTAAAAAAACGTCAGACCAGCTAAGCATCACTTCCATTCAAGGCATTATTCTCGATGATTTTGGATAACGGTGAAGACTTAAGTGCTTTGAAAGAATGCTGTAAGTCGTGGTCACTGAGACTGATTCTTTCAGGAAGGAGTATAGAGATACTAGAGAACTTTTATTTTCAAGCTGGTATACCTATCTTATAGAAACAGAGGTTAAGACAGAGGTGGGCATGCGCATAATTATAATATGGCATTTGTTGGTGTTGCGATAATATTGCACATTACAGACCAGAATCAGTTGTCGATTCACATCCAGGTCGTAACGTGACGTATGATCGCAGCATCAGGAAAGTCCATGGTAAATGATACGCATGACATACCTTGCCGAAACTTGTCTGTAAGACTAAGAGATCTAAACTTAAAACTGAAAGCTCTCTACTGTAACAAAAGTCATTCCACTTTGCCATCAACTAATTAAAATGAAAAAGTGGCCATCAATCAAAACCATTCTAGTGCTTCGCTCCATAAAAAGTGTCAATCATAATAACAATAACAATAATATCAATAATAATAAATTATTATAATAATAATAACAAAGCCTTAAATAGCGTACATGAGCTTTATCAAGTCTGAGCAAAATCCAGTGTCACGCCGAAACTTTTCTTTGAGCTGTGAAGATTTTGTGCCACAATGTTGAGCTTTGTACGAATGCAACTCCTTTGCATTCGCACAACAGTTTAGATAAATAATATGAATAGAGGCGAAACAGTGGACCAGGGGGTTGGAAAGTGGGAAGGGAAACAGAAGGGTGTAACTACTGATTTCGGCCATCTGTGACTAATGTCCATATTGAGTATACCATCATATTTCACATGAACGAAGTTCACCTAAGAACAGGACCGTAGACAGTCTTTTCACTGGCATAAAAAAATTTAATTCTTTATTAAAATGTGTTACATAAAAAAAAATTAAAGCGGCCATGAACACGGACCCTGTTGTCAGAACTTCAAAGCCAGGTCCGAAATTCTGAGCACCTAAACATGAAATCAAATGTATATTTGACCTAGTTTGCGGAACTGGATCAATCATTCTTTTGAAATGGAGTCAACTTATACAAATGTTGAACAATATAAATATAAATTAAAAATATGACATTCAATATGACGTCACTTTCACCGTGCTACGAAAATAAGGAGCACGTACGATGTTTATTCATAAATCATTTATTTGTGGGGCTGGAAGGAGGGCGACACCGTTATCCGCATAATCACATTCACTCTCCTACAGAACTTTACAGGCGCTACATACTTAAGCATCTTTTACATCCAAACTCACTGCATGCTGATCAGCTCTTAAACATCTATATCTCTTAAAGATTGCGTCATAAATAGACAAGGAAGTAGAATGTCTGAATTAACCAGTCAAAATGCATGTTTCAAATCCTTACACTCAATCAGATTTTTCGACACTCGCGCGACAAGCTCTGTTCTGAGTTTGACTGGCTTTTGGAAAAGGGATTTTAAAGACATCCTGGATATTGAGAGAATTTGTCAGTCAATCAAAGTGTATGATTCAGACCACATCGAATAAATTCCTCGATATTTTGCAAACTGAGTTTGATCACCTCACAGAAGTTGTGTTTCTACTTCAGGGTTGGACAAGTTCACCGAAAAAGTAAGTTCAAATGAAGGTCAGTTCACTGAAGACAAAATGCTCTAAATCAAGTTTAATTCATGCTTCATCAAGGTTCATGAAGACCGAGTAGTTTTCAGACCAGGTTGTTCCTGTTGGTGTTTAATAACTGGCATTCGGTTCTGATTTTCAAGATAGATGGAAACTGAGCTGAAATCTAGATAGAAATTTAAAGTTCAGGTTAAGCATCCATAGTAGATGCAGTTCAGAACTAGATAAGTTCGTCCAAATAGCTATTAAGTTCTTAAGAAAGTCAATGTAACCTGAACTTAAGTTCACGAACTGCCTCATATGATATCAGTTCTGCTCAGTCCTGTTCTACTTCCTGGTTTATTTATGAACTGGTTATTATCGTGACATCCACAACATTACAGATATTATTTCTCTTTTTATATGGTGGGTGGACGGACGGGTGGAGGATATTTAATATCTCTTGATACTACTTTCATGACTGTCAATCACAGTGGTTACTAAAAATAAAGGTAATTCACAACGCTTAACATATATCTTAAAACCTGGCGAAGTATTCATTAACATTGCTTTAGGCCTACGCGTCGACCTTCAACAATACGTAATGTTCCTTCATAAACAAAAAGACCATCAAAAGAAAATGTCTTTAAGCATAATATTAATGAATACCAACCCAGCAAAAATTATGCATTGCACTCTGCATCCCACGTATACACATGTGAAACCCCATCCTCTGACTCCTGTTCAAATTTCGACTCGGCTTCCATATCCCCTACATGGAATATTGAGGACTCCTCCATGTCCATTCTGTGACGCCGACGTTTCGGCTTGTCTTTCGGACGCCCAAGGAGTTTGGGCTTCTCCAGGAAACGACCAGCTTTGGATTTGGACTTCTGTTTGTCAGATTTGGCTATGTCGTCTTGAAACTGATAAAGCCTGGCAAGTTCTTCTTTGTGAGCGTTGGAGTTGGTCAGTGTCCGTTGGCTGGAGCCTGACCGATCGTTCTCGCGGTCGTACCTGGATATCTCTTCCATCTCACTATCCATTATGCTCATCTCCTTCATGATGTCTTTGCTGTAAAGGGACATCTCTTGACGGGGCGCATGAGACACGCCGTCTGGGTGAATGTACGAGACCTCGTCCTTGTCTGAGAAGGACACCTCCTTCGCCTGTTTACCGTCCTCTCTCACGCTGCCGCCATTCTGCAGCTTCGCACTCGGAGAGGCCATGGGAGACCAGCCGTTGGGCTTGTGCAGGACATTGAAAGAATGTGGGCGTGGCAAGCTACACTCATGGTCTAGAAGACTCTCGGCCTGTCCGTTCAAGGGCCTGCCTTGGCAGGAAAGAGTCCTACGTAGAATGTACTGTTTGCCATCACTCCTGACTATACACTTCATGGGCATATTCATTGTGGTCGACGCCTTTCTATTGAGCGATTTCACGCTGCCTCGTCGCTTGTCTTTGGCGCAGCAATGCTGGATCTTCCGGCGGGTATAACGGTAGAAGGATGTTCGTAAAATTTGGTTCCTGATGCCGTAAATGGCGGCGTGGGTGAAAGGAGCGGCGAGGAAAAGGGTGGTGGCGATGGAGACGAATATGGCGTTGGCGTGTACGGCGAAGATGACTTCGTAGAGGATAATAATAGCATAAGGGAGATAAGTCAACACAAAAGATCCGATGAGCTGGAGTATTGTGCCCATGGCTTTGGTGCCCCGCAGAGACAGAGAACTCTGCGTGGTGGGAGCTATGGGCGCCTGGATGACGCTGACCATTCTGAGCATGGTGGCGGCTATACGGCTACTCTGGGTACGAGCTATACGGAAAATGTGAGCGTAGCAATAGATCATGAGGCAGAAGGGGAAAATGAAGGACAAGCAAACCAGAACACAGGTGTACCATCGACCAGCGACGCTGGAGGAATTCACCCCGCATATACCCATGGTGGAGTGGAAGGAATACTCGTTAGCCCCGAACAAAGGGGGCAGGGAAAGAACAAGGCCACACGCCCAGAAGACTAGAAAGCACGGGAGCATCTTCCTCAAGGTGGCTGTCAGTGAGTGGTGGAGAGGGGAGGCAATGGTCTGGTACTTGTCCCAGCTCAAGGCTGCGATTGTCCATACAGACACACTTGTAAACACGCAAGTTATGTAGGCGTAAGTCTGACACATCGGTTTCCCTCCGAGCCATTTACCCTGTGAAGTGGAAAAAAAAAAGAAAAAATGAAATATGAATTTTATTTACCCTGCAGGAAAATTGGTTTACAATATCATACAGTATTAAACATCACATTAATAATGCAAACACATAGAACAATACACGTCATACATGTAAAATACAAATACATAATATTACGCACGAAATACATAGCAAAGTCATTGTTGGTCACCCCTGTGCAACGCCTTGGTTCTTTTCCAGCTCTAAAGCCAGATACTCATTTACACCTCAGTTGAGTGGGGAAAGAGTAGTGGTGTCTTTCCCAACGACTCCACAACGTAAACCGCCCTACCCGAGAATCGAACACAGAAACCCTCAGTTTCTGAGTACGACTCACAAACCACACGATCACAGGCCCCCTGTAACAAACAAACAAACAAACCAAAAGAATGAGTAAAGCATTAGCTGCCTGGTGTGTTAATCAAGCAAACAATGCTTGATAACAGGACTTACATCTAGCTATTAGTATTAGTAAAACTATCCTTAGTGGAACCCCGATAACTTGTCCAGGACCTTCGTCACACCGCACGTTAACGCCATACCGGTATAGGAGCTTCTACAGTTTGGTATAATTTATGTACCTACAGCAGCGCCGAGACTAGCTTATATGACATGCCAGGGCGGTTGTTTCAATCATGTAGGTGCAAGAGTTTAGAAAATATGTCGAAATATATACACAAGCAGTTGAGGTTTGGTAAATGAGATTATTCATTTTACAACAACGTTTTCTTTTCATCTTATTATTACTATAATCACTTTAAATATCTTGAAAAATATCTACCATTGCTCGCTTCATCAAAACATCATTCCCATCATGCATCCATGTCAGCAGGACGTAATAAACATTTATTTATGAATATTGGTGAATATCGGTTGAACCCGAATACACACATACACAAAGCTCATAAGAAACCAAACTACACATAATGAAAGTACACGCTACGTAATTGCAAACAGAACAGAAGAACGCTGAATACACCAAAATTTGAAAAGACGATTTATAGTTCCCTTCAAGAACGTTTCTGTCTTTATCCATCTATTGCCCTCCCCCTCCCACCCCCTTCTTTTTCTTTTCTGATTTTTCAAAAAGATGGCAGGACTGTTCATTGTCTTCAACTTAAGAAACCTTTATTTTTGCTTGTTTGTTGGTTGTCATTTTTCGGAATCATAATTATGTCATGGCAAGTTCCATTGCCCTTAAATATCCATGAGCACTAAGTCTTTTCTTTTTCACGTAAAACACATGAATCTGAATATTCAAAACTAGAGGAGCACGGCCCCAAAACATAAGGGAATAGTCTATGTGAATACAACGAGAAATAAGTTTGCTGTTATGGACCTTCCCCCCC
>JAWQUT010000062.1:396015-415998 GCA_033807755.1 Ellobium chinense
ATCCATCTTCCTCCGATTACCTCTGTTCAGCTACTTCGCTTTTATATCACCCACTAGTGTTTTTACGTATTATTGTAGACTAGCTGTGCTGACAGCTTCATGCAGAAAGAGAGTCTCTACGACTGCCTCTATGTCTGAAGCATGAGTCTACATAATACTGCAGGCGTACAGAATCTAGTTTTGTTGTTGTTGTTGTTATTGTTGTTGTTGTTGCTGAGAATGAATTAACAGATAAAAAATATATGGACAAAGCAGAAATACCGTGAGCAAAATTTGTTCATAAACTGCAACTCACTTCAGAAAGAGTCCAGTTGCAGAAGTATGTACGTGAAACATCAACCAGCTGCTTATAATACACTATTACTAGAAAGTGGCATGTTTTTTTTATATAGAAAGAACTCATCAATGCCTGGCCAGCAAAGTACAAATCATCAGCATCATGATAATGTGAAGTCGCGTGAGCGGGCATTAGCCTGGATACGAGACTTATAAACCGCATTATTATTATTATTATCATTATCATCATCAACATCATAATCATCCTTGAAAAAGTGTTTAACACGAAACGTCGACTATTTTTTAAATTAATTCATTATACATTTTTCAAAAAAGTTTTGTGTCATTGGGCAGAATCATATTTAGTTTTAATCATAATCATCCTCATCATCATAGACTGCATTTGTGCAGCGTTTAAATTCTCCTAGATGGTCTCTAGGCGTTTGGACATATTAACATTCTCTCAGATATGCATACATGCTCAATAAAATTCAAAAGAGTACAATAAGTATGCAAAACACAGAAACAGGCATACCTGTATCCGCGAATACACGCACACGCGCGCGCACACACACACACACACACACACACACACACACACACACACACACACACACATAATTATGCGCGCACGTGCCCGTGCTTATAATTATGCACCCGGCGAGGCGTAGGAGTCTCAGGCTACGGGGAACACTGATTCCTGCCTCTGATAACAAAGATTGTATATAGATATTGTGTTCCCAAGCCCCGGGAGGAGACGCCCACTCACACAGTTTTACACCCACGCGCACACACACAAAGTGCAATTAAGTCAGCATGGTTAAGTAAAATAATTACATAAGTGACCTTTTGAACACTGTCAGTGAATGGACATTCCTAATCATCTGGGACAGTTTAAATGATCCTGACGTTGGGCAAGACACTAGGTCTAGAGTTATTAAGTATTAGGTTTTAACGCCCCTTTTCAATGTACTTAGGGCTACATCCGAGACGAGGTTTCGACTCCCTTTGGATCGCTGACAACTGCTTCCTTTACAGATTGCAAACACCGCCAAAAATACCTAAAGAGAAGTATGTCGCCGGCAGGATTTGAACCCGGAGCCTTGGTACAAAGAGACAAGCGATCTATCACTCCGCCACCTAGCCAACAAGGCATTGAGAGAAAAATAACGACAAAGAACAAACACCTACAAATCAAGGCCACATTGTTGCTATACGAAGAGAATGAAGACAAATCTGCTCCATACATAAATCTACTCTAGACATAATCACTTGGCAAAGAAACATAATCCTGTTTCATACTTCTCTTCAGGGTCGTAAAGATGTCGTCTAAGGCCATCAACCTCTGGCATTTCTGATATTCTCTTTCTGATACCCCCTGTTCCAACCTCCCCGGCCCCCACCAATAAAAAAAACCCACCAAACTCCTACCAACCCGTATAAAGTCTTGTTCTTTTAATCGCAGAACCCACGAAGGCTTGGTAAAAGTCTCGAGTAAACGGAATGGATTAAAATCAAGGGGAACATAATTATTGTTTTTGATGTGGAATAGAGAACATTCCGTCTTTATCAGAACGGCAAAGTACGGGAAGTCGTTGAGCTTCCCCTATTCAAAGAGTCTATGGTGACGTCATCCATAAAAAGCTACATCGGAAAAAATAAACAAAACAATAGTACTTCGTTTATTATTCTTGCAACCGTCTTCTCTGGGTCATAATCATACGGGGAGCTTCTCTTGCAACTACGTCTTATATTGTTATCACAACATGCGTGTCAGGATCACGGGTGAACACTAGGCTCACAAGACAGTGAATATTAGGAAACATATTCAGGCAGTAGATATCTAAAAAACTAAATTGCTGTGAAGTTAACGTTCCTGTGATGTGGTGGTAGCACGTTCAGACTTGCAAGCTCAGGGACTTTTGGTTCGGTCCCAGGTAGGGACAGGAGATTTTCAAGTGAAAGGTGTTTTTAGCCTTTCTTCTCATAATTGGTCCTTCACAGTAACTTGGTAAAATTCTTAGTGCATACGTCCCAGGATAATGTTTTAACAGCTTCCAGAAATTAACAGATCAGGCTCACATTTCTCCTCTTTACTGACAGAGATGAATGAATAATATGCCTTGCCACCTGGTTACATGTGATTAAGAGAAAAGTGAGGCTACTGACATTAGGTGGGGTCGACCGTACTATAGCTGATTCCGTTTAATCATAACACTTTGCAACAAGAAAAAGTCGCCCTTTAAAAGGGAAGGGGCGATGACCCAGTGATATTATGTAGAAATAAAGCATTTGGTTTTGCGAGAAATTTTGCAGTTAAGCGACAGTTTGCGATCAAGCGGGAGTGGACTGTACCAAGACCCACACGTTCGTATAATAATATAGTGTAACACTGTTTACTGCCTTCTAAAGGTTGGAAAGAGTAGGAACTGAGGAGGAGAGCTGAAAGCTGAGTTGTTACCGCATGATTTATAACCTGCAAGAGAAAGGACAGTCAGAGAAATGAAAAAAAAAATGATAATACCCGACCACCATGCTATTGAGCTATAAGCTGTCTTGTAGAAGACAATACTTTGTGAAAGCAGACAAGCCATCTTGGCAGAAAACATACTTTTCCCTCATGTTTCTCATGTCGAGATGCGATGATGCAGAAAAAATGTAAACAAGGCGAAGTAACACAACCAAAATATCTCCGTGATGATGGTTTGTTATGTCGTTGTTTTGAAAAGAAAATAATTTATGGTGGATAACTTTCTATCTTTTGTTACATGCACTACGCACGATCTTCGTAAACTAACAGATTATTGTCATTAATAAGGGATGAAGCTGGTCCTGCTGCGGCTGGATTTTAGAACATTGTGGGAGCGATGCTGGAAGTCAAAAGAACCGAATTCTAAAAGTGTGCAAGACTGAGATAGACCTTCTTAACGTCAAAAGTTAGAAGGCATGCCTGCTCTAAAAAAAACTTGCTAGAATCAACAATGCCATCAGCAAAAGTTTGAACAGCATCATCTGTAATTCCCAAATATCTTTGCCGTCCAACTCAATGGCTCTATCAGGACTTAGCAATGTAGCAGGCAATGAGCGAACAGATACCCTAACAAAAAAGGCTTCGGCTTGCATGCAACAAAACAGACCAATATCTCAACGTGCTGCTAAGCAGATGATCAAATTTATCATGAAGAGGACACAGATGAACGAATGGGAACTGGGCAAATAGGGCAGAACAGTCTTTCCATTTAGGATAAGTCTGGACCCAAGGAGCCAATAAACTCTCCAAAAGGCGAGGTTAGTGGCCGTATGCATAATCCATCAATTAATCAATCTATGCGTCAACTGCAGTGAACATTACTAATAATTTGGGAGTTTCCTTGGTTATCACAGTGCGTTAACCAAAGTAAGGGTTATGCCTACAGCCGCATACATACGGCCTGTGTTCTGCCCTCGCAGTCACCACGTCTCACTCCATGCACACCTGAACTGAATCTAGCCACAGATTTCTCCATTATGCCCGTGTTACTGCTTAAATGAAACGGCAAACCACAATAGTTAAGCACTTTGATTTTGACGCTCCTCTTTGAACGATCTCTCTGCGTCAAAAACACCTTTCATTTGAACAAGATCTTGGAAATTCGCCACACTCAGGTCCCCCATAACCGCAAACGCTACACAAAGCTACAGCAAGAAATACATTGCAAGGCACACGCCTACAGTTTCTAGCAAACATCGTGGAGCAAAATGGCCGAATAGTTACGGCGCTGAGCTTAAGACCAGAAGGTCATGAGCTCAAATCTCGAACTACAGTCGCTGTAAATGAACTGGGAAAATAGCTCATACAAATTTTCCTTGGTCCATCCGTCCGTAAAATGGTTATTTGGCAATGGGAAATAGGAAATATTATCCTAATGCTAATAAATCAGAGCTTCTAGAATGGCACTGACATTATATGTTCCCCAGGGAGCTGCCAAAGTATTTAGACATCGCCTGCTGATGTAATAATACTGTGAAGTCATAGTAGTGAGCACTGACGAAATACGAGGCTAATAAACCTCATTATTAAAGTGAAAAAAAAATTACCACTTTGTATACACCATAAGGAAACTGGTTTACAATGCAATACAATGACGTACATGTCATTCATAAAACAAACACATACAACAATACATATCATTCATGTAAATACATAATTATTCAAATGAAATACATAACAAAGTCATTGCTGGTCGTCAGCGGTGCAGCGCCCTGGTCCCAGAATCCCCTCCCACCTCTAAAGCCAGGTACACACTTATACTTGTAGTAGGGAAATGGAAGTGAAGAGTCTTTCCCATGGACACTACTAGTCTATATAAACCGTCCGAGTCGAGAGTCGAATACACAAACCTCAGATTTAACACTCTTCAGTTTTTGTGTACGACTCACAAACCACAAGGCCACGCTGCCGTTATTGTTATTATTTTTTCAAACGTGACTATTAAGCATTAATCTTTCCCTAATGGTTGCGATAGACGTGTACTCTTTGTACCCTGTACTCATGCAAAATAAGCTTAGACAACAGCTGTATAGAGTTGTTAAAAAAGTTCAAGGCTTAGTGGCTGTAAGCCAATCTATCATCATCAATCGTTAAGTGCATCTGACGCCACGCTCTCTCCTTCTATTCATCTTCTTCGTTTTACTGTTAACAAAATAATGAGAACGTTCCTTTTTCCTACCTCCACCCTCACATACACTATGCCATTAAAATAATTTGCCCGCCTGCCTACCTTGTCATATGCCCACCCTCTAATTCTTGTTCGATCTTTTCTTTTTTTCTTTACAGGAAACCGCATGTTTGCACCAGCTTTTGAATTCCTCTATCTCCGCTATTTCCTTACTTAGCTCTTAACAGTAATGTACCTGGGGGTATCGCAAGTGTCAAGGACAGGTGCGCCTGCGGTTGTGAACTTAGAAAAACGAAGTATCGCACTCAGTCCTCTGTTATCTTTGTAATTGGATCTGGAGGTAATTCGTTTTCACCTCTGTTACGTCATAAAATATATCGGTGTCACAGTAATCGATACTTCGTTTATTGTAATCGCTGATCGTAGCTTTACAACGGATTATTTAAGCAACTACTAGCACTTTAAACGAGTTCTGAATGTGTTCATTTATTTTGAGGTTCAATTTACACTATGAAATAAAGCGCAAACTATCAATAATCCATTTTCATCTCATGCCTAATGGGCTTAGGATTCTTGCGCTTGATTAAAAACATAAGCAATTGTTCTTGCTTCATACCACTATTCGTTGGGAGTAACGACAGACGAAGCTCAGTATCGATCCCATTTAGTATGTATGTGCATCTGAAAATGCCACCTGCCATGAACTGATACTCATTTTTCCCGCAAATATTTACGTGAATCTGAGCGTTACAAATTTCGTTCGGGGTAGGAGAAGTTCCTTTGTTCATTTATCTGCCATGTGGTTTTTTTTTTGTTTTGTTTTTGTTTTTGTTTCGTAGAGGTTAGGTTAAAGGAAGACACACAAGACAGAAGCGAAATAAAAAAAATTTAAAAAAAAACGTCCTGTGCTTCTTGCGCAACTTCTCCTTGTCTTTAAATCCCAATATCCTAATTCCACTGAAGCCTCATTATCTCTCCAACATTTTACTCACATAAAAGCAGTAATGAGTATTGCAGTGCCATTCCAAAAATAGGAGTCAAGAGTTTACCTCATCATCATACTATAATATGGTCAGGGCGCTCCTTGAAATATATTGGAGAGCTTGTCCATCTTAGTTCATCGGTGCTGAATCAGTAGCATTCAATATGCAGAGTTAATGTAGGTCTTACGATGATAAGAGATCATGTCGTTAACGCGCAAGTTCTCGATTAATGCGCAGCTGTCGCGTCATTAAAAAAAAAATTCTACATAAATTACTTTGTAGGTTGGAAAACCCATGGGAAAACTAGATAAATATAAGATAAATAGCCGATATTTTGTGTCGAAGAACTTTTTCAAGACTGATCTTATCGTCACTGTTATCATTACTGGGAACTCTGTATTCTTTTTCTTCACTATGATCTCTATCATCATTATCATCATCAACAGCATCATCATCACTGGGAATACATTTTTAAATATGTAAAAGTTCTGTCCAAACTAGTGAAGAATTAAGAAGTATATTTTCATATTTAAAATCTAAAAGCACTGATACAATGATATAGAATAATTACGAATTTTCGAATAAAAGATGTGATTCTTCATCAGGTTAAATCATCGTCGTCATCATCATCAACATCATCAACATCATCATCATCATCATCATCATCAATTCTGAACTTTACAAAAAAAAAATACTAATTATTAGTATTGTGAAGTCTATTCTCCTTCCCATCACAGTCGTCATCATTATCATCATCATCATCATCATCAATTTATCATCATCATCAGCAGCAGCAGCAGCAGCAGCAGCAACAGCAGCAGTAGTATCATAATCATAAACTCATGACTTACATGAAATGTAATGATAGCCGGGTACATAGTGGTGAAGATGGACGACATGAGCCCCACACCTCCAAGATGCACCAGCAGAATATTCCGGACCGTCCGCAGCCGGCGATTGGGAACAATGGCGATGATCATGAAGGTGTTGAAGCTGGCACCAAGCACGCTGATCACTACGAGACACGCCCCTCGCACTATATTGATGGACGCGGGTAGCCACGCCCCCTGGTGCATGTAGTCGGGGTTAAAGGTGGAGTTGGGCTCCAGCACGTAGCCGGGAAGAAAGAGGGAGTTGTCCCCACCTGTCATGTTGACGTTGACGTCATCGCCCATGATGATGATGACGTCACGGTACAGCTGGTGGAGGGACTTCAGTGTGACTCCTTACAGGTGGCGCGACAAGTTGCCGGAAGTGACGTCAGTCAGAACATCTTAAGAAACTACACTGTCCGCAACGTCACAATCCATGATTCACATAACTCCTACAAGCTGCGTCACAATGCCTTTAGTGCAGAGAGGTCACAACTCATTACACAAGATCGAATGTTGTTTATAAAGCTTGCACAAACTATCTCGGGAATGTTAAAAACGTGGAATTTTCGTACCGAAAACAGGAAACACGGTTTGTTGACGTCATAACGTGCAAAACCTATCCACTTTATAAAACAATCCCCATTCGGATAAAATAACAAGCTGACGTCAAGGGCGAGAAGCCCATTGTTTAAGTTGATGAAGGTAGAGATTAGATTGGCAAGCCAAAGCTTGTTTTCGTCGCCATCACCTCCATGTAGGTACGCCAATGCTGCCTTTCGTCACTGTGACGTGCCAACACAAACACCTGTGGCTATCAAGGCGTTTTATGCGTGTGTGAGGTGTGTCTTTTCATGAGCTTGCGCTTAGGGCAACATCTGCCGAGTGCGTCAAAAACCTGCAAAAGAAAAAAAGAATGAAACATCATCATAAGACAGGTTGTAATTTAGCCTAAGTGATTCACGTGACTAAACAGGTGTAGATAAAAATAATGACTTTTGCCAAACGGAACAAACCACCCTATTGAAGGCAGGAGGGCGGTTGCTGATAGGCTAATAGAGAAATTCGTCAAAAAATTGCTTTAGTGAGATACCGCTGACCTTTTCCTATAAATCCCGACTCTACGGCTTCTCATAATTTATGAGTTGAGCTTACAGAATCCGTCTCGGTTTATGCTATTTTTAATGAAGGCATATTAATATACTACAGTACAAATAGAGCAACGTATTAGGCAAGTGAGTGAGTAAGTGAGTGAGTGAGTGAGTGAGTGAGTGAGTGAGTGAGTGAGTGAGTGACCGACCGGTCGGCCGACTGACCGACCGACCGATCGACCGACCGACCGACTGATTGACTGACTGACTGACTAACTGACTGACTGACTGACTGACTGACTGACTGACTGACTGACTGACTGACTGACTGATTGAGGCACTGAGCGAGCAAGAGAAAAAATACTTTGAGGAAATGAAGGAACGAAAGCAATAACATTGTCGGAAGCAGGGGCTGAAATTTGAAAATAACATAATTTTATAGCTCACATGCACGCCATAATTAGCTCCGTAGGAGACGGAAATTGCGATAATATTTAGAAAATATTGAGAGAAATACAGACTTGTTCCAGACAGAAGGCAGGTAAATCTCGGATGAAAAGACATAATGTCTAAGTAAGAAACCAAAAATATAAAATATGACATGAAGATTATGACAGCGTGCGCTTGTCTGTGTATGTCAGGACTGGAGGGACGGGGGAGGGGGACAGCAAAAACAATGAAAACAGTAAGTGCCAGAAACTGTGAATAATAAATGCTTTGCGAGATGCTGACAGTTGTAAAGTTAAATGAAGAACGTTAAAAACAGACAATAGTCCATGACAACACACACACACAGACAGAGAGAGAGAGAGAGAGAGAGAGAGAGAGAGAGAGAGAGAGAGAGAGAGAGAGAGAGAGAGAGAGAGAGAGAGAGAGAGAGAGAGAGATTAAGCAGCTGGTGAGATGTGAAAATTATTACATTTATATCAGGAAACGGGCCTGGTAAGACATTAAGATAATGATGAAATTTTAAAAAGAAATAATGCATGTAGTCTAGGAAGGGTGGAGTGAGCCAATGCCAAGAGCAAAACTAAATAGAGAAAGAAGGAATAAATTGTACTTTCATACATAAAATGTGGTCCTTATATAATGAAGAAGGCCTGAAACGTCGTGAGGGGTTAAGACAATGATGAAAAAGTTTTAAGACACGATGCATGAAGCGGGCAGGAGGAAATAAGTTAGATTAATGAGAAGAGAAAGATTGGAAAAGAAAGGAAGGAATGAAAATGAAATCCTGTGAATCTGGCTTGAGGTTTAGAAATTGGGAATTTTTTTTTTCCGCGGAGGGAAGGGGTGATATACGGTGCATGGTCATGCAACTGGCGGAGAGTGAAAACTATTGTATCTATATATTATACAGAAACAATATGAGATTTAAACAACGAAGACACGCTTTAAGAAAATGCAATAAGGAGGGACGAACAGAGCCAGTGAGATAGAAAGACTGGAAAAGGCAAAAAAAAAACCCGCTGCAATTTAAGGTGATGGTCTTTGTCGTGTCCGATCCGGTACAACCGGTAAAGGAGATAGGAGGAGAGGATGAGGAGAGAGTTACAGTAAAGGAGATGGGAGGAGAAGACAAGGAGAGAGTTACAGTAAAGAAGATGGGAGGAGAAGACAAGGAGAGAGTTACAGTAAAGGAGATGGGAGGAAACGACAAGAAGAGAGTTACAGTAAAGGGGGGAGAGGCCGAGAGAGAGTTACAATAAAGGAGATGGGAGGAAAAGACGAGGAGAGAGTTACAGTAAAAGAGATAGGAGGAGAAGACAAGGAGAGTTACAGTAAAGGAGATGGGAGAAGAAGACGAGGAGAGAGTTACAGTAAAAGAGATAGGAGGAGAAGACAAGGAGAGTTACAGTAAAGGAGATGGGAGAAGAAGACGAGGAGAGAGTTACAGTAAAGGAGATGGGAGGAAATGACAAGGAGAGAGTTACAGTAAAGGGGGAAGAGGCCGAGAGAGAGTTACAATAAAGGAGATGGGAGGAGAAGACGAGGAGAGAGTTACAATAAGGGAGAGGAGGACAGAAGGCAAGGAGAGAGTAACCGTTAAAGAGGGGGGAAGGAGAGAACGAGGAAAGAGTCACCGTAAAGTAGGGAAAAGATGAAGAAGAGGATAATAAACCTGTGTAATCTCGTGGATGCTCCGACAAATGTTTGTTGATATAAAAACGCTGAGGCTGAGCCGTGACACTCACAGGTGATAAGGGTGTACCTGTTTTGATGTTTTCCCCCTTGTACGTTTGCGGCTTTTATAATGGGGGCTTGTGAACTCGGCAGGTTTATAATGTCTAACCACAGGCATGTGAGCAGTCAAAGTAAATAAATTAACGTGTGAATTGAAAGAAATATAGAGCAGCGCCTGTCTGGAAGGGTCGGTGAAGCTCATAATCATCACATTCATTTCACATTTGCTTGAATCGTTTTTGAGGTTTTGAGAAATCTAGCGCTCTCAACCTGTTGCTCAAAGCAAAACAATGAGGAAGATGTGGATTAGCTTGTTCCGCCCGTCCGTCCGTCCGTCAACCCGCCCGCCCATCTATCTTCTATCTATCTATCTATCTATCTCTATCTATCTATCTATCTATCTATCTATCTATCTATCTATCTATCTATCTATCTATCTATCTATCTGTCTGTCTGTCTGTCTGTCTGTCTGTCTGTCTGTCTGTCTGTCTGTCAGCACGGCAATTCTGATGTCAAAGGAAACTTGTTCGAACATTGCCTTGAACTCTTTTACCTCCCACAGTAAATTATCACAATACGAGGGGATAACAACAGGAAATAAGTAGTTAGTCTCAGACAGTTTCCCTTCATAGGCCTGATCTCTGGTCACGAACCTATAATTATTTTATAACCAAGAAGAGCGTCTACAGAAACAGGAAGTCCTACGCGATAATTATCAATCATTTCCTTCCTCAGTAATAACGGGGTGAGCTTGTGTACATGTAATTTTGTAATCACCGATTAAATCATTTTCCGGTCATTTTCCGGTCATTTTCCTGCTATTAACTTCCTTGAATCCGCAAGGTGGCGCTCCAGATGATTAGGTACGCTTCACCTTTTTCACTTTACCCCCATTGAAACTTTTAATGATAACAGGTGATCTGTTTCAACATTCATGTGACAAAATGGCACTCCAGGGTTCCCAGAAGTATTTACCTTATCTTGAGAAATTTCACACCCCATATCTGACGGAGAAAGACAAATTAAGCCTTGAAATGTGATGCACAGAGACCACTGGCTGCATATTATTACGAGATTTTTTTCTTTTTTTTTTTGTTTTTGTTTTTTATCTTTGTTAATTTCAAGATACTGCCCATGTTAAAGCTTAACTGGCATAACTTTGAAAGTACCCGAAAAATGTTTATCATTTCACAAAGAATGCTCATGTGCAAGCACAAGCCTATGCTGTTGATCATGTGTTCACAATTGGTTGTCATATTTACAAAGCAGGAAACGCCAGATGGCCTTTTCACCTACAAACTGGTTCGAGAGTTAGGCCTAACATTCTTTGAATTTGAGGAAATGACCCATAGGGTTAAGCAAAGTGAAATGCATACATGAGCACTTTTTTTTTCCTGCATGAGTGCAGTGACTGAACACATTTATTCCGAAAATTCGTTATGTAAAATAAGAAGATGTGTTTCTCTACTCCAATTCTCGGAAAAACAAAATGGCGGATAGCTTCCTTCAGCCTCTACAGTAGCTCCGCCGCTGGTAACTGTGATTTCATGGTCATAGAATGTGCACAATTCACAAAAGATCTCAAATTCATATCCGTCTCACAAATCCATGACAATAGAGGCTGCTTAGTTTCACCAATCAATTTTGATTTAAACTGCCTGCTCACGCGACTTCAGGCCGTTACTATTTCTAGCGTCCAGAAACCAGTTTCAGCATGACTTAGTGGCTGGAAACTTCGTAAGAGGCGTATATTGTAGTGTTAGTGGCACGTCTAAGGCGCTTATCACTGTAGATTTATACAGATCACCGTCACTGGGAAACCGTCCTTGCTGTTCATCTCCAGGTACCTACAGTTAAGTAGTTTACAGACTGGAGGAACAGCGCAAATGTCAGTCAGATAAGTTTCCAAGGCCTCACGTCATGCTCACCTTCTTGTAGGCCGTCTGGCAAGGGAATGTGCCACTCAGTACCACCATTTGTGGCTTGCTTCGCTTTCCAGATACATGTATACATACAGTAGAACATGTCGAAGACCACCATATATTCTTTGAAAAGCAATCCCCTTAGAAAGGTGGTCACTTTAGAGTGTATCAGTTTTTTGGTTTTTTTTTGGCTGGCCCCCCCCTCCCCCCNGGGGGGGGGGGGGGTGAGAGGCAGCGCGAGAGTGTTTCTATTTAATGGACTGATCCCAGGCCGAGATTTAGACTGAAGCACTCAGTATGAGAGGACCTCTCACACTCGTGTGTATGAGAGAAATACAGAAAATCTTTCTATTCAGTTTTCAAGGTCTTAGTCGTGGGAAAGAGAAAGTCGTAGATCACTTTAAAAAGATGTTCAAACTGGAGTGAAGATTTCATAATCCTATGGTTGTCTGCAGACCCCTTTGAATAATACTGAGACCACACGGTTTAAGTTTAGTCAGAAGACAACCATCTTATACAGTGGTTTTCTTTGTATATTATTATACTACTTGGGAAAGGAGAAAGGGTAGTCCCGGTCACGATAAACAGGTGGTCGCCGTATGGGAATAAGCTGATTAGAAATTATGAACGCTCGTTCTTAAAATCCGGTCGCCGTGGCAGATGGTCGCGCTTTAAATATAGGTGTTTGCCAGAAAGGGTTCCATGGTAATGACAAATCCACTCAGTCGTGTTTCCAGGAGCGCTGAGCGGCAATAATAAAAGGCGCCTCTTATGTCTGTGGCTTACATTTATGCCCCATTCTGTTCAGGAAAATGTTGCCATTAGGCAGAGGGAAAAAAAAATACGCTTAAACATTGTCGGCAGCTTCGAAAAAAGCTGTAGAAACGCTGAAGGGATATTGTCTTCGCATTTAACCTAGAGTATCACAACTCTTAGTTTACAAATATGGTTCACGGTTTTGTGGATCTTACTGAAGTGGGATAAGATGCGATCTTTCAACGTCTCTTGGGTTGATTACTTGATAATTGTGAGTCTGTGTGGGGTTTTGCATAGAGTAGATTGTAATGTTTGTCTGCGTTGCCGAGCTCTGGATATGGCTGTAAGCTGAGGGGTGATGGGGGTAGGGAGGAGCTGGAGGTGGTTCAGGGGCGTGGTGGAGGTGGATGAGGGAGGTATACATCAGAGTTGTCAGTTTGATTAGTTATGTGAGTGAGTGAGTGAGTGAGTGAGTGAGTGAGTGAGTGAGTGAGTGAGTGAGTGAGCGAGTGAGTGAGTGAGTGAGTGAGTAAGTGAACGAGTGAGAGAGGGAGGGATTGAGTGAGTGAATGAGTGAGTGAGTGAGTGAGTGAGTGAGTGAGTGAGTGAGTGAGTGAGTGAGTGAGTGAGTGAGTGAGTGAGTGAGTGAATGAGTGAGTGAGTGAGTGGATCACCTAAAAACGAGTCGTTTTTTAGATTAGTGAGACTGAGGGAGTTAGTTGGTGAGCGGTTGAATATCAAGCTATTAAAAATGTGTACTAATAACGGTGAGAGGGAGGAAGAGAGAGAGAGAAGAAAGAGAGAGGCAAGTGAATGGTTAGACGAGTCCACCACTGCAAAACAGAAGAACGGCACACCGCGATGAGAGAAAGAGCAAGAAAGCGAAAAAGAGACAGATAGACAGAAAGGGAGAAACAGAGAACCCTGTGTTTTATAAGCCCCATGTTCAGCAGCGTAGAACATTGCTCAAGATTGAGCTTTGGGAGGGGGGGGGCGGCGGAGGAGACTGACGGAGAGAGAGAGAGAGAGAGAGAAAGAAAGAGAAAGAGAGAGAGAGGAGAGAGGAAAACAGACAAAAANTTTCTAAATTTGTCCCAAAAATTTTAAAAAAAACCCAAAAACCCAAAGCACACGCGTGTGAGAGCATCGCGCCAACAAAATCCCTGACCCCATGAAGTCTCCTCGATAACGCAATCAGTCAATGCAGTGAAAATTGACCGAGCCCGCCCATCAATGATCCACATGACCTTTGGGTGAAATCCCAGCTAACACAACCCAATTATGCAACTGACCTTTACAGCGCTCGTGGTTTTGTTTTATCGCTTTTTTTTCGTGTGTGTGTGTGTGTGTGTGTGTGTGTGTGTGTGTGTGTGTGTGTGTGTGTGTTGGTGCTGGGTTTGTTTGGGTAAGATGGGAGACGATTGTTTTGCTCTGCTGTGTTACTGTTAAGAAGAGAACTTGAAATTGTAATGTTTGCAATTGTGGGAAGCTCTTGATGTTAAGGATGATTCTGACAATGATGACAGCGATGAAAACGATGAGAACAATGGGTAAGATGACGGGATAATGAAAGATGAGTGCAGATGCTGATGTTATAACAACGGCGAAGACATTGATGATGATGATAATGAAGACCACGACGATGATGAAAATGGTGCTGATAATGATGTCAAAGACAGCGACTACGCTAACGATAGGAAAATGAAACTTATGGTGATGGTGTTGAGACAGTGGTGGTGATGATTAAGATGACAAGGACGATCATGTACGATAATGATGAAAATGAAGCAAAGAGTGACGATAACATCGCGCCGACAACTACGATGATGATGTGACGATGAAGGTGATGAGGATGAAGATAATGACAACACAACAAGGATCATAAGATTAAAGTATAGTTTCTAACGACGCAGAGGAAGGCAAGAATAATTATGATAATAATAATATAGCACTCTTTATGTTGTTGTTACTGCTATCAAATGAAATGGTACTCCATGTGTGATATATATATTATATGAAACGCAGCAATGATTTTATGAGCTGTTGCTGGTAGTGCCGATGATAATGAAGATGATGATGATGATGATGAGGATGATGATGATGATGATAATGATCGCACAATTTGACTTTGGCTTCCGCCATCGTATCCGAGGGAGGGAGAAAGTGTGTGTGTGTGTGTGTGTGTGTAAGTATTAGAGAGAAGAGAGATGGAGGGAAGGAGGGAGAAAATGTGTGTTACAGTATGTGTGTGTGTGCGGTGTATGTGGTGAATATTAGAGGGAGAAAGAGGGGATGAAGGATGGAGGGAGGGAGGGAGGGAGGAGGAAAGCGTGAGTGGTAGAGAGAGAGCGAAAGAGAGATAAAACAATAGAAAATAGGTGCAACAAGATATCTACCAGCCTCCCATAAGGTGCACTAAACTGCCCTTGAATTGCGCAATCCATGACCAATCACTCACGCCAATGAAACACACACCCTTCCCCAACACTCTTTCCTCATCATCACCCACAAAACACTTTTCTGTACTCTCCCCGATCACAGCACAATTCATACGAGGGTTGCTAATAAATTATTGACACCGGCCACCCGACGCACGATTACTTGCTATTCACACTTGAGGTATCAATGATATTTCGGCTCACGCCTCATCGAACCGCCGACGTTCCAAAGAGTGAATTATTCAGCGTTGAGCGATACGAATGGCACATTACTGCATTCTGATGCCCGTAATCTCGTGCTTTGTCTCCTGGGTAATAATGGCACCTTTGCTCCAAATTTAGCCTTGTGGGCAGAGGCGTAGGTAAGACTGATAAAGGATTGAGGGGAGGGGGGGGTAGGGAGGGGAAGCAGAGGCGTATATCGCTCATTATCTCCGGGATAATAATGGCACCTTTGCTCCAAATTTAGCCTTGTGTGCACGAGTGGGGGTAAGACTGAGCATGGATTTGGGATGGNAGTAAAAAGCGTAGTGCTAATTGTCTCCGGGATAATCATGGCATATCTACTCCAAATTTAGCCTTATGTGCAGTGGCGCAGGACAGTGCTCAAGACTGGGCTTGGAAGAGGGATGCTGGGGAGGGGGCGACGGGGACTGTAAGACTATAAGGAGCAAAAGGCTATACCATGGTTAATTTTGAAATCCATAATGGGACCAAAAACCTGAAAACCACTGATAAATATTATATCTCTTCTTCACTCATTTATTTAGTACGTCTTTACCCCGAGGAAGGATCATTTTATTTGATCCTAAAATTCGTATTAATTTTATAACAATAATATCTTCGCTGTGACCAGAGAACCTTAAGTGTTGAAGTGCCGGTTCTTAAGTCTTAACTTCGCTGGTTTAGCCGGAACTCTGGAATTTTTTAAAATCCTTGTTGCAAGATATATACTACATCTAGATCTATAATCGCATTTGCCAGTCCGTAATGTTTACAATAAACAATAACAATAAAAACATTTTATTCAGTTTAAGCAGATAATGACTTAAGAACATTATATATTACACAAGCATTAATCCCTATAAGGGAGATCTCTGTAAAGAAACCCCATGTGAACTAAACTGTTTGTTTTCTTCGGCATGTCTATGGCTGCCGTGCTAGTTGTCTGCATGTAGTTACGTGTGAGTCTCTGCGTCTTGAGATTACAAGTCTTCTGCAGATGACGTTTCGGGACATCCGGGGGAATAGCTGTTAGTGCTTCCCCAGATGTTTATATTCTACAGTACACATCTCCGTGTTGGTGCATAAGGCTGTATTCAACTCTTTATGAACTAATCACATTGAAAGGAGTGGGTGGGTGAGTGAGTGAGTGAACGAGTGAGTGAGTGAGTGAGTGAGTGAGTGAGTGAGTGAGTGAGAGTGAGTGAGTGAGTGATGAGTGAGAGTGAGTGAGTGAGTGAGTGAGTGAGTGAGTGAGTGAGTGAGTGAGTGAGTGAGAGAGTGAGTGAGTGAATGAGTGAGTTGAGTGAGTGAGTGAGTGAGTGAGTGAGTTGAGTGAGTGAGTGAGTGAGTGAGTGAGTGAGTGAGTGAGTGAGTGAGTGAGTGAACAATGAATACATATACACATATATACACATGCAAGATATGATGAATGCACCTCCTACGAATGAAATTGCTAACCCTAACAGAGTCGAACCTATCATCTAACCGATCGCCCACCAGCGTCCACGCCCCTGGGTTTCTTCCGAAACGCCCACTGTCTAGTCGCCCAATAAACATCTCCAGTATTAAACTACTTTTCTGAGACGACCATATTGAGTTGTGCCCCTTAACTGAAATAAAGCACAGGGTGTCTAGGCAGGTAATTAAAGGTTTAGTCAGCATTCAATAACTTCTCCATTGCGCACTTTTATCTCCCGAATGATGTAATGGATGAAAAACTATCAAGGTTAACATATGCACAAGCACACGATCATATTAAAACAGTTCCTCAAAACTTCCGATTGCTTTTCCGAGACGTCCACACTGAGTTGTGCCCTTTAACATGGTATTTAAAATAAAACACAGGGTGTCTAGCCCGATGATTAAAGGGTTAGTCTGGATCGAATAATTTAGTCTTTGCACTCTTTTATTTTCCGCATAAAGTAATGGATGAAAACTATCATGGTTAAAATATGCACAGGCACAGCTTAAAACTGTTCCTCAAACCGCCGATCTCCTGTACTAAGCTATTTTCTTGAGACGTCTGTATTGAATTGTGCCCCTTAACATAGCATATAAAATAAGGCAAGAGTGCCTAGGCTGACCAATTATTAAACGTTAGTCTGGGTCGACAAGCGACGCCATTGCGCACGTTCTCACATGATGTAATGGATGAAAAACAATCAAAGTTACTTTTTTTTTTTTATCGGAACCCCACCCCGGACGTTTCCATAGGTACTGCGATCCCCAAGCCAAAAGCGGCCTCAAAGAAATACAAGCTTGACATATAGTTGAGGACAGTTAGTTCTATCATTCAAGCAAGTCTGCAGTTTCTACCATCCCCTTTCACTAAACCTATCTCCTTCAAACGACTGACTGCAAGATTGTTGTCCCAAGTCTTCTTCTCCTCCTTCTCTCTTAGTTTCTTTTCCCAATTCAAGGTTGAACTATGCACAGGCACACAAACATCTTAAAACTTTTCCCCAAGTCTAATATCCCATTCCCAAGAGTGTCTCTTGCTGTCCTGAAATAGAAATCTGTTATCTTCCTTATTTAGCATCCATAGCATTTTGTGGAGCGGAGCTCACTTTTCGGACACGGGGGGAAATGAAGTTATTCTACAGAAATGTCACCGCTTCCTACGGCAACTTTTACTTGCGGTAAATAACTCTCTCTCTCCCACTCATCCGTAAAAAGACATCGCTAGCAATTTGACATATAATAATAGAGAGATATTTTTTAAGTTCGTATCTCTTACGCACCATTATGTAAGATATAGGCATGGACATAATAATTATATTATGGCATTTCTGAGGCCGTATGCGTATTCCATACGTTAGTAAACGTATTGCGTTACCAACAATGAATACTACGAATGTTTTGGGTGTCTCCCGTGGTTACCATAGTGCGTTAACCAGCGTAAGGATTACGCGTACAGCCAATGGTGTTACAATCATATTGTGCGTTAGAATGAGATGTGAATTTCACAAGCTCGTAACGTGAAATACGACCGTAACACCAGGAACTGCCATAATAATATGAGAATGCCTATCCTAGCCGTAACTGCCCATAAGAGAGCATTAGTTGAAAATAAAAGCTCTGTAAGAAGCCTACTATAACCGGGTTTCTAGCTGCATGATGTCATCCGCGTATAACGAAATATCTCTCGACGTTGAGTTAGACAGAGCTTCTTGATGTCACAGGCCAGACTTAGAACGGAGTCTGAATGAGGACGTGTTTGAAGAGGTGAATGCTGAGTATAAGGAATTATCAGTGGATATGTTTGCTTTCAGAGTCAATGTGATACACCATTCATTTAGGTTAGACAAGTCATCGAATCAATGTTGTCATAACAGACAGCCGTATAATGTATTCCACAAACTAATCAATACAATGTATAACTTTTGTCATCACTTGTTACGTGGTTTTAGGTCGGAATCTTGTGTAAACTCAAAAACGTAAAAAAAAACAACAACAAAACCAGTAACAATTAAGTCTCTTCATGCTGCCTGCGATCCCGTTTCTCCAAACTTTAGTTTTGTAGAACAGGAAATTATACCCCAACAAGGACATGTGTGAACGCCGTACTTATACTCGTCTCAGTCAGGGGCCGCACACACTCGGCAGGGGTTGTAACTGTGCCGGCTCGCTGGAGGTAAGAGTTACCCCACTTGTGGTAACTAATAATAGTCTTTTCGTCATACCTGTGTCGGTCTGCGGTATCACCTAATTAACACAGCCGCTAATTAACAGTGATCTCTGGTGCTGAACTTTACCCTCCACATCGCCTACCACGCTGAATGATGACAAAGGCCATGAATACCCATGGAGGAAATGTTAGAGAGCATTTATTATCAAGTTCGGATTTCTGACTGGCTGTTATATCAGAGGTGGCATGTGTAGAATATTGTGTAATAAAGCCTTTGAATCTTGAATTTTGGTACTGCTATTTCTGTTAATACAGTACGTTTTTCCATTTCTCTCTAGAAATTGAATTGTTTAAGTCTTAGAGGAATGTTCAGGTCAGAGACTAGCGGGCTAAAATGAATGAAATGGTCTAAAATGTTGCAGTCCAGGTAGGAAACTCGGAGACAGAAACAACAAGAGGTTTTCAGGGGCAAGTCCTCTTCGCACAATTCAATTCAATTCAATTCAATTCAATTCAGTTTAATTCAGTTCAGTTCAGTTCAATTCGATTCAATTCAGTGTTTATTGTAGGCCACTATAGCCAGTTTCCAACTTATATATGTATATACAGAATACGTACTCAGTAAGAATACATGTAAATTAGAAAACACTATAGGAACACCCTACGTGCTCTTCTCCTGTCTCTCCAACTCTCTGTACGCTATCACGCCTTTCTAAACATCTTGCACTCGTAAAGCGGTCAACCACACTTGCCCATTGATATACCTGCTTCATCTTAACTCACTCACTCATTCACTCACTCACTCACTCACTCACTCACTCACTCACTCACTCCCTCGCTCCCTCACTCGCTTACTCACTCACTCACTCACTCACTCACTCACTCACTCACTCACTCACTCCCTCACTCACTCACTCACTCACTCACTCACTCACTCACTCACTCACTCA
>JAWQUT010000062.1:417439-428968 GCA_033807755.1 Ellobium chinense
GGAAGGAAGGAAGGAAGGAAGGAAGGAAGGAAGGAAGGAAGGAAGGAAGGAAGGAAAGAAAGTGAGGGACTGCATAGTCTGCGCGTGCTGGGAGATTTGGAGGTGGGGATGGGGGGGGATTATTTGTGTGGGTATCTGTAGATACGGGTGCAGGAAGGAAAGGAACGAAATTTGATAGAATGGAATAGAATGGACAGTTAGGAAAGAAAGTGAAAAGTAAGTAAAGTGAAAAGAAAGGAGGTGAAATGAAAGAGAGAGAGCGGAAAAGAAGTTGAAAAAGAAGCGGGGGGGGGGATAAATAGGAATGATAATGAAGGAACAAAAAAGCAAAGCAAAGGAGAAAAGAAAGAAAAGGAAACTGAACACAAAAGGGGTAGAGAAGTGATCAGAAAGAGAGCGCAGACAGAGAGAGAGAGACAGAGACAGACAGAGAGAGACAGAGACACAGAGAGAGAGACACACAGACAGACAGACACAGACATACAGAGAGTCAGGGAGACAGAGAGAAGAAGGATAGAGGAAGAGAAGGTGAGAAACCATGGGCTTTTCCATGATAGATTTTATCGACAGTGCATTTTATGGATCATAACGATTGATGTTTATGTTTTGGCAATATTTATGATCGTAACCAGTGGCGTAGTCGGAAGTGGGAACAGAGTTCAAAGATAACTGCCCCTGACCCATGCAACCCCCGCCTCTCCCTAATAAAAGGGTATTAGGAAATTTGCACATGTGCAGGGATGGACGAAGAATATCCTTTTCATTTTTAATATAAACAGCCAAACCGATAGGTCGTAAATTTCAACTTTTCCACTGCCAGCAGCAGCAGCAGCAGCAGCAGCAGCAGCAGCAGCAGCAGCAGCAGCAGCAGCAGCAACAGCAACAACAACAACAACAACAATAACAACCACAATAACAACAAAAACAACAGTAACACCAACAACAACAGCAACTACCACTACTACTGTCACCACCACTACTACTACTACTACCACCACCACTACCACTACTACTATTACAACAAATACAACAAAAGCCTAGCAACTCTCCTGTTGTAATGCGCCCATAAATCCCACACCTTTCTTGAACCCTGAGAAACAGTTTACTCAAACAATCAGTCCCTTGTTCTGTTACCACAACAGTTTCCTGTCGTGCGTTCTTACAATTCATGATAATATTGTTCTCAGAACAAAATAAGCCGAAGGAATAAAAATGCTCAAATCATCATTCATCCATTCCAAGAGCAGTTACCTGCTCAAAAACATGTATGCCATCAATTCGAATCTATTTCACATACAGGAATCAAAGCTTTCAAAGTTTTGAAACTTCATGAAATCGAAATTTCAAAATTATTCAATTTTTATACAGTCGAGATTTCAAACTTATGTAACTTCATAGAACTGAAGTTTCAAACCTATTTAACTTCGTGGAGTCCAAGTTTCCAAATGATAAAATGTCATGGCATCAAATTTCCAAAACTGTTTAAAGGAATAGAAGTCTCAAAATTATTTTATTTTTGGTTGAATCAGAGTTTTGGGAATTATACAGTATAATTTGATGGAATTGAAGTTGTCCAGACTATTTAACGTGATGAAGCTGAAGATGTGGAAACGGTCTAACACAATGAAACCGAATATTTTAAAAACTATTCATCGTAGCGTTCTGGGCTCCACATTAAGAGGCGTTATTCAGCGTGAAGGAAGCATCGCTTTTATAAGGGAGGCAGTATCCGCAGCAACACTGGGAATAACCTTTTCGTTTTGAACAAGTTTGACGCATTAAACAGAAGCTTCACAAAATAATTCGGTGTATAAATCAGGAATCAACGCTTTCAAAAATAACTCAACGTAATTCAACGTAACACCGCGGAATGCGTTCGGGCACTATCCGCAGTATCATTGCGAATAACCTCTTCGTTTTGAACAAATTCAAGGCCATTAAACAGAAGCTTTACAAAAGAATTTGGTGTACATATCAGGAATCAAATCTTTCAAAACAACTCAACGTAATTCAACGTAACACTGCGGAATGCGTTCAGGCACTATCCGCAGTATCATTGCGAATAACCTCTTCGTTTTGAACAAGTTCACCACCACTAAACAGAAACTTTACAAAATAATTCAGCGTGTAGATCAGGAATCAAATCTTTCAAATAACTTAACGTGAGGGAGCAGAGGCTTCCAATCTGATTCGGCGGCCCCTCTGAATCGGGAGTTTTGGCATGTTATTTCAGGTGATGAAATATCAACACTTTCGAAATATATTCAGCGTGAAGGAATTTTTTTATAAAAAAATATGAATTCCCTGCGATTGATTTAAAGCTGTCGATATTAGTCGACATGTTCGGTTCGGAGCTTTCATGTTCAAGAGCATTTACAGTCAGCCTCTTCACGGACGAACATGCATTTGGGGTTGGGAGGAGGGGGAAGGGGGAGGGGAGTGGAAGAGGTTGAGCAAGTTTCATAGTTACACAGATTTAGTGACATATGTGTACAACAACAACAACAACAACAAAATATTCAAAATTCAGCTCAGGTGTGCGGGGGTTAGGAAAGAATGTTCAATCATCGCTACATAATACAGAATGTTTCACTTAATCGCAACGCCTCCTAAGTACAGAGGTTTGTGCCATTAAACAATAATGGCTGCTTCAGACTTTCATCATTAATAAAGGAAAAAAATGTATGAACAGTACTGCAATAAAATGTAATGTACAATTACGTGAGTGAAATCAAATGTACGTAGTTTGATGACACAATCAAACATGATTGCAATGATCAGTTTCAACTTCCCTGCCCTCCTCCTTCCCCTCCCCCATCAAAAAACAATCTTTAAAAAAAATCACAGTAATAAACTGTTTAAATAAATAAATTATTCAATTAATTTAGTCACATTTATCCTTTGGGTAAACATCATGTTAGCGGGGCAAAACGATGGGTGGATTAGGGAATAGGCTCAAAGCCGCATCATCTTGTATTTGCTCTTTTTATTTATGGGGCTTATTTACAACTTAGATATAACGGGACGTTGCTTAAAGTGGCATTCTTTTACACATTGGCTTCTCTTTCTTTTAACCATGTTATGAACAGTGAGGCAAATCTGTCATATTTTTTCGCTTTTTGCATCCCATTCCATCCGTTTATCTTTTTGTCCACCTACGTTACGCCACGTTCTCTAATGGCAACTAAGAACTTGCGCATTAAAGATGGGTTCTCTTATAGTCGCAGGAATTACATTATCTCTGCTTGTTGAAAGCTACTAAGGTGCATTCAGCACCGACGAACCAATATAATTCTTACGATGGTAAGAGATCCCATCGTTAATGCGCAAGCCCTCAAATATCACAGAACTCTGTCATTTACTGTAGTGCTGCCCCTAACTTTAAACCAAGCATTCGATTGGAGAGTCCCAAGAAATTGCCGATAAGGGTAAGGAAGTATCTGTACGTCAAACATAGTATAAAGGTTGATATTAGAGGAACGGACCTCGCTTTTAACAAGACCTGGTTATAACAGTAGAAATCCTTCACTAATATGTGACAATGACATCTATACTTTAAAGAGTGAGGAGAATATTTCTAGAATTTGTGAGGATAGGGGGTATTGAGGTCCTTTCTCTCTTTCTCAGACGAACTTCCCAAAATGATGGGAAAAAGATTCAAGATTGAAGATTTATTTGCTTTTTATTTACTTGTAGGGCTTTTCCCAGCCATTTCAGCATAACACACTTCTATAAATGGTAAAGAATATATATAATAATAATAATACAGAAATCAAAACACTCTAGACTCTGTCGAACTCTGCATTCTGCAACACAGTATTAGTGCTTTGATTTCTGTATTATCTATTTCAGCCGCTGTGATCCATTTTCGCTTGATTTCAGTCGTTACCCAGTTACAAAAATACTTCTTTCACATACGTACATAAAAAAAACCCCATACACCCATTGACTTGTGTGTGTGTGTGTGTGTGTGTGTGTGTGTGTGTGTGTGTGTGTGTGTGTGTGTGTGTGTGTGTGTGTGTGTGNTGTGTGTGTGTGAGAGAGAGAGAGAGAGAGAGAGAGAGTGTGTGTGTGTGTGTGTGTGTGTGTGTATGTGTATTTGTGCGCTCGTTCGCGTGTGTGTGTTTGAGTTGAGTGGATTACTACGAATACTTTAAGGAGGGGGGAGGGTTATAGGTGGGTGTGCTCAGAGGCAGGAGGCAAACTGGGAGTGACAAAATTGTGGAATCTGTCTATCGATGCTGGTGTCGTGATTTTTTAGATCTGCCACGATCCAGCTCCTCCTCTTCCCTTCCCCTCCCCCTCCCCTTTCGTCAACCCTATGTAAACACTCCACTCATTGATCATGCCCTCTCTATGACATTTGAGAAATGGCAAACTCGACCGCCCGAAAAACACAATGGCTAGACCTGAGAATCCTGACCCGACCTGACAGGCAATTTAGTTTCTATAATGACATAACGGAACCATGCAACACCCGGAGCATGACAGAGGAGGGAGAAGAAGAGGTGGAGGAGGAGAATGTGGAGAAAGAGAAAATGGAGAAGATGGAGAAGTTCGGAGAGGGGAGAGATTTGGTCATGAGGTTTGAAGAGATTTGGAAGGACTAGGGAGCTAAGGGGAAAAGAGAGGGAGGCGAAAGAAGGAGAAAGAGTGGGAGAGTAGGAAAGAGAAGAAAAAAGAGAAAAGTATGAAGCGGAAATGAAGAAGATGGAGGAGAAACAAGGCGAGGGAGGAAAAGTTAAGTGAGGAGATTGAAGAAGAGATTTAGTAAAGAAGGACGCAGGAACCAACGACTCAGGAGGAGAGTGAAGCAATTTGAAGAGAAAGAGGTGAAGGAAAAGAAAGAGAACCTGAAGAAGAAGGGGCAGTTCGGAGAGGGGAAAGGTTTGGTGAGGAGATTTGAAGAAGATCTACAGAGCTAAGCATTATGAGGGAAAGAAAGGAGGTGGAAGAAGGAGGAGGGAAAAAGTAGGGAAAGAGGAACTGAAAGAGATGGAGGAGAAGCTAGGCGAGATGAGAGACATTTAGTGAGGAGACTGGAAAGGAGATGCCAGTAGAGGAGGATGTAGGGACTAGGGGGCTGAGGAGGAGAATGAAGCAAATGGAAGAGAAGGAGCGAGGAAAAGGAGTGAGAGCGAGAGAAACTAAAGAAATTGGAGGAGAAGTTCAGACTAGTGGAGGAAGAGAGAAGCAAAGGAGGAGAAGGAGAAAGGAGGGGAAAAGATTAGAGATGAGAAACTGGGGAAAATGGAGGAGAAAGGAATGAGGAGGGAGAACTTTGGTTGGGAGGTAAAAGAGGAGATATACAGCGAGAGAGAGGGAATAATGGTCTAAGCAGAAGGATGAAGCAAAGGATGTGGAGGAAAGAGAGTCAGGAAAAGAAACTAGAGAAGACAACGGGAGAAAAAAAATTGAAGAGGAGAGCCAGAGAATGAGGCAAGGAATTGGGGACCAAGGAGGGGAGTAAATGAGAAGGATTAAAATGCCAAGCTGAACAACTGGAAGAGAAGCGCGGCGAGGGGGTGAAATTTTTTGTGTAGAGATTGAGGAGGAAGTTCAGAAAAGGAAGTTGGGAATGGTAAAGGAAGAGAGTGAAGCAAAGGAAGGAGAAGGAGGAGAAAAAATAATAGGAGAGAAAAAATTGGAGAAGTTGGAAGAGAAGCCAGGTGAGGGCAGAGAAGTTTGGTCAGAAGGTTGAAAAGGCAGTCCAGGGAGGGAGGCAGGAAGTAAGAAACTAAGGGAGAGAGTGAAGCATAGAAAGAGAAGGAGGACGGGGAAAAATGGGAAAGACAGACTGGAGAAGTTGGAGGAGACAGGCGAAGAGAGGGGAGAAGCTTGGTGAGAAGCTTGAAGTGGAGATCTAGATGAGGGGATAAGGAATAGAGAGCTAAGAGGGAGGGTGGAACAAAGGGGGAAAAAAGAAGGAAAGGGAGGCAGGAAGGAGGAGAAGAAAATTGGAGAAAGACAATGGGCAGCACATGTTGAAAAGAAAGAGTGGAAAAGGAGAGGGGAGAAATCAAAGGATGGAAGAGAAAAAATTCACCAATTTGATCTGACGGCAATTTGCTGATAATAGACGCAACCATGCAGAAATATGGGAGAAAAGTCACAGAGAAAGACAGAGAAAGAAGAGGAAGTGGTAAAATGATGACTGTTATGTCAGCAAGACAGAGGAAAGATGATTATAATGAAGAGGATTATGATATTGTTGTTGATGATGATGATGATGATATTGATGATGATGATGACAATGCTGATGATTACTATAAATGATGGAAATCATCAACAGTTAAACATCTTATTCTTTTGCGACTATGAACAAATAGTTGTACCAGTAGTAACTACAACAACATAAACAATAACAATAATAACAACCATAGCAATAAACGGATACAATAAACAATGTTTGCGGTAACGACAAAATGGCATATTAAAAACAGCAAATTGTTACTTGGCCTGTAACAAGCACAATCCAACAACAACGACAAAATCATCATCATCATCATCATCAACAAAAACAATAACAACAACAACAAAAACAAAACAACGCAAACGACGACAATGACGACGACAACAACAATAGCCACAACAAACATGAGAGCAACCTACAGCGAAAAAAAATGCACATAAACTATACAGCAGCAAAAAACAACAAGGCTAACAGAAACGACAACAACAACAGCAAAAAACAGCAACAACAAAGAACAGCAACAATGGCAAGAACGACGTTACTCTCTGACAGCCAATTAAGTAATCCAACCTCCCGAAATTTGCCAGCGTAACATCAGAACGCCTGGCAATCAATTTTATGGAGTTAGCGGAGCTTCTTTCTTTTTCCGCACAGAACCCAGAAAAATGCCGCAGGCTCTGTGCGCAGCACTGCATGCAGCCGTAGCGAAGTACGTGGGTAGATCAAAAAGCTTCTGGCCACTAGCCCTCCGTCTCCCCCCTTCCCACAAAGAAAAAAAAAAGTCTGAATTTTTCAAAGTAAATACAACAGACGCTTTTATAATTTCCCTTCAGACACTACACCAAATGTTATTACAATAGAGTTTTTCATTTGAGAATGACAGGATTCTAAATTAGGCATTGGTGCATATTTTCAGAAAATGTACGAACTCATACCTCTTAAGTGGCAGTGGCCGAATCTTTTCGCTGGGCATTGCAATTCTTCCTCATGATCAATTTTAATTTTCATAACTGCTTCTGATTATTATCGCTTAAAAAAAAAATGAAAGAACACCTGTTTGGAAAAGTTATTTCTGGAAATAGTGAAGGTAATGAATTTCCTTAAAAGCCGCAACGTGCTTAATTTAGAATCCTGTCATTTGCCAAGTCAAAATTGTATTATAACAAAATTTGGGGTCAAAATGCAAGCACTTTTTAAGCGAGGCCACACACTTTTTGATCCACCCTCGTAGCTGCGGCTTGGCATGACGGTGGTGTGCATTTGGTTTCAGTTACATTACGCACCCATCAAGGTTCTGGACAATGAGATGGGGAACACAAAATGAGGTAATTTTATACGAGTTGTCCGAAATTACTTCATTTCGCTGTCAGGCTCAACCTTAACCCTGCTAGGGTGAGAGCGAGATCTGTAATCAGTAATTTTTCGTATTATAATCTACGGCTGATGCGGGCGGGTGTGGGATTATCTCGTCACGCCCTTCCTAATCGGGAGAGTACACAACGGACTTGCCCGCTTAGTAATAAAGCGGAAGCGGTCAATCGACAACTTACACAGCAACGCAACAGCATGACTTCTTTCGTTACTTTACGCAGCCAGGCGCTTTTGCTCTGATGAAAGAATAACGTTGACGTTGCCAGAATTAAAATCAGAAACCACAAATCCTATTTTGGGGCCTATTCCCGGCATGTCGGAACAGGCAAAAAATAAAACTAAAAAAAATAAAAATTGTTCCATCCTTACATGTTTTAAGCTCGAACCTAAACAACGACACTGTCTTCGGAGCCGGCCTAAAAATTCTGAACAAAATAATGTCAATTTTGTATATGATCTATTTTGTGGAATAGGATATTATACCGCAACACGAACGATTTATGAACTCTGCTGCTGCTGCAGAGTTTTTGGGCAGCCTTTTACTTATTGATTTTCATTCATTTTGTGAATTGATCTGAAGTTATAGGTCTGCGCTCTACGGTGGATTGTGTACAGAATAGTGGACTAGTTCCATATACACTTAATAATAGTAAATTGCATTACATATACATAACATTTATTATTATATATATATACTTCACTTTAATTACTACTGCACAGTTAACTTGTACAAACTCCAAAAAGTTTAGGGGATGCTGTGAAATGTTAACGGACATTTTAATTCCCGTGAAACTTCTAAGTGACTCGAATTTCGTAGACACCCTAAGAAATCGGAATTCATTAGGTGTTCGAGTTCATGAGCCAAATATAGGACGATAGGGCAGGAGCTTTGTAGTATACTTTAACTGTAAAAAATACATGAATGTTGTGAACCGGTAAATGGTGTAAATGGTGTAAGGTAGTGAGAATACTTTAGATCTTGTAATGTGTAATAAATGTCCTGAGATCATCACACTAGTAAACATATGCTGACGTAAAAAGAAATGATGAGTGGTAAAAAGTCTAGAGAGTGTAGGAATCCTATAGACGCTGCGCTTGAAGTAATTGTAATTGATTTCACAATGTTACACTTATTTCCAGATGAAGAAAGCTTGGTCTCTCGAAAATGTTCAATAAACTTTTAGCACCCCTTAACTTTTAGTTTATCATGACCAGTTTTGGTGCAGTTCGAAGGACTTATATATATAAATGCGTAATCATTATCTTTTAAATGTTCATGTGCTGTTTCGTCGTATACATTGTGTTGTTCGCCCATATAATATAGCAGTGGTCTGGGCTTATATCAAAAAACTTGTTAAACTTGATGCAAAGACTAGGTGACAAAAGTAGAGTACAGATGGTTTGAGATCATGAAATTATATTGCGCTTTGTTGGCTCAAAGAACCAACCAGTTCATAAGAAACTTCCGCATTTAAGGAGCTGAAAACGTTGGTATAAAGACCTCACCTCGTTTCGCTGTCAAGATTGTGGGATTAGCCATGGGAAACAGGGAAAAGACTTCTATCTTGCTAATTGAATTTCATCCTGGTGGCAGCAGTGAGGATTTGGATCAACTGTGCTCATGGATCTCAATGCTTCTTCTTATTCTTTGGCGTTCCTGCTGCACGCAATTATCACACACTTTTCGTATTATGGCATACACTTGGTGAATAAGTGCAGTTTGTTTACTTAACCTGCAAACCTGTTAAAACATAATTTATTGCCAGCTTACAGCGATGCATGTGTGAGTGCACCATAAATGTGTTGGCACGCAGGAACCTCGAGTCTTCTTGTTGAAGGAATATGACTGTACTTCAAGCATCGACAAAAACAGAAGGGTTGAGCTGTGCTTTGATCGATATTTTCAAATATGTGAGTACTTACAGTTACAACCGCGGTTTCTTCGATAGTTTACATCGATACTGTGACGTCACAGGGATGTGCTAGTTCCCGAAGCCACAGCAGATCAAATTAAGGCTTTCACTGGATAATCGAAATATATGTTATACTAAGTGGCTGTTTTCAGGAGTGTACAAGGGCATGAAACATGTCTTAAAAGTATCAAGAATCATTTACGGATCAACGACTTTCGTAAATTTCGTGCCTAACAAAATACACAAGTATTGTATATCGATTGGCAAAAGGAAAAAACAACAACTCTAATTTAAAGTTCATCAACTTTAAATATTCAAACTTCATGTTGCTGAAATTTTACGTACAATGCACACACGCTTATCGTGTGCTGACCCTGCAAATTTCAACCTGTTATCTACTATACTTATATCGTAACTGAAGAATGAAAAGCACGTCTACCAACAGCAAGCCCAATGTGCAGTCTAAGACACTGGCCAGGGCACGTCATATTTTGACATAAGTATAGCGCTTCGATTAATGCAGATACCAGCAATTACAAGTTACGTATCTGTTTTAAAATTGTTTCTCGGTTTTTCTATAACTTCTAAACTTACTAGACTTTAAGTAAATTTTTTGTTTGACCATCCAGTATTACAAACTGAGTGAAATGGAAATAAAACGGCGGCATCCACAATATCGACTAACACTAGGATGTGGGTGCTCTTAGTGAGGACTAGTATCGATATAGACCAATCGACTTAGGCACAATCTCCCATCACGGTATATCATTCTGACCCACTAAAACCTGTTAGCATGTCAATGATGAATGTCATATGAGCAATATGTGAAGGGGACGGGTAGTCATAGCCCCAAGCAGGGCAATTGCCTAAATATTCTCTGCCTCTTAAGGACAAGGACCCAGAGTATCCTGTGCTCTTCAAGGATCTTTGTGGACCATGTCATTTTGGCCAGCACAAACCTGGCCTGGGCCATTTGTTGTCCCTAGGTTTGCCTGGCGAATACGGACTGTGATTAAAAATGAGTTTCAAAACATGGACAAGGAGGACACATCGTGGAAAAACACGAAAACCAAGTGAATTTCAAGAGAGTAGCAGCTAGGCACACGAGCATACGAGATATCCTGCCTCCATCGTGGCGGGATCAAACATCCATGCATCATGTAGACATCATGGAGGCTAATTCATTCTCAGAGGTGGAGGAACCCTGTTATAACGACTGCCGCCATAAAGAGAATCCGGATTTAGCGGGAAAGACAACCAATCTGCAGAAACCTTTTAAAATTAATTTATACCATCTGTTATAACGGAAATCTGTTATTAATTCGAGTCATATTATACGATACAGAAAGAAGCAAGAAAAAAACTTTCCCAAATGGACACCGGATTCTGTGTTCGTTCCTCCGCGCAAAGAATGGTTGGATTTGCGTAAAGCACAGGGTTATGTGGTTTATGACTGATCTGATGTACTGTTGGCTTTAAAAACTCATAAATAGTCTCAGTTTTAGTTCTGGTCCATAGTGAGTTTGCGTGAGTCAGTGACATGTCAACGAGATACTTTTGATGGAGCATAATAATAATTGAAGGTGATACTCACACAGTGATGATCTAACCCTCATAAAGTTAGTGTCAGATTTAGCCGCCCTGACCACTGTCTACGAGTGATGCGGATAACTGTTTCAGTTGTCATTCTCTGCCCAACGTAAAGATGCTCAGGTCAGTCTAGCTCATCTGGTATCAAAGTGGTCAGGCGGCACCAGGCCCAGAGAGAGAATAATATGATGCAGTCAGCAGACGCAGTCTGGCACCTTCATCGTGCTGGAGTCGAATTCCAGGGGAATAATCATTGAAATCGAGTTTAAGAGGTTTTGAAGTTTAAGAGTAAAGTCTGATATTGATTATATTATATTTAAATATAGAACACTGTAAGTTTTTTTCTTTGAATGACATGAGTCGTGCTGGGCAGCCAAATGTTCAGCGCAGGGACTTCCGGGAAGCACAGAATTTTTTCAGAGCAAAGTCCCTCCTCACTTTTCTCCTCTACTCCCCCCCCCC
>JAWQUT010000062.1:445425-474908 GCA_033807755.1 Ellobium chinense
GGGTGAGGGGAGGGGGGGAGAGAAGTGAGATAGTGAGTTCTATCTAAGAGATAGAACCAGTTTCAAAAAGAAAAAAGGACAGAATGAAAGTGAAACAAGACAAAAATGACCCCGACCCCGCTTGAAAACTTTGCCGCTTTCTCAATTTCTTCACACCTGTGCGTCGTTTCACATATAGCAACCACTCTGCTATAACTGCTGTAAGTGCCTTCAGGAATGCCAGCAAAGAATGATGGGAATATTTAGCCTGTCTCCTGGCTTTCCAACGCTCTCCCTCTCAAGAAGATTCATGATCTCAATAGAGTACACACCTTGACCTTGACCCTAATATCGCCAAGTCTCTTTGATGGCAAAAATAACGATTTATGTCTGTTCCGTCCTGGATAATTATTTTCCTTGCTTCTATTATGTCTCCCTCCCACCCCCATCCGATTTTTGTGTTGGTTTGTTTTTGTAGTTATTGTTCTGCAAAAACTTAATTTATAGCAAGAGGTCTGTCATGCTAGCTTTTGATCCGTTCATTACCGGAAGTGAAACCATGTTGTTCCGTTCCTTTTTTTTTGTTTAATCTCGCAAGCCCAGGTGATAAAAGATGCAGAATTGCTGAACGCTGCAATATGGATGGTAAATGCAAAGGAGGTGCAACGTATAAACAGAATAAGCGAATAATGAGGTTTTCCGGCGAGCATAACAATTAAACGGTTTACTTCAGTTTTCAAGACTGACGTGATAGAGAAGTGAATTAAGGAAGGGGAAAGGGGTGATGGAGTTAAGGGTGANGGGGGGGGGGGTTAGGGAGACACTCATAGTTTATTAATTTGACTCTCTCTAAGAGTGGGCATGTTCGAACAGAAAATCAAACCGGGGGATTGGGGTGGGGCAGGTTATGGGTGGGGAGGCTTTATGTATGAACATTTACTTTGAAGTCAATTCTCTTCCTCCCCAACCCTCCCCTTTTTAGAAAATTAGCCAGAATTAAGGAGACGACAACCAAAATTCATAACAGATGTTGTGAAAGACAACACCTAAAGCATTTGATAAAACTGGAAAACTAAATGGCAAATGAAGCAGAGGAAGACAAAGAGAAAGGACTCTAACCGATTTAGCATACTGGATGCGGGCACAAAGTACTTAGGAAATGTTCAGGGGAACTTCAGACAGACAGAAATATCCATCTATTCCAGTCGGCATGATAACTATTTTGAGGAAGTCGAAGCTAGAATTGAAGCTAAGAGTATCGACTCCAAGACTGAGAGTTCTGGTCTCACACACCAACTGATCCACTAATACAAGTTTTCAAAAGCTCTCAAAGGTTTTTTAGCTTTGTCATGTTTAGATGACAATAATTTAATTAGATACAGTGCGAGACGAAGACGTCAGCCGACTTTTGTTTGTAACACTGTAACACTCACATCTACCTAGCCTCTTCCTTCTTGCACGGCTTGTCTAGACCAAGAAATACATTTCCAAATCATTAAACACTTTTTGTATTTTAAGAATAAATTATGCCTCATAAATTCTTTCTGAAGTTTATAGCCTAATGACCCTTTAAAAACAGAAGAAAAGGAAGATAAGGAAATTTATCATGAGTACTTTGCTTGGTCTCTGCAGAGACCGCGGGCATTCTTTATCAAAGAGTATTTTTTTCAGTTGGTGCGCGCCGGTCATAGTGAGGGAGAGTGTCATCTACTCGTGATTTGTTAGAAACGTGTCATCTTTTGTCAAAGCAGGAAGAAAAAAACCTCCACAACAATCTTACGACGGAGGAGAATGTGGCAAGAATTAACGGTGGTATGTGTGCTATAATGAATGAGGCAAAGATATAAGTATAGCAAACGCCAATCGCAAGTCAGTGCATTATTTTCTGTCTCTTCCACATCAGTAGCAGCCATCTTGGCTTGCCTGAAGTCGAATACCTCCTTTGCTAAGGAAAAAATATGGCTTGCTATTTTGTCGGAATGCAGGGTAGGACAAAACAAACGCATCCCATGTCTTGAATTGGATTTCCTAAAATTTCACACATGCTGCCTATATTGTTCATGCTCATTTATAACTTCGTCGTATTTCACATGCTAAATAAACCGAGCTTAGAAGCATTTTCAAAAGTCTAAACCTCTATGAGGTTAGGCTTGTAAGTTTATGATCCCGCACATGAATTCCAGTTGTCTTACAAGAATGGTTTAAACTTATGAACAAAATGTCGAAATTTTGATATGACCTAATTTGTAGCTTACGACCTTTTACGTCAGTTCGGTTGATATATGCTCGAGGTTCTGAGGAGAATCAACTTAGCATGACAAGGCGTAGAGTGATTCACAACTTTTTTCAACGACCCTAATTTGTTCAGCTCGTATTTCAACGG
This sequence comes from Ellobium chinense, assembly GCA_033807755.1. Lineage (NCBI taxonomy): Eukaryota > Metazoa > Mollusca > Gastropoda > Ellobiida > Ellobiidae > Ellobium > Ellobium chinense. The sequence continues at coordinate 447,788 of JAWQUT010000062.1, forward strand.
CAGAGATGCCATCAGAAAAGGCTTGAGATTCTGATACAATTAACAAGAAAGAAGGAAAGAAAGGAAGAAAAAAAGAAAAATAAGAAAGAAAGAAAGAAAGAAAGAAAGAAACAAACAAACAAACAAACAAACAAACAAACAAACAAATAAACAAACAAACAAACAAACAAAAAAGAAACAAAAAAAGAAAGAAAGAGAGAAAGAAAGAAAGAAGGAAAGAAAGAAAGAAAACACGATGCAGCCCAAACTCAGAGCACCTCAAAAGTACCAAAATCATGTCTAGTGAACTCTAGTGCCACGCTCCTGTGATTAGTAATACAATTTTTCTCTTTGCCCGCACCAGACGCTGTTTCGTTCATGGTGTCAAAGCTCATTTGTTAATCTGGTGCGCACCTCCGATTCGACGCGAAAGTGCGAAAGCCTCATTATTGTTCCTCGCAACAGCCGTGGTGCGACTCGGCAACTGTGAGGCGGGAACGGATTTCGAGACAGTTTACGAGAGAGTGTGACTGCGCAGAGACAAACGGTATGCTAGATTTTCTTGTGCAACAGAAAGGAAGAAAGAAAAGGCAGATGGAGGCAGGGAAAGGAGGAGAAGAGGTCAATGAGAACAAGACAGAGGAGGTATAAAGACATGACGCAAAAATAGTGATAGAACCTCATGAACTCGAACCTCATGCTTCCCCCCCCCCCTTCCCTTTTCAACAAAAAGATCATACTCTTTTTAATGCTCTGGTCTAGCGTCCCTCTATCCAAGAACTCAAATATTTCACACGCTCGAAATTGAACTTCAAATTCTTTGAGGCAATGACTGATGAGTTCCATGCCTGTTTGAATGCAACAAAAAAAAAATTACAGCTTAAAGACACAAATTTCCGAAAGATAAATATTCAAGGTTTCAAAGTTATTTTCTTGAAGGCCAAGGTCCAGTGAAACTACAGACACCATAATCCTCCAAAAGCTCACAAACTCTTCTCCAGTCAAAACAAATACATCCTCTTAAATTTTTACTAGCCTTTGTAAAATCTTCTTGATTTCTTAACGTTTTGAGCATATTATTGCATACCATTCCCACGTTCAGTACTAAACATCAAGCTCAAGGTAATCACCCCACTATTTGGAAAATATTGATGTGTCAGGGTTTGTTTCCTATTTTTTTTTTTTAAATCTTAGTGTAAATATATAGTTACGTTGTTTTGCCTGCCTATGTTTTTGCCATGCATACTGATGTTTGAGTACCTTGTTTTGTTACCATGTTTGTAATCTGGGCTCAAATACACAAACTGAAACTGGAATTGAAATTTTGTTTCCCCCCCCTTTTGAATGTGATGCCAGAATGATAGGTACCATGCACATAAAATATGAATGTAAAGGTTTGTCACACAGAACCAGTTCCGTTGGAGAATATGCCCTGCCATGAAAGATAGAGGAAGAATTAAAGAATAAGGATGCTCTGGTATTTGAGAGTTTGCGCTTTAACGATAGAATCTCTTACCACCGTAACGGTGCTGACTGCTGAATGCACCCGTAGGAGCGTTCAACATGAAGAGTTAGGTAATTCTTACAATGGTAAGAGATCCCGATTTTAATGTGCAAGATCCCGATTTTAATGTGCAAGCTCTCAACTGTACAGTCTCCGTTTTAGATAGATTTAACACACACACACACACACACACACACACACACACACACACACACACACACACACACACACCACACTCACAGATAAAATTTTACACGCAGAATATAATATTACCATAAATATTATGGCAGCCGCATACGTAATCTATTTTCACGTTTACAGTTCCATAACGATGGTAGGATCTCAGCTGAATGTGGTAGTTACCTTATTTTTGAAATTCACCCGTAATTCAGGCTGATACCATCTTGTGCGACTTCCGGGGAGAAGATAGGCGGTGTCAAAATAGTAACAAGAGCGACTGGAGACCAAGGAGCACAAGCGATCCAAATGCTTCTTGTTTGAAGCTTTTGGGAAACTGCATAACCCCGCCCTGTTTGGCCTTCTTCCTTCTCTTTCTTCTTCAGAGGGCATGATGTTAAACTCTTGAAATATGTATATTTATTATATAAATAAATTAATGCATACTTGTTTCTGCCGCTATACCCTTGTGTTGTTGCTGACAAAAAAAAATGGTGAACACTCTAAATGAAACTCAAGTTGATAATAATTATTTCTAGGCGTAATCTCGGCGACGGTCATAGATCACAAGTCTTCTACGGACTCCAGCTGAGAAGCTACGTGTCTGAATGATTCAGCTCGATACGCTAGAAGTTATGGCACTCCTTTAGAAGTGTGGCCCCGACTACTTTTTCGATATTTTTATGTATCGATACTCCTGAATCTATCGAATATGGAAAGACAAGAAGAACATAGTTATAAGAGTGAGCAGTTCTGACCAAGTGTTTCAGTGTTTTTAAAAACTTTTACGAGTGTCTCATAAATTTCCCAGATCTCAAAGATTCTGGAATAATCAGTGTCGATTACATGAAAATATCGAAATATTAGTAGGGACCACGCATCGAAAAAAGTGTCGGGTTACGCCTTGTGAATTCTCTTGACTGCAAATAATGGCTCGTGGACCTGTTGTTTTTTTTCTTAGTCTTCGTTCCCTAGTTCTCTCAGTCCTTAACCTATCATTCTACCATTGACTGTTTCGTTTCGTGGTGATTTTTCATGCCTCCGTGAAAGATCCATTTTGTGGAGAAAGATCTAAAAGTTAAAAACATTATTATAGTAAACAGTATTTGCATACCTGCCAAGATTCGAACCCATAACCCTTAGCTTGAGTGTGCTATCCCAGAACACCATAAACTTCATATCATTTCATGCATCCCTTATTTTCTCACCACCTGAATATCCCTCTTCAACATTTTTGGCGTAAGCCTGATGTTCACCCGTAACCCTGACACACTTTCCGAAGGAGCAGAATTGTTGAAGTCTATAAACACTTCAGATAAATATCTCTCCCGTTCTTTTTTTCTCTCCCTTTCTCAGTCTTCCATCCGTTCTTTTCTCACTAAATCATTTAACTTGTTCCTTTTCCTATGACTAGGGAGTTTATCTTTTTAATGTACACTTAACGGATTCCGGTTCTTGCCGAGTTCTATGCATACTTCACAATATACCTCTCTCATTCCCATGTCTGTCAGTCTCTCTCTCTCTTTCTTCCTCCCTCCCCCTCTCTGTCTGTCTTCCTGTCCTTTCTGTCCCTCTTCATGTTTAGTATTCTACCTTTGATTCTCAAACTCTACATTGTACAGACGCACCGATGCACACACAAGACAACGACAGCAGTACAACATTACACAGCCACTCTCGTACACAGACGCATTAATGCACAGACAACGACAGCAGTACAAACATTACACAACCACTCTCATACACAGACGCATTAATGCACAGACAACGACCGCCGTACAAACATTACACACAACCACTCTCATACACAGACTTACTGATACACAGACAACGACAGCAGCACAGACATTACACAGCTACTCTCATACACAGACGCACTGATGCACACACAAGACAATGACAGCAGCACAAACCTTACACAGCCCCTCTCACACACAGACGCACTGATGCACAGACAACGACAGCAGCACAAACCTTACACAGCCCCTCTCATACACAGACACACTGATGCACAGACAACGACAGCAGCACAGACATTACACAGCCACTCTCATACACAGACGCACTGATGCACAGACAGCGACAGCAGCACAAACATTACACAATCACTCTCATACTGTTACTCTCCAAAGACACAATAATTGCGAGATTATCCTAAGTTAAACACATCAGCGCAAAGCACTACATCTCGTATGACGAGCAATAATCATCAACCAATATTGTAGTTACGACTTAATGACGTCGCTGATCAAAGCACGCATTGAAAACAAGCTGTCATCAAGCAGCACGCGTTGGGGAAATGACAATATTTACTCCACAAAGCAAAACGAACCAAAAATAACCGGAGAAGCCAGGCACGCAATTGCACAGACGCAACCAATGTGGTTCTAATTACCGAAACGGCTTAGCCAAGTCGGGCGAGGAATAAGCGAGACTAAAAATACATTTAGCAAAACTTAATGAATTTACCACCCATATTGTCATACTTTGCGAGACGACGTGGTGCAGACAAAAGAAAGACAATAAAAAGAACCCGAAACGGAATGCTAGAAGATAGCTAACATTTTTATGTCTTCAGCATTATGTGTCTTTTTGTTTCGCATGACGCTTCCTTCTTTTTCCTTTTCACCTTGTTTTATATTATCTCCATGCGATATCAGTGCCATAAATTTCTTCCTGACAGCTGCAAAATGTATTCTAGCAGTTCCGGTGAAGGGCATAAAAATATTATTTTTGTCTGAAAAGTCGTGTAATTATGGCTTATCTGATAGAGGGCAACGCACACAATTAACTTTATCCTAGGGTGTTAAAAAATAATGTCTACTGCTTCTTTTTTTTTTCTATCGTACAGACCCACGTCTATCCTGAACTTTACTTTTCGATCTGGCATGAGTTAGTTATGCCCTATCCTTTTCACTCTTTTATACGGCTAAAAATAAAATGTATAAGTATTGGTGACCTTTTTAGGCGATGTGTATTGTTCTACGTGTTTGTATTATGAATGAAATGGATAACATTGTATGAAATTGTAAATAAATTTCCCTATGGGATAAATAGAGTCATATTTTCATGTTTTTTTTTCATTTTTCAAACTCATTAGTCAAATTTGATCTAGAAAAGAGGGACCTCGGGACCAGTGACCGTATGTATAATTCATACGTTATTTAACGCACTGCGATAACCACAAGAAACTTCCAAAATATTAGTAATTTTCAATGTATTAACGCATAACGTTAAATACTCGTAATGTATAGATTCTCTGTACGGCCTCAGAGCACTACAACATGTTTAGGGTGGGGTGGAGAGGGAGGAGGGGAAGTGTGGGAGAAGGCGGGGGTCTTGGAGTACATAACGATGAAATTAATACGATTTCTTTCTTTCTTATCCACACGAGTGTGGGATGTCCTCTCTTAACCCCGGACAAGATCGCTTTCGCTACTTGCATGGAATTTCCTCATCCCAATGTCTACTAAATCACGTAACCCCATAATTTGTCTACCAAACTACGGCACTCCATTCATATCTAGAAAATTACGTATCCAAAACCCCCTACAGTCAAGTTGTCAAGGGAGGTTAGCCATACTCAAAGCGTTATTACTGAAGACGCACCAACAGACAACAGGTTGTAAATACCTCACCACGGTAAAATATGTAGAGTCATTAGGAATGCCCGATTTTCATAATTCAGGAGTGGCGCATTAAGGAGCGAAAGGCAGAATTTTCACTGACAGAGTTACCGGTACCAGGCACCGTAGTATTCATTAGCACCAGAACTGACTGCCAGTGTCACTGACAATGACAATGACAATGACAATGACAAAAGGATTTATTGCAAACTTTAAAAGTATATGCATCACAAACATTGAAAATTATAACATGGTGGAGCATTAAACGTTAGAAGAATATAATAAATACAATACAGTCAAAACATGTGAGGAAGTGGTAAAATTAAATCTATAATAATAAAGAAATAGTGTTTTCTCTATAATTATGTTACTCAATAAGACAGAAAATCCTCATCAATGTTTCTGTTTGATAGACTGACTCCAGCCTCGGAAAAGACCGAAGTACATCTTGCTTGGCGTAGTCTCGCCATGTATTGTGCACATCATCGAAGCGATATCCTGGCTTTGCATGCTTTCCAACGAGAATTTAAGGTTCCCAACCACTGCTATACTTGAGTCTGTCTATCTTTCTGTCCGTGTGTCTGTTCGTCCGTCTGTCTATCTGTCTGTCTGCCTGTCTGTCTGTCTCTCTCTCTCTCTCTCTCTCTCTCCCTCTCTCTTGCCCTCTCTCTCTCTTGCCATGTTCTTTTAACAAAAAATTCTTAACAACCATCTCCATTGTAAACATCACGGCTAGAGCAGCTGTAGTTTTGCGGCGCCTAAGTAAAAGTTGCATTTCAGTACATCGGACGAAATACTGGATACACCTACCTTCGTCATACNCAAACAAACTCATAACTAGACTATAATGGACTGAGGATGTCCACGACTGGTTTCATCGTAGATAGGAAAGGAAAGAAAAGTTAAAAAACAGATAGAGAGGAAGAATGAGATAACAAAGACAACATCCGTTCCCCCCCCTCTCCTCTCCGCTTCTTTCCCCTCTCCCCCAGCTTCATCCAGCCCAACCAACAAGCCAAATGAAGGAGGTTTAAGATGCTTAAAGAACCTGTCATCTCTCATGGAAGTAAAGTAATGATTAGCTTTAGAATCTAATGAAAACATCCCCAAAACACAAACACACACAGACAGACACACAGACAGACACACACACACACACACACACACACACGAGACAAGGCGAGAGAAAACTATGCAAATGTCACGTCAAATTAACTCACCTGAGCCACCTGCGTCGAACGCACAACACAACACACGTTCAGCTCCACTAGCTAGAACTCATAGGAAGAATCGATATCTCTAGAACCCATAGAAGTGTAAAGTTTGTAGAATAACAATGATGATGAAGTTTGGAATTCTCGTTTCTAGGCACTTGTCTGCCCCCGCAACATCATCTTTTTTTTTCGCCGCGAAGGACCATATATCACTCGAAGATGTTATCAACTTTCTGAAGAGTAATACAGTGACGCTACCATTTACAGACGCTGATCATTATCATTCTGGAAAATATCGGTCACTGCCTATTGCCAGGTATCCAATATGCACAGACTGGTGACTGAGAAAAATGTGACTGAAATGCTTTGCCAAGGCCTCTTACATCATGACCATGCGCTATTTGAACCCACGAACTTAGATTTTGAGTCAAACGTTGTATATGTATTAAATTACGCTGCTCTATGATATCACACATTCAACTTTTTGCAACTGTGCTAGTGCGCCATTTTTGTTGGCCAATAGAGCGAGAAATGGAGCTCAGCATGCCGGAAAAAGAAATGGAATAATAAGAAAATGCCATTGATTGACTAGACAACACAGAAGTTTATTCGCTAAGATTTCTTGTGGCTTTAGTGCTGCTGTGAGCTCCAATCTCTCTTCCTCTCTCTCTCCTCCTCCTCCTCCTCCTCCCCTCTCTTGCCCTACAAAAGATGGTGTTCCAGAGGGTGCGGTGTGCGTTGGAAATTAATAGGTCAGTAAGGACTCCAGCGTAATTACTGTATTAGCTCTTAGCTGGAACCACAAAATATTTGTGCTGGTTAGCGTTACTGAACATAATACAATATCGACAGTATCGATGCCATAACACGATGTGGTATCGAGATACAGTACTGGCGATAATAAGGTATTTTGATGCCAAACTTATTGGCACGTCATTCAGTGTTCTGAAGCTGAGATGAGCAGAGCTAAACTTACATGTTAATGCACGTGCATCCAAGAGCTGTCAAGTGGCGGCTACACCTTCATGCTTAAGACGACCAAAAAAAACAAAACAACTGCAAACAGTTCTGATGATGGAAAAACAGAAAATATCCTCAGGGCTTATGAGGTATCACTGCACTTTTTTCCATCTAGCTCTTGTCAGTCTTAATACAAAAAGATAGATGGCTTTGCTATTTTTTTGTGCTATTTAAAGCTGTGAGTTCACAACTTGTAAGATAGAACGACACCCTCACACATAGAACAACACCCTCACACATAGAAAGACACCCTCGCACAATGAAGTTCAAGAAACTTAGGTCTAGTCCAATCCAATCTTCACAGGTATGACAACACATCCGAAAAAGATAGACAGAACAGTTGTCAATATGTGTTCGCAACCTGGCGTCTTTCTTGCTAGGTAGACTAAATAATTTATGCATGCACTTGTATGCAACACTGGCGCTGAGAAATGCAGTTTCCAAAATTTTCGAATCACATGAAAATGTTTATTTTGGTCTGTTTATAGACTAGCACAGACGCAGTCAATCTCTTATGTAAGTTACCCCTTAGGTGTATTGCATACATTGTCAATGTTAGGAGAATGCTAAACATGTATATTCTCTCTTTATATACTATAGTGTACAGAACTGAGGTTGAATTGTTATGGCGTTAGATTCAGTATGAAAAGATCGTGGGTTCGATTCTTGCATTGGTCATGTTGTAGATGCTTTGAGAAGGCACTTCATTCACATTTTTCTCACAACCGTCTATAAAATGCGTACCTGGCTATAGGCAGTGAAAGAGAGTGTCAGAATGTTAGTGATCAGTGCTTGTGGAACGGCTGAGATGCTCTTTTTAGTTGATAAATTATAGAGTGCCATGGCCTGCTGGGATAGTGATAATGTAAAGTCGCGTGAATGGACAATCCGAGATCCAAGACTTATAAACCTCATTACTATTGTTGTTGTTGTTGTTGTTGTTGTTGTTGTTGTTGTTGTTGTTGTTGTTGTTATCATTACCACCCTCATTATTATTACTACTATCGCGACAATCACTATTCGTGACAACAGTTAAAATTATAACAGTAAAACCGAAAGGAAACAAGAGGCCACGATAATTTTCCTCAATTTAGGCTTCTCTGAGTAAACCGAAACTCTAATTAAACCAAAGATAAGTCTTGGCCGTCCAACTAACAATAATCAGGTGGTCGTTATATTATTTTAAACTCCTGTCTACCATAGTGATCTCCCCACAAAAGCCTGACAGTTACATTTAATGAAATTATGGTCCAAGAAGCGTCGCTTGAGAGCCACATCCTGTAGTTAGCACAGACATTCACAGAAAATAAATATAATGTGCTAATAACATTTCCACTTTCAGCTGTCGTTAGTTTTCTCCAACGCACATTAACTCAGAAGAGTGCTGTTTACCTTGATGGGGAACTTCCGATGCCAACTTGAACGTTATCAAGGTCCGCCCCCGCGACTAGACTTCGTCTGCGCCGGGAAAGTTCGTTCATTACAACAAAATATTCCCAAGCACGCGTAGTATGGTAACGGTAAAGGATAACACAACGTGAAAATGACGAAAGCATTTCGGTACGAGTGCTTAAAAATTTAGGGCGCCGCATTGTGTCATGGTTCATTTGATATGGAGGTATTTTTAGATAGCTCTTTCGTGACGGAGACATTCTTGGTTCGCAATTACCGGGCAATGGAATGAAGGCTGCACTTGTAAATATTTGTTGCTTTAGTTGCGTGCGTCTGCAGCTCTACGCTCCCTGGCGTTATTAGCAACACCTATGTAAGCTGGGATCCTGTCTTGTTCTCATGCGGTGGTTCGAAATTGTATAAAGTTGTATCCCACATTATGACATCAATAATTGTGTACGGTCTTTTTCGTTATCTTAGACGAAACGTGCAGTGATAGAAAGTACAGCCAGGACACCGACTAGCACACGAATTGATATATTATATTTGGTTTTGGTTTGCTTTATTTGGTTTATTGGAAAAACAAGCCCAAACAAGCCCAAATCACTAAGCTGTATATGGGCATTCATTATAGCACATAAGAGTACAGATAGACATCCAAACTTCACCAATCAATAAAGCAAGATATCATTTAACTAGTAACATAATAAAGGTAATATTCCACAAAGCATGTCACATGGGGGATTCTCATCAGTGCTTTAATTTGATGAGCTGATCCTAGACGAGGTTTACAGCAAAGCACTCAATACGAGGTTCCACAGGGCAATGAGTGCTTCGGTCGTTACCGAGTGACCGTATCTTTACATGATGGGTAGTTACAAACTGTTGCTTGTTAGTGCGTATTCAACAAAAACGCCTTGGGTGTGGATAACTTCCTTTGACGACTTGAATGTCGCTCGTTTTGGTGATGGAGTTGTCTAGACATGATTGGTGCTAGCGACGTAATTTAGTTGACATGGAATGTGGAAATTCTTGTCAGTATCCCATGTGTGAGTGAAGCCAGATATCTCCCATCCCACACACAGATTAAGTTGCTGGGATGAGAAAATCAAATGTTTATGCCATTTTGTTAAGGGTTTAGACCGGTTCTGAAAACATTGTTGGTAGGGTTGGGCGGACAGTGACGTCAGTGTAGAAGCTAGCGATACTTCCAGTGAGATCTCGACATAGCTCTTTCGTGTGAATGCTCTATGAATCTCTTTGGCTTGCTAATAAATAAATATTATAAATAAAATAATAAACAAATCACTAAATGAATAAATAAATAAATACAAATTTAAAATTATTGTCTAACATAACACTTACATATATTATAAGTTCTCAAGACAGCTTCAGCTATTTAGCTATTATAATTTGCTTGCAGACACCGACATTGTAATGTAAGTGGCCCGACATGACTCTAGTCAACTTTAGTTGATGGTTTATTTTCTCTCTCTCTCTCTCTCTCTCTCTCTCTCTCTGTCTCTCTCTTACACACATTACACACACACACACACACACACACACACACACACACACACACACACACACACAGAGCAACCGTGTTGTATCGCAGGATGGTCTCGAATCTCGTGTAATCGGGATGTCTAATTAATCGCGTCGGACTCGATACCAACGACATTTCCGGACTGTCTCGTTGCGAGTCATGACACCGTGAAGATACTGGTATCGCCCAGTCCTGATTCATGGAGTTCATATGAGAGCTTAAAAGGTAAGGACAGAATAAGGAATTAGGTCTGTTCATGCAAAGTGCAGGATTTAATGCTATGTCCTTTTTCTTTAGACCTCATTTTTTTTCTTTGGTAGATAGCGACGCTATACATCGTTACGCTCATTCCACATTTGTGGAAGTTTTTTTTTTCTTTTTTTGATGATCTGAGTTGTATTTATTACTATGGTCTTCCATTTATCTTATCTCTTCTACTTAAACAATGTAGAATTATGACTGGTTTATGATTATATCCGAAGTTTACAAGATAAACCACATCTCCCTCGTTGTTTTGCTTTGAGCAACAGGTTGAGAGAGCATCAATTTCTCAAAACCTCAAAAAATGATTTAGATAAATATGGAATAATCTTGAGGACATTATACACTATTCATCATTCCGTCCTTTATTTGCAAAGATACTTTGCTTAAACGCAAATCTGTTTATTGAGGCGATCACAGCGACAGCCTGCCTGTGTCAGCGACCTCTACTTTCTGAGTGCCTCCAACTTTCCCATAACGTAATTATACCAGGTAGACATTTTGTCTGCGTTTGTTTCCCTTGTCTCAAGGACAGGATTGATTCCCTTGGTTGCATTACTTCTTACGTAATAAGTCTAGATAAGCAGACTCTCCATTTGATCTATCTTTTCTTTCATCATCGAGGATGACATTTCTGACTTTGACTTTCTTTCTTTCTTTCTTTCTTTCTTTCTTTCTTTCTTTCTTTCTTTCTTTCTTCTATTTTTTTCCTTCCTAATCTTCTCTGAATCATTTATCTTTAACTGACATTTCGTTCTCTTATTCTTTTCATTTTTAATTCCTTCCTTCCTATTTTCATCTTTCTCTCTTTTTCTTTCATTCCTTCCTTCTTTTTTTCATTCTCCTCCCCCCCCCTCCCTTTCTTCTCTTTGACTTTCTTCTGCATCCTCTTTTATTTCTTCCTCCTAATCTGCCAGCATCACCATCGTGCTATCTCCATCATCTTCTCCCTCTTTCTCTCACTCTCTGTTTGTCATCTTTTGCTGCTTCTTCCCATTCTTCACCTTCCTCATACCACAACATACCTGTCTGCCAGATACATCGGCAACGGAAAGCGAAACAAACCAACTACATCGAAAGTTACAGTTTCTAGATGGGTGTATACACTAAATCTATGAATGCAAACAAAAAAAAAAATTGATGACAGATTTTAAAAAATTCTCCCTTGGCTAGCCAAGCATGCTGGGCGATAATGATATAACTTGGGGTCCGTATTATTACCTCGATAACAAAGTTATCACTTGCATCTTCATTTCACAAGGCATATGTTTATTCCACTCCGCTTAATCTCAGCTTCTCGGAAGCAATGAAAAAGCTGCGATCAACATGAGTTGCAATCATCCAGAGTCGTTTTAGTAGAAAATAGAGTAATTCATTATCTGAAAGAAATGTTGCAAGAATTGCGATAATGCGGACTGCAATTTACCAGATTCGACTTTATAGGAACAGAATGCTCATCATTTCGTTAATTTGCAACTAATTGCTCCTTTGATGTCCTGATGCGACATGATGACAGTGAAAAGGAACCATCAGGATCTGTTCCCTCAGAGATAAGCCAAGTGTTTGTTATTGTCATTGTTGTTGTTGTTGTTGTTATTATTATTATTATTATTATTTATTGTTAGTACCACGTGTATTAAATACACAGTGGCTCACAGGCAGATTCCGAGTCCTGTGGCTGCAAATCCTTACATTAGTTAACGCACTGCGGTAACCACGAGAAACTCCCAAAACATTAGTAGTGTTCACTGTAATAAACGCAGTATGGATTATGCATGTGGCCAGTGGGCGCTCTGAAACAAGTACGGGGCCAACCCTTCTACGCAGTGGCGCTCACAAGTTGGTGTCATGTAATTATTTCCGTAATTTGCTTCTCCTCCTCCTCCTCCTCCTCAATACCATGTTTCATTCAATCTGTATTAGTTTAAGATGAAATCTGTGTGAGGATTCCGTATATTCAACAGTATTTTTATGAAAGTTCAGTAGACGCAAAGGACTGGTAAATAGGTCGGAATAGAGTAGGCTTGATAAATGCAGGAAGTTTTGCAAATGGCTAAGAGAAAACAGATAATGAGTTGAAACACTGGCAGTTGGATAAACACTCTAGGAACTTAATTCCTGTAAAAGAAGGCAATGAATTCTCAGAAAAGGTGGTTGACAATAAAAATGTGGAAGGGAGAGAAAATAAAACCCCATCCCTGGCAGGCTTTATCAAACACATGTGACGATGATGGATCTATTCAAAGAGAGGGGGAGGAAGAGGGCTTTTTATCTATTTATTTCCTTTGAAATGTCAGAACATAGACGATATCTATGCTAATAAAGGAAAATGTTAAGTTATTTCCACGTGCTTTTTTTTACTCCTTGTGTGGCCTTTAGCTTTCGTGCACCGCTTTGTAATGATTTTATCTCATCTACGCAACCTATTTTTAGTGTGAGATAACTAAACTCATGAGATACCAGCAAGGAAAATTACACATCCCACATCAGTTAAACTACGCCATCTCTTTCATGTCCGGAAAAGTGCTTCACCAAAACGCGATAGAGTCAGATGGTCAAGGGAGATTATCACACCCAAGAAGTTTTTACTAAATACACACCAACAAGCAACAGTTTCTAACAAATACTACGGTAAAAGTCACTGGGAATACCCGATTTTCATATTTTAAAAAAATGGTGCTAACTGACCCAAAAACACACACTGTTTACACTGATAGAATCATCGGGCGCCGTAGTCTTCATAGAAAGCACAGGTGATTTCCGGTGTTAGGAAATGTGAAGAGCTGATTAAATCTTGAGCTATAAAAATAACTTATGCTTCTTTATATGTTGCTAAATAAAAGGGACTGATCCCATTCGAGATTTGGTTTATACCTAAACGCTCAATAGAGTCCGAGGATTCCGCATTTCTGGGAAGCCTTTGCTTAAAACATACCAAACGCAGAAATTTACCGAATGTTTATTTCGATCAAGAAGTTCTGGCTCCCATCGGCTGCTGAGGTAACCTTTTAACGTATTGCTCTCGGTCGTTGTCACTATCAGGTAGGCTAATTTTAGAAATTAAATATGATTCTGCCCAGATTCGACAGAAAGCTTTTGAAGATATGTAATGAATCTATTTCAGAATATGGTCGACGTTTTGTATATGAACATTTTATCAAGACTGTTTAGTAGTAGTGTAGTAGTAGACTGTTTTTAGTAGGCTAATTTCAGAATTGTTGTCCTCCGCTGTTCACCCATGGCAACCCCATTCAAAGAACAAGAAATTAATATAGTGCCTTAATAATACTGAAATGGATTTTGCAATTATTTTTCTGTATTTCCATGAAAGTAAGTAGCTCTGGTGTGGGATGTTTTGCTGTTCTGTGTGTGTTAATAAACAGACGTAATAAAAGTCTACTCCATGGACTTTCAAGAATAGTAATAATAACAAAATATTTAAGACATAAAACAAATATAACCGGAGGGAAATTAACTGGTTTCAGGTTTCATGTGTTTTTCATTTCGATGAATAGATCTTTATCGGTCTTCGAGATGGAATGTTTGATGCGGTCGACCCGTGGGATCTTGATTTCTGATGTTTTTTCATTTCTGCGCATATCGTCTCATCTAGGCTATGATGTCTTGCATGCTTTTTGTATATGTACAGCCGTGTTTTCTAACAGATCTGTCATTCAGTTTTAATCTTTTATGAATTTTCTCTCATCCTCACTGTGAGATATACATGTATAATCTTATCAAGGGCAAGCATCTAAGGTTCTTTTCACTTTACATCGCAGTTTATATAATTTACATTGCAGTTTATATAATTTACATTGTAGTTTATATAATTTACATTGCAGTTCATCTATCTGAACTAAACGAACTAGAATTCATAAGCTAACTCCTTCGTTGAACATGATATACGGATGTGTACAGTGAGTAAATGTCTTTGTTGTTGTTTTTTTTTAACTTGAACATTCTGTTTGCAACAGCCCCATGGCTGCTAAAAACATGTTCACGATACATGTTAATAAACATTTAATGAAACGTTATAGTTACAGTCGATTCCGTTTAGTTGCGAAGTCGTGGAAGCATGGAAAAAAGTTGCGATTAAGGGGAATCGAAACAGTTTCGTTTCGACGTTTTATATTATAACTATAAAATTAATTGTCTCTTGCTATTGAACATGAAGAGGTTACCCAAGAAAGCGCGTATAACCGACTTGCCATTATGAGCTGTGGACAGGATGATAATTATATTCTATTATAATATCTCGTAACCCTTAACAGGCTTTCTCTCCACCTCAGTGTATCATCTATCCATCTGTGGAAAGATCGAGTTCTAGATCTGGGACAAGTCTAGAACAAATATTTCTCTACTAGAACCTGCTTGTTTCCTTTACACTGGTTCTTATTTCTAAAGGGACTAAATTAACGTGCAGAGGATGATTCAAATCGATGTCGGTTAATCGCAACTCCGCGGGGACACGGAGACGTGTCGATTAAAGTAGGTTGCGATTATCCATAATCTACGCTTATGACGAGTACAGTGTTCCGCTATCTGAAAAAAAAAATGCGGCCAACTGGAGCTGCCATTCTGCGGTGACGTTTATGTAAAGTAACCAGTATTCCGTTGTCTAAAAAACATTGCAATAAACGTTGATTCATATGCAGCAAAGTGGCCTGTATGGGTGTAAATTCTCATGTTCAGTAGCATCAGAACTCAATCTTAACTACTGGGATACAGTTTGCTTCGCAAAAGTGGAGAATAAATTACATAGCATAACACTCTCCCACATGTACAAATCGCAGTTAGAACCCTTTACCACACAACACACACACACACACACACACACACACACACACACACACACACACACACACAACACACACACACACACACACACACACACACACACAAAATCACTTTTATGACTGTGCATAAAGAAAGACGCATTAGCCTTTAACAAAATATGGTGTGCCTTTGAATAATAGAGGGGTGATTTACGTTTTGCGAAAACAAACCAATTAAAACATAAATGCATCGACGCAAAGGGTCTTAATTTTAGGTTATCGCAACATCATCTACAGGAATTGGTGCAATGAATTATTGCATTCTTGATACTGCTCTGATAGAAAGAAAAAAGGCGCCGGTGTACATTCTCATTTACCATTGAACGAACAGTCTACGTCAGCTTCTGTAAGAACGGCTGAAGTGTGTAACATGGTTTGTTTTGGTTGGCCATGGGCTTAGAGATTATTAGACTGTAATGAACTGACTGGACTACTTATTTCCTTTCTTTTGCGTCATCAGGAAACCATACGGCCGCGATTAACTGAACTGAGAAATTCTTTGTGTGTATGAGCATAAAAAAAATCTATGAACTAAAACAAGCAGGTAAATGCATCCTGTTTACTATACTTCTCTNGCCCACCAAAAAAAAAAAAAACAACCCAACTGTTTGTTCTATCTATCTCTGATGAAATTATAATAATCAACTCTGTATACGTCACACAACAGAGACCCCTCACTCATCTCCAGTTGAAGCACATTCTCTTATCACCACGTTTTTAAGTCTTTGTTGATGATGGCGTTTTGCAACATTCGGGAAATATCTATGAGGGCTCTGTAGTTCACGCGAGAGACTAAGTGTATCAGTGATATTACAGAAAATGTGGTCGCAAATGCCAAGAGTAGATCAATCTTTCATCAGAGTTTTGCCTCAAAAGTATAACTTCCTGTAGTGCCACTGTGATCATAATCCCGTAACTGAACCCATATAACAGTAACGGCAAGGTGTGAAGCTAGTGTGGGAAAACATGCAATGTCACCGCATAAAAAAAAAACAACAACCGATATCAAAGATTCAAAGAACGTAGATTAGATCTATGCAATTTTACTACGCCCAGTGGAGTAAGTAAATAGGGCATGTTCCCCTCCCCTCCTCACTCCCGCCCCTTCAGCTCTCTCTCTCGCTCTCCCTATCTCTCTCTCTCTCTCTCCCTATCTCTCTCTCTCTTTCTCTCTCTCTCTCACACACACACACACACACACACACAAACACACACACACACACACACACACACACACACAAGCACACACACTGGCGCACACATACACACATACACATACACATACACTAGGAAGCCGTGTAATTCTCACAAACTGAAGACTGAAAGGTCCTGTGTTCGATTCTAGGGCCCGGCGGTTTATGTTGTGGGTGGTGTCCATGGGAAGTTACTTTACTGCTATCTCCCCATTCCATTCAGGTGCAAATAAATACCTGCCATTCAGTCAGGGGAACCAGGGCGCTGCTGTGCGGCGACTAACAATGAATGTGTTATAAATTTGGTTTGTGATAATGTTATAGTATTATGTATTCTAACACTGCTTGGCAATGTAATCTTCATCCCCTTCAGGTTGATCTTACCTTTATGTTCTTGTATCTGTCTCCTCAGATGTCTTTCCTCCCACACCCCAAATAATCCCTTGGTGCCGCTCTTGCCTGTTAAAAATCGTTGTGCCACCCAACCTCAACAGACTTCCCCTTCACCCACCATTAAGTACCCTTGTGTTGCAAGGTTTACGCCACTGACTGACAATACTACGCCTCTGACGCGGGAAGCAACAACCAGAAATAAATTATTGTCTGGAAATGTGAGAACGACATAATAAAAACAAATACTGGAACGTGAGAAAATGGAACTTCCATCAGACAAGGTGAAAATGTCACTTCGATAAGCAAACATGGCAATTATGAAACTATAACTACCCTATTGCGTTTCTACCACACCCGGACACAAATCTGCTTTCTAGAGTGCACGTATGTTTACGTATTATGCCTTCATAAGGAAATCTTGTCATTAATGAAGTCTGAATAAGAAAAGGCATGTGGCTAATATTAAAAATGTTACGGGTAGACTATTTCTTTATGTTCCGCATTCATTAAAAAGGAAATACATACATGTCAACCACGACTGACAAAAGTAAAGCCGAAGCATAAATCCACATAGAAGCAATCTTTAAAAATCAAACTGGAAAACTAAAGAAATAAAGTAGAAGTCTAAATCCCGCGAGCAAATAATTGATATTTCAAAGCAGCTCACCTCTTCTGTGCGATATATATAATATCAGTCCTTCAGGCACCAATGCATCCGTATCGAATCTCCATTCTCCTATTGCTTGCTCTCATGCTATTGACACATAGATCACAGGTTACGACATTACAAGTCCGGCTGACACCAGATAAATCAGAATAAATGGCGGTTTCGTTTTTTTTTCTTTTTCACGAGAGCCACCGTTAGAAAACTTGCATGCACTGCGGCGACCCGCGACTCGTGGCTAATAAATATTCATTTTGCTGCCAGTCAAAATGAGGCTTAAGTCGCTATTTAACCTCATCAAGGTGTTGTTATGATATGAAAACTTAATATATGGAAAGAAAAAAAAAACAAACAAAACCTGTTATAATTTTTTTTATGATTTGAAGTTGCAAGAGTCATTTCCATGTAAAGGGGAAAAAAAAAAGAAAACTGCAATTTAAGAACAGTTTTAGCAGTCATATAAAATGCCTCACAAAGTCTAAAAATTTATTCACATTTTACCGACTATTCACCCATAAAATCAATAGATTGATATTCAGATATATGTTTTTGCCCTCGATATCCACAAACAACAGCTACAAACAACAACAACAACAACAACAACAACAACAACAAACAACAACAACAACAACAACAACAGAGGTTCGATACTGGATGGCCCCAATCATCTTAAAGTCTGATATCTCTAGGGCCTAGTCTAGCGACAAAAGCCTTATTTTGACTGGCTGTAAGAGCGTTCAGCATCAGGGCACTTGAAAGTGACTCGTCTCAGCAAAGAAGCTTAGCGGCACACGACACTGAAATGGTTTTGTTATTGTTATTGCTTTAGACAGCGATGGGACAGGGGATGGGGGAAGCAAGGAAGGAGGCTAATATCGAGGGCATTATTTCGGCTAACCAGCAGGGGCGTATTCTATTGGGAATTTAAAGTTCACCAGTGATCAGGGTTGTCTGGAGGGGGGAAGGAGGGATTCTGGGGCAAGAATCCTCGGGAAATTCGAAAATCAGAAAAAAGGAAAGCAAAAGGAAAAATTTGGGGCCATTTCTAGCTGAAATTAATTTTAAACTATCAGCATGATTTGTCTATTTATAGAGCAGAATTTCAGAAATACCAAACATAAACGACATTCCACAGCCTTTATAGACTAGATAATCCAAGTGGGTTCCAGGATAATTTTCAAAACAAAGGACCAGATGGAGCAATTTGAGATCCATTTCTTGCTGAAGTTAGGTGAAAAATGCATATCATGATTTTTTTTTTTTAGCCAGTTTTTACGAAAAACAAACACAAATACATTTTACGGCCTTTCAAGTGAATATGGGACCAATATCCACTAAAGTCAGTCTAAGCAGAAAACAATCAACAAGAATACATTCACTTGTTATGTATTTATATAACGGTCAGTAACATCACAAAAATAATAATAATAATAATAATAATAAATACGACTTTATTTACCCCGTAGGGAAATTGTTTTACAATGTCATACAGTGTTACACATCTCATTCATAATACAAACNGAGCGGGCATTAGCCTGGATACGAGACTTATAAACCGCATTATTATTATTATTATTTATCTAACGGTCAGTAACATCACAAAAATATTTAGCAACGCAGCCTCTACTTCTTAACACTCCAAAATCTTTATGAGTTTACAGAAAAACAAAAACGGGGGTCTTGCAGCTGAAGGAACTCTTTGGGCCACTGGAGCCGCCTCTGATATCTTTCTATCTGTAACGTTCGAATACCCAATTCTCTATGATACTGGCCGAAAAAAAAAATCACATTTTGAATTTCAAATGCATTCAGAATATGTTTCTCAAACACTGCACTGTAAATCGTCAGATATAATTAATATATATGTATTCCTATTTATATCAGTTTCCCTCCATCCTCCTCCTATCCCCCTCTTCCCCTCTCCTCTACCCCCTCCCCTACACAAAACACGCACAAAATAATAAGCAAATACATATATAAATATCTCATATTGCTCATCCATATGCCATTAAGTGCTGTCTCTCGCTCACTTCTTCTCTCTTTCCGAGCTGGGATATTCATTTCACTCTTCTCTTCGCTCGTCTCCTTTTTCCTTTATCCCGTTGTTTGGTGTTTTTTTTTCATCTTCTGTATTTGGCAGTTCCCTGGCCCATGTCTCCTATGCTCCGCCTCACGCACGGCACAAGCTGAGGGAATGCTATTTACAGACTTGTATACATGAAGGGCTTCATGGCAAAACGCATAATACACCATTTGGGGGTTGTGGCAAAACAGACCAGATTCAAAGCATATTTTTATGTGGAGGGCGAAATTTAATTCTTAAATAATATAGATCAAATGTCCTTCTATGGAATGGAAATATACATGTATACTAAATACTCCTACTGCTACATGAAGTATGTAGAATAAGCTAAAAATTCATATTGGTGGATAACGCGTTTTGCCATGAAACCCTTCACATGTTCACGTAACGTGATAGTGTAACTTCATTTGCATGACGTGTGTGTTTGCCCTAGGAGGAAGAGCGTGACTTAAAAACTCATGCCTATTTTGTACTGCAAAAGGGCTGGACGTGCTGAAAGCAGAGCTGAGCTGGCATGGCATTGCAGGTTACGTAAAAAGCCCCGCTCATGGTATAAAAGGAGAACCGAGGCATGGTGGCATACTTCATCGATTTGATTTCAATCGCAGACTTCACATCAAAGTGCTACTCCCCCCCCCCCNCCCCCCCCTTTCCCGAATTTCACAAGTAAAGGAGTTCATATTGCATAGAAACTTTGTAGATCACTATCCTTCAGAACGTTGCAATAAAGAAGACTGGTATAAAAACGTCTGGCATTAAAATTTGAAATATAAACAAATCCATCCGAGCGAGACAGACCACTCGCGAGAGCTGCCTGCGCAAAAGCCTTATCTCTCGTATATAATTCATATAACGATACGGTCTTTGCGCAGGCACCCCTCGCGGCGGAGTGTCTATGATCGTTTCTAGGCAGGGCTTGCATAATAACGGTAACGATCGGATAGCGGAGCTTTAAACATCGCAGACATAAGGCTTCGTTAAGAGCTCCATTATGTACGTGCTCCCTCCCCTCTTTCCCCCTCCCTATTTGTTTTAAATTTCTATATCTCGGTTCTCATACCTACACAAGCATGATAGTTTTAAATTTCTATATCTCGGTTCTCATACCTACACAAGTATGACAGTTTTAAATTTCTATATCTCGGTTCTCATACCTACACAAGCATGATAGTTTTAAATTTTTATATCTCGGTTCTCATACCTACACAAGCATGATAGTTTTAAATTTCTATATCTCGGTTCTCATACCTACACAAGCATGATAGTTAAAGATTGCTGGGGTCTAATTGGTCCAAAAAAAATATATAGACTACCAGATTCGATAGTAGCAGAGTATAAAATATGTCCTTTGAATAAATTGTGTAGAAATACTCGTATAACATGAAACCACACAGCAAAAATGGTGAAATTCAGTCTTGAGTTTGTTAAAAAAAAAAAAACTGTTGCAGACAGTGTTTCCTAATGGCTTCTGCGGATTCCATTTGTGCGGGCATGTGATCTGCAAAATAGCTCCAAACGTTACCCCATCTTCATCTAAATTTAAATTAAAACTTCTGCATGAAGGACCCCCACTGTAAACAGTATATAATTTGAGCACAGTGGTGGCACCAGACCTGCAGACTATCCTTGACCCTCTCGAAACGTTCCTGTGGTTCGAGGAGGAATTTTTATTAAATGACTCAAAGAGGCTTTTCCAATCTGGCTACTGCAATCTAAACTCGCAGTTCGCCAACACTATGTAAAATGATGTGTCACTGATGATGTGTCACTGATGACAGCAGCATTATTCAACAAAAAATCTCGGTGCTGATTTAGCATTAGACGGTTTTGAAATTCATACCACTAGAAGCATCGATTTGCAAGACAGGCATTGTGAATCATGCTGTAAATATTTGATAAGTTGAAAGCAAATCATTGCAAAAGCTTGTCACGCTGTGTTGACATGCCTAACGATATGGAGAATGGTATTCCGAGAGTGGGTCAGTGAATTTTGAGATTAAAGTTTAATGTAGCAGTTCTTGATAAGATTCGCATTCAAGCATTTTTTTAGCTGCAACATTTCAGAAAACAGACTAGAATGTCCAGAGCCTTTTTCTGGTTTTTTTTTTTTTTTTGCTTAATTGAAGTCTTCATTTAATCACGAATTTGTTCTATGCTCCCGTGGTGCAAGATCGACTGTCTTGTTATACTGCAGTTACGGCAAATATCTGGATATAAAACTCCGCAAGAAAGAACTGGGAAATAGATTCTAAATATATGTCACTCTCTCAGTTTCAACAACAACAACAACAACAACAACAACACAACAACAACAACAACAACAACAACAACCACTATCACCACTACTACTACTACTATTACTACTATTACTACTACTACGACTACCAATACCACCACTACCACCACTTCTACTACTTCTACAACCAATCCAGCAACGACGTCAAACAGGGCAACAACAACAACAACAGCAACAATAACAGCAATAGCAAGTAACAACAACAACAACAATAACAACATCACCAACAACAACTAAATTTACTGACCCAGTCAGTATTGGACACAAAAACACTTGTAGGGGGCCTATAACGGATTATTGTAAAGGAAGATGGAGAGCTGTTCATTACCGGTTAAAAACTGAAATTCAGCCCGAATGGAACACAAAGTCAGGGATTTAGATTTTTGTTTCTGAAGAAAGGACAAGAGAAGCAGACTTTGCAAACTTTAATCTCCGATGTTGCTAAGGACGAAATTTTTCCGCATCTTTGTTTTCATCACACTGTTCAGCTTGTTAGCAGGAATGTATTATAAACATGAAAAATTTTCGTCACGCCTGTCTTATCAGTCGAGACAACATATTATGGAATGCAGTGCCCTTCTTCTAGTATATGGATCACACATTTTCTTAAAACCTGATATGTGTGATTTTTCTTTTGTTTGTAGTCGAAGCATTTTAGTCAGATATTTACAATACAATACAATCAAGAGCCATGACAACATACTTATACTATTAGAGGTTGGTCAATGTATGTTTCACATTTTTCCACTCATATCTTTAAAAAAAAACTTGCATCAAAACATAATCTAAAATAATGCATTACGAAAAACAGTTACTTACCTCGATTTGCAGAAGTTACGAAATTACCAGAATAAAGTGGAAATAGTCTACAAAGTTTTGAAGTCTGACCAAACTAAGAGTCCCGAAACTACACACGCTGCCTGTGTTTGACCTTGTACAGTAAAGCGAAATTCCACTGGTACTATTTTTAGTCGTGTGTGGGTGGTCGCTGGCCAGTTTGCAATTGACAATCAAAATACATTCACGCGCAATTAACTTAAGGCCTATCTGGCATAGCCCTGCTCTCTCTGATCGCGGTATGGCACTCGGGGGACAAAGGAACGACCACTCTGAACGGGCAAAGAAGACAAGGGGAAATAATGTCGCTGCTGAAAAATCCAATAATCGTTTGCGCCAACAGAGATGGCAGGAGAAAGGAGAGACAGTGAGTGAGACAGAGAGGAAGAGGGAGCAGAGGGCAGTAGAGAGAGTGAGAGAAGCAAGGGAAAGAGAAGTGCGGTTGGACACAGAGAGAGAGAGAAAGAGGGAGAGAGGGAGAGAGAGAGAAAGATTTTGAAAGAATGGAGGATGGTTAAGGGACAGAGAAAGTTCTCATCTCAGTCAGTGAGACACAAACAGTACGACATACAGGCATTACTCAGCATACAGGCAGTCACACCGACAAACAGGCGTACACAAAGACAAACAAACATTATAAACAAATCGATAAGAGCGAGTGAGGGCAAGCGCCTTGGGTGATTTCCACTGCCGGGGCAACGGGCCCGGATGTACAATAAAGCCACCCGTCCATAAAAACAAACCAACCAAGTCATAGTGGCCTTGCTTCCAGTTGAACGATAGCGGAAACAACAACAAGACACTTGCCTGATTGAATATCAAAGTAAGCATGATGGCGTAACCCCGTCTGAGTGCTGGCTTGCTTTTGTAATCAGGCCCGTCAACCACAGCGTTGCTTTATGGTGTCCTCCCGACTGAAACGGCCTTCTTCTTCTTATTCTTTTCTGACGGCGTTTATTGACCTTATGAACGTGAAAGGTGATTCTTTGTGGAGAGGCTGAACCGGCGATACCCTTTGAAGATGCTGGTTATAGAAGCATGTCCAATATGGGTATATTTCCACCACCAGTATAGAACTGATGTGTGGTTATTCAATATTTTTTTTCAACCCAGCGAAGTTTTAGAAATGATGTGTATTAAGTGATGGTTTAAAGCTCTTGCATAATATTTAAATTCCTCTCTGTACGTGAAGAACTGGAGCAGAAGAAAAATGACGCAAGGGCTGCATGGTGATCTTGAGAATAAATATCGTGTGGATACAGCAAGCAGTAGGAAGAACCGTCATGAAGGCTGGCATGAACATCAAAAAGCAAAGAGAAAGACTAAGACAGTTATAGAACAATAAAGACATAGAACAATAAAGACATAGAACTATACAGACATAGAACAATAAAGACATAGACTAGATGTAGGCATAAAGGAGACACTTCACATGAACTGCACATGATGCAGAACATCTGCATCAAAGGCACAGAATTGAAGCTCTTAGTCTAGACTATATTATGAAAGCAGTCAGTGATGCACAGGTTGAAATGTCACGCACATGGAAAATAAGATACCAGTATTTGTTGCGGGCTAAGCTTAATGTTCCTTCTTAAAAGTTTAGAGACCATCCTAAGACTGTGCTTGCAAAACACATTTAAGAGGTATTCTTTTGCATTGTACCTTTTCATCCAATTTTTCGTCATAATATTATCTTAGCCCATTTGAAGATACAATCTGCTCCAGTAGTCATCTAGTAACCTTATTAAATCACTTCGGTGTGTGGGTATTTAAACATATCAAGGTGGAATACAGCGTGAAGTATCACATCACAAATGACTAGACTTCACCAGTTAGGATGCTTCACTTTACGTTCATTTTGTTGGTAGGTTCGCTATTCCGCATGGACAACATGGCCGACATCTTGAACAACATAGTTAACTGGTCCTGAAATATGTTACTATAGTTTCTTTACACTCCACAACAGCAGAGTAGAGACATAGAAGCTCCCAATATAACAGCATACATGTACGTTTATGTAAGTTCTGCTTACAAAACGTCTAATGAGACCTAATAGTATAAGTCACCAAGGCGAACTAAAATTATATCAGTTCTGGAGGTCCTAGTATAGTTCACAGTGAAGACATTACCTTGTTGTGTGACATTGAGAGATACAAAAGCTCCTAACATGTAAACATAAGAAGCGACAGTATTGTTTCACACGAGGAGCAGGATCCAAGATGTTACTTACAAGAGTAAGAAATCCAATTTATTAGTGATGTAAGACAAAAATGAGTATGGAAACTTTTACGTATGACTACAACCGTCTTTCACTTGGCTATAATTATACAGCACGTTTATATTACAGTGGAACCTTGATATTAAGTATTGATTCAAAAAGTATGCCTTGTTGTTAGGTATAATAATCACTTACATGGATTTGTTTTAATTCTATCATTTCATTACTGAGGTGGATCTCAATAATAAGTATACCTCTTAATAAGTAAACTTCTTCCATGCACCAAGGGTATACTATCTATCGAGATTCTACTTATTATATTATCTGCTAGTAAAAATATGTAATCGAGTAGAGAATAGAGGAGAAACAACGATGAGGGAGACCACGGGAAACGCTAAGCAGAATCCTTGCCAACAAGAGCAAGACAATGGGTTTTGAATGTGAATTGCTTGTTAAAAATATTGTTATTTTGCTCATTTACGAACAGATAGTTGTCTGAGCTCAATAAATTTATTGTTATTGTTATTGAGACCAAATGGGATCTCCTGAAGGCAGCGCCCAACAAAGCAGGATATCCTCAGATGATTTTTGCTTTAAGCACCACCTCGAGTACCTGAGGACAGTAAGGCAGTAAGTAAAGTAGCAAAACTAGGTTAAGGCTCCCTTGCTCCCTCAAACAATTCAACTGCGTCCACTCAATCCTCCTTCCCGCAACCATTTTCTCCTCCGAAAAAAATCACCTACCCGGACGCACGTACCTGCAAGTGTTCATAAAATGTCAATCTTTTGCTATTATGACATAGTCTGCACAGTTGTATAGCTTTAAGCGAAACCTTTCTGTCCTAAGACTGAGGGTACAAGATATACAGAAATGCCACACCAGTGGTCGTATGCATAATCTACACGTTAATTAACGCACTGTGTTAACTACTGTCTGCCAACACTACTAAAGTTTCGGGAGTTTCCCGTGGTTACCGCAGTACGTGAACTAATGTAAGGATTATGCTTAGGACCACAGTTATATCACATCGCTTTATTATTGTTGTCCCTCTCAGGGGAGTCTTACAGATAGCTTACACTATAGTCTTTCAGTTTCTTATGTTCTGACAGCCAAACAGACATTACAGAGAGAGGAAGAAAAGGAGACGATTCCGGTCACCAGTCCTAATAAAACTCACTGTTACCGAAATAGCAGTGTAGGGTAATAAACGTTTATTATTATGCATTGGCTGAAAAGAAGGGGAAAAAAGGTTGCTGTTGGTTGTAATTTCCACACTGACATAATGGTAACAGGGTCATAAAGTGAAATTGAGTTAAATTCGGCGTGAAAAGATAATCTTTTGGATTCAGGGCTGCGTTGTTCAGTCGACCATTTTTATCCAGTGCGGTTATCACTTTGGTCTTACCCTTGAATAAAAGCCATTTTCTCTCTCTCTCTCTCTCTCTCTCTCTCTCTCTGTCTTTCTCTCTGTCTGTGTGTGTGTGTGTGTGTCTCTCTCTCTCCCTCTCTTTTTCTCGCCCTCACTCTCTCCCAAACGAAAAGAGTGTTATCTTCAGACCACATTCTATAGTGACGTAATACTGGGTGAGTTGAGACTCTATTTAGAATGGCAGAAGTCAAAAATAACAGAAAAAGAAGCGAAACAGCACACGAACTGCCGAAATTAAAGTTAGACAAATATTGAGGAAGGAAAGGGAATACTCAACAGAAACAGTTATAAAGATGAAAGTAGTCTGACACAACAAAACTCATTCATATGAGAACGCCTTCAAACCCCCCATGTCACGCGCGCACACAAACACACACACACACACACACACACACACACACACACACACACACACACACACACACACACACACACACACACACACACAAA
>JAWQUT010000062.1:490412-504378 GCA_033807755.1 Ellobium chinense
ACACACACACACACACACACACACACACACACACACACACACACACACACGAACTGAACAGCCTTGACAATGTGCCTCATTGGCTAATACCCTTCCAGTAAAGAGACCAGAACAATACCACGTATTACGGTCATCACGCGATTTTGTAACACGAAGCGTTTTGGTATGTCACAAGTCAAGAGGTCGAAGCCCCACAAAACTGGAAGACAACAGATTTTAACCCGTTAATTATTGAGGTCTGACTGCATTCCATCACGACACTGTACTCACCAGTTCAGAAAATCCTCTTCCTTAATCTGTGTCCAAAGAGCTACATCGCACAACAAGGGTTAGGGGTCGACGTCTCGGTGTTGCTGGAATCCTTTATCACTTTGAGAGGGCGGATAAATTGGGATTACATCACCGAAGGACCTGGAAAATATTAAACAAAGGTAAGATTTAATGGAGATTTTAGATTAAATTTTGAGTTCATCGCATGACCTGAAAACACCAGTCAAAATCACCTTTAACAAGCCAATTAAGGTAGAATCAGTGTGTTCATGACATTCATGGTGGCCACAGATGGAGACGGATCGTGCGTGAGACTGTCTCATTAAGTACATAATAGCATTGTTTTCTCATTCGAGGCTTCTCATCGAACATTATCAGATGTCAGTATGTTCTATGACAATGTCGAAAATGGTAATACAATGCTGTGTTTTTCACTCTTTCACTTTTTTCCCCGTCAAAAATGTCTGAAACACCAGATTATTTTTCGTACGATGTACTGTAAGGGAGATCTCGATTATTAGTATCTTGCGCATTGAAAAGAATGTTTATTATTCAGGAGTACTTGATAACGAGATCTATTGAATAATGAAACGATTTAAAAATATTAAATCTACGCATGTAAAATTCATACAGTAATAGGTTCCCGCATTAAATTAGTATTTTATGTCGAGGTTCTGTTGCTTTCAACTGCTTAAGTGTGCGTCATACTCTGTGTTATATTCTGATGGCGTAGGCCTATAGCTTATGACATAGGTTTTAAAGTGATAAATGCACTATAACGTTTGGTTAACTTGATTACAGTGTTACTTCAGGATCCTGGACCTCGTTTTCTCAGCAGCAGCAGCAGCAACGACAACAACAACAACAACAATAACAACAATAACAATAAAATCCCTCTACACTGTAGACATCTCATTTCGGCTGTAATCACTTTGGCTGGTCGGCAGACAAAGTCGCCATTATCTGAAAGATTGTGATGTGGTTGCACGAGGCAAGATTTTTTTTTTTTTACGTTAAACCTTGATTTTGTCGTTTCTGCAGAATTTCCATCTGTGGCTTGTATACATTTCAAAAACTCGAACTTTTGGACTGGTCTCTTATCGTTCGAGTTCCTGAGATTCTTCTGTACAGATGAGCTCTGTCTTACCATGAGAGCTTTGTTAACATTTAGCTTTCAGAAACCTACATTTTTACAGGCTCGTAAACAGAATTTTTTTCAAGGCACATGACAAAGAGAGAGAAAGGTGAGAGAGACAGTGAGAGCGAGAGAAGAAGGGGAGAGAGACAGTGAGAGAGAAGAGAGAGAGAAGAGGGAGAGAGACAGTGAGAGAGAGGAGGGAGAGAGAGAAGAGGGAGAAAGTGAGAGTGACAGAAGGGGAAGACAGCGAGAGAGAAAGAGAGAGAGGGAGACAGCGAGAGACAGGGTGAAGAGGGAGACAGCGAGTGAGAGGGTGACAGCGAGAAAGAGAGAGAAGAAGGAGACAGCGAGAAAGAGAAAGAGAGACAGCGACAGAGATAGAGTCAGGAAGACAGCGAGGGAGAGAGAAAGAGACAGGGAGAGAGAGAGAGATAGAGAGATGAGGCATCTGCAGCACATTCCAAGAGGGGTACTTAAAGCTGTCTTGTGAGATGTCTCGGATACACTTCAGTCTACAGTGAAATGAGCGAATCATTTTAAGATCGTGTGCCCCAGGATCTGGCTTGGTCTAGTCTATCTGTCGCTTTGAAGTTCTCTTCCTACTTGCGTCTGTCTGTCTGTCTGTCTGTCTGTCTGTCTGTCTGTCTGTCTGTCTGTCTGTCTGTCACTGTGATGTTTTCTACCCCTTTGTTTCGTATGTCTGTCTGTCTGTTTGTCTATATGTCTGTCTGTCTGCCTGCCTGCTTGCCTGCCTGCTTGCCTGTCTCTCTGTCTACCTGTCTGTCATTTTGTATGTATGTATGTATGTATGTATGTATGTATGTATGTATGTATGTATGTATGTATGTATGTATGTGTGTGTTCGTGTCTCTTTCTCTCTCTCTCTTTCTTTCTCTCTCTCTATCCTTCTCTTTCTCTCTCTCTCTTTCTCTCTCTCTCTTTCTCTCTCTCTCAACTCTTTCTTTTCTGCTTTCATATTCCGACATCTTGACCATCTTGTCAAAAGTGTCAATTAGAAAGTGGTTTTTTTTTTCTTTCCCCAGCCTTTCCTCTCCGCTCGGAAATCTGATAGACCATGGAAAAGACAGTATCAAATTAAGTTTATGACCATAAAAACCTCTCATTAGTCGAACCATTTTGTCAAATTAGTGTCAGAAAGAAAAGCCAGGTCTCGTAAATTGATATTGACGCATATCAGATTCGAGCTTTTACATTAAGTCATAAGTCAAATAAAATGGGAACACCGACACTTTTGATGGAAGTCGGAAAATGAGTTCACCCCCCCCCCTTCCCCCGCTCCCTCAAATCCCAAAGCAAAAAACACATGGGAAAAGGTGACCTGAATTGAGCTTTGTTTCATAGACACTAAGAAGGCACGTCACGTATCTGTTTCCCATCACATGTTTTGGGGTAAAAAAAATAATAAAAGGATGACAATTTAGGAATTATGGCTAAGGAGTGTCTCAATTTCCTTTAGACAGAAAACTGAGAACTTGCGCATTAACGTTGGGATCTCTTAACACTATGAAAATTACATTAACGCTGCATGCTGAACACTATCAAGGGTGCATTCAACACCGATGCACTAATATAATGCTCATAGTGGTAAAAGATCCCATCATAAATGCGCGAGCTCCAAATTGTAAAGCTTACGACTGTAAAAGATCCCATCGTTACTGTGTAAACTCTCCACTGCTTACTGTACTTTGGCATTTCACTCACTGGCAGCCCCTTAGTACCGTACAGACCTATGCACAGCCCTAGTTTCCACGCCTTGTATGGGGGCTACAGGTAGTGTGGCTACGTCCCTGCAGAGCGCCAGCATCCCTTGACAAAGGGCTTTAGGGTGGAGGAGAAGGGGGGGGGGATGCTTGCACCTTAGTCTAGTCTTTTCATGACTGAAAAACTCATACATTTTGCCATCTTGCCAGCGAGGGATGCCACAGCGATTAGAATAGCGAAAGAGCTGGGCCTATTAAGTGAAAGACAGTTTGACAGACACGAAGCAGCTGGTAATGGGCAGGATTTTTCGAGGGGAGGGGGGTGGGGGTGGGGGAGTGAGCAGAGAGGAGGGAAAGACGAGGAGAAGAGTAGGGAGGAGAGAGCTCGGAGAGAGAAGTAGAGGGAGTGAGTGAAGAAGTGAGTGAGTGAGTGAGTCAGTCAGTCAGTCAGTCAGTCAGTCAGTCGGTCGGTCGGTCAATCGGTCGGTCGATCGGTCAGTCAGTCAGTCAGTCAGTCACTCACTCACTCAGTGAGGGAGTGAGTCAGCCAGTCAGTCAGTCAGTCAGTCATTCACTCACTCACTCACTCACTCACTCACTCACTCACTCACTCACTCACTCACTCACTCACTCACTCACTCACTCACTCACTCAATCAGTCACTCATTCACTCAGTCACTCACTCACTCACTCACTCAGAGAGTGAGTCAGTCAGTCAGTGTCAGTCAATCAGTCAGTCAGTCAGTCAGTTAGTGTCAGTCAGTCAGCGAGCTTTAGAGGCTGCGGAGAAAACCGCCACATAAAGGAAGCCTTTTTGGACACTGATGCAGAGAGGCAAGCGCCACAGCAATCAGCCTGTAGTGGACTTGAAATGACAGAGACAGAGATAAAGAGAAGAGAATGAATGAAAGGGAGCGGAGATGATAAAACAGGGAAGAACGAAGCCAAGAAGTTTCAAAGAATGGAGCGAATGAATGAAACTTTGAAAATAGAGAAAGAAAAAAGAAACGAACAGAGGAAATGAGTGCGCCGAATAATCATGGTTGTCACCCTTCCTTCGTTCCTCTTCTCCCCCCCCCCCCCCCCCCCCCCCCCCCCCNTTCCCCTCCTCTTAACGCCTGATGCCTTCCTTGAGGAGAAGTGACAGGGTTCTTCAAGTTCAAGCTCAAGAAAGTTAGCAAAGACAGACAGACAGACAGACAGACAGGCTGAGGGTGGGCCAGCAGAGAAGATAAGCAGACAAAAACTGTTGCAATGATAGACATACAGATAGGGAACAGACATACACGCACAAATACAAGAGTTAAGAGTAAGAGGGGCATACAATAATAGACGGATGTCGGAAAGGATGACAGACAGAGATTCAGACAGACAGACAGACAGTCAGATTGATAAGTGGATAGACGAGCGGGCGACCTACGCACAGATAGAGACAGGCTAGTTTAATGCCAAGGGGTCTTATGATCAAGTAATACCTGATTACCATTCAAAAATGTTTGCACAATTGATGAACAAAATTAATTATATTCTCTTACAAGTCAGTTTTAAGACGCATAGCTACGTTTGTTTGGTTCTTGCAATTTGGCAAAATGGGATGCCACACCGCTTCCCTTGCAAAGGAAGTATCAGTCTCTAGGCAAGTAAAGATGGCTGCGACTAATGCGGAAGAGACAGGACGCAATGCACTGACTTGCGAATGGTTTTTGCTACAGTTATATCTTTGCCTCATTCATCAGCATACAGACCACCACTGATTCTTGCCACAGCCTTCTCTGGCACAAAGCCGTTGATAAGCTGTTCTACTAACAGATTTGAAACAGTAGGCGGTGGCCGCCATGTTGCCAAGCATTTTCTCCCTGTTTTGTACAAAATGCGATACATATTTAACAAACATCTAGTAGGTGTGCACCCATCCTCACCGTGTCTGGCGCGCACCAACCAAAAACGTACACCTTGTTAAGAAGTGTTCACAGAATGCAAAAAACAAAAAACGGTGTGGCTTCCCATTTTCTTATATTGCAGGGACCAAATAAACGCAGCCTACGAGTCTCTGCAGGGTTGACAGGTTGGCCATTTTATGGTCAACTCTGGCTATGTCTTCCCAACATCTTTTGATGCGGATATTATTTCCGCTTTCGACAGTCTAATGCCTATGCGTGATTCTGATTGACTATAATAATGTTTAAATCGACCATGATTACTCTGCCAAAGAGACCACAGTCTTCACGCCTGAGACAGACACAAGGACAGGCAGACAAAGACAGAGCGACGAAAGCACAGATCAACACTCCTATTATAATAGAGACAGTCACATTATTTATCCAACATTAAGATAATTATGATGCCATCATCTAGACAGCTTCGGAGCAGAAAGGGAAAACAACATCCTACTGGGAACAAAAGAATTTTTCAGTGATAAGACTTTGCGTTTTTGTCGATATCGATATGAGTCATGTCGATACTGGCCTTCAAGGCGAGTACTCACTTCTAAAGGATGAGAAACGGCGGAACGACACCCTTTCGTTCCTTGGAAGAACGGTCGCCTTACACAGGTTTACTTTTTGTCAAGATACAAAGAAAAAGCTTTCACCTCTGATTTTCAGGTTAACTAAGAGTTTGCGCATTAACAATGGGATCTCTTACCATCTTAAGAATTATATTTATTCTGCATAATGAACGCTACGAAGCATGCACTAGTAATTCTTACGTTGGTAAGAGATCCTTTCTTTAATGCACACTCTCTCAAACTATACCTTGATGGCAGACTTGGGATTGACACTCTAATCTCAAATCAGCAAGCTTAATAATCAAACTTCTGTAAACAGAAAACTCTTTGAGCTCTATGGTTGGCGAGAAAACCATTGATGAGCTCATACGGTCTACTTTTGTCAGCCTACCTGTTTTTCCGTTTTAGATTGTTTGGAACATAAGAAAGGAGAATCCTCGTCAGTTTTTGGTTTGATGGACTGATCCCAGCTGAGGTTTCAAGTGAAGCACTCATCACGAGACCCCCGCAATTCTCTCCCCCTCAACGACTTGAATTGAATGTAGAATGTAGCGCGTCGTGCTGACGTAATTTTTGTAAACACGAATGAGATGACGTAGTTTAGATGACGTGCTATGTGGATTTTCTTGTCAGTATCTCGAGTCTTGGTTAAGCTAAACATCTCACACTAAATATAATTTGCTGAGATGAGATAGCATGGTCTTGATCTTGATAAAGGGTGTTGCGTTAAGGTTCTCATGTATAAAAAAAAAAGGAAATGTCGTTCCCAAAGTAAGTGGTCCCAAAATATAGGTGATGGCCAGACACTTTCGACTGTTACAGTAGTCGACATTGTTAATACTACCACAGTTTCAGTTCATTTTATTGTATTTCGATTCCATTTGCGAGTCATGGAACAACTTTTTACTGCTTTGGGAAAAAGGTAAATGAAAATAGAGTGAAAATAACACAATGCAGAGCAAACCTCTGGTAAAGGTTACAAGAAAGAAGTGAAATTTAGATCTGGTCTCAACTTCGTTAAAGAGCATCCGTTCTTTTATTTTCCTACTAGTGGATCAGGTCTCGTTAACCTCTTAACCTCGTTAAATTGGTTTTTTTTGTTGTTGTTGTTGTTTTTCCAGCTGATCCTTAGTGTGACCTTTCACCTGAATAGCTAGCCACCTTTATAGAAACATTGTGACGTAACAAACTGATATTGACTGTCAACGCTACCGAAGCCGTGAGTACTCAGCTTAGTAGATATTTAAAAGTACGGACTTACAGGCACGAACCTAATTTTCAAACATTAACGTGATAAAGATGGACAGCACTATATAATGTAGTAGGCCTACTGTTTTGCTGAGTATGTGTTGGCGTTTCCGTTGGTATGCTTGTGTGCTCATAATATGTGTGTGTGTGTGTGTGTGTGTGTGTGTGTGTGTGTGTGTGTGTGTGTGTGTTTGTGTGTGTGTGTTAGGTGTCTGCGAGTTTCATGCTCAAAGCATTCCTGCTAATTTGATTGTCCTTCTATCTTTCTGTTGTGAGTTTGTTGCTATTTTAAATCATTCTAGCTTCCCATACTGCCCTTTTCCTATATTGCATAACAGTAAAATCTGCCGAGCCTATATTCGTAAAGTGCGTATGTGAAATATTTGTGCGGTTTATATGCTCCTCATCCTGTCTGCATATTTCGTCTGGGACGCCATCATCTTTAAAGGATCGCAACCCTCAAGATGGCACGCTAGACGTCTGGTCAAATGCGAATGAATGGGCCATCCTAAAACACGAGTGATCGAAATCAGTTCTAGGTTAAGAGCGAAACTATAATATCTAGCCCTTTCCGATATTGGAAGAAAGATAATTTCGCTTTAATTTTGACATTATATATGGACAACGTGTGCTCCGTCGTCTCCATTTGCCCATGAGGTTGCCGCTCTTTTTCTTTGAAGCGCTGTCTATTTATCGTTGCTATGCAATGCCGCTGTGTTGACTCGGAAAAAGAAATGTGGGATTTTGAGGGAATCCTGCATGTCATCCATCAGATGGCATTTCCCCTATTTTTATTTCCATCTAAAAGGCGTAGCTACAGGTAGGCTGAATGGAAAAAAAACCCAAAACCTTCCCCACCCATAACCCCCCTCCCTCCCCCACTCCAACTCAGCTCCAATCCTTCACAAGAATGTGCTGCATAACTCTCAAGGAAAATTATTTATTCGCTTAACAGACGTTGACAGGTTCCATTTCCAACAAACCGGTGGATACGCCTCTGTCAAGTCTACGGCTTTTCTTCTGTTTTTATTGTGTCCTTTTCCTGTCTCCAAGAATCTTTCAGTTCCATTTCACCTTTTCTTTCTTGTTTATATTCGGTGTTTGGTTTTGTCTCTCGGAAGCGCAGGGGAAAGAGAAGGGTGGACATGTCGAGTCTTGTGTTTGTTTGGGCCATTTTGGCGAGACAAGTAGGGATGAAATGAGAAGCAAGACTGAAGTGTTAGAGTTTAATGGAGGGACCGTATTAAGTTAAGAATCTTGTGTGATGTGGCTGGTATGCAAGGAAGGGCGGTGTAGGGGAGAAAGAAAAAGAGGGAAGGGGTGAGTGAGTAAGTGGGTGAGTGAGTGAGTGAGTGAGTGAGTCAGTGAGTCAGTCAGTCAGTCAGTCAGTAAAATGAAGTGAGAGAAGTGTGAGGTGAGGTGAGGTGAGGTGAGGTGGGTGAGGTGAGGTGAGGTGAGGCGAGGTGAGGTGAAATGAGATGAGATGAGTGAGTGAGTGAGTGAGTGAGTGAGTGAGTGAGTGAGTGAGTGAGTGAGTGACATGATGTGAATTAACATCATCAGACTAATGCAGGCACACAACTCAATCATCCACTTACTCAGCCGAACACGGTCTATACAATACGGTCTAAGACGAAGAGTGTGCTCTACTGACAGGCCGCACTTTAAGCCAAATTGCACTTAATTCGCTCCTTTGACACAAGTGCAGGCTTTGATGTCACCCCTATGACAAAGTTCTGAACTTCAAGACATACTGGCAGAACCGTAACTACCGTTCCTGCTTCCCCCCCCCCCCCCCCCCCCCCCCCCCCCCCCNCAGATATGAAGAGTCTTTTCACCAAATGTGCTCGAAACAAATGGAACACAGGGATGTTGAAGGGAAACAGAATGAATGAAGGAAATGATAGACAGACAGACTGGTAGAAAGATAGACAAAAACACATATACGACCCTATAGAGGAAGATAAAGAGAGACGGAGAAAGAGAGATAAATAGAGAGGGAGAGAGAAAGAGAGAGACACAGAGAGAGAGCGAGAGAGAGAGAGAAGCTGTTCTAGTGTTCTAGTTGTATCTTTGCATGATTTTAACGCATTCGACTTTGTAGTTATCACATTCTGCTCTATCTCACGTTTTGTTTATGGCAAGACTCTCATCGGAAACATGATTTAAAGCCGAGAACAATAAAATTGCCGTTCTGCACACCATTGGTTTAAAATCTTAATTGCAATTTTCCCAAGCCCTCTTGGAATTGCGATCAAGCGAAATCGATTAAACCAGAGGCATCGATAAGTCCTCAAACATCATGTCTCCGTCATCGAGGGATACCATCGCTCCACTTAACAGAAGCTTCTTGAAAGCATGGGAAAAGCCGCAATTATAATGAGTTGCGATTATCCACTTATTTTGTCGTAAAAGAGTATTCTGTTATCTAAAAACTGTTGCCATTTAGCCAAAATTGCGAGTAAAAGGATAGCTTCTAACGGCAGTGATTGTATTAAAATATTTTGGGAAAGCGAAAGCATCACTCCTATTAAAGTAGATTCTGTGTAATTCCAACCCTATGAGAACATAGGAAACAGTCGTAATTAAGAGGAGTTGCGAATATCCGGTGACGTTTATGATTATACCGTTACCTAACACTGCTTTTAGGCTAAACTTGCGTTTAAGCAGGATGGCTTGTAAAATCTAGGAATTTCATGAGTTCTAGAAAGACATTAAATCATTCCACGGAAAGCTCACCGCAAATATTTGACAAAGTTGCCACTGCAGGACTACTCTGCTAAGCAAACACTCTGACATGAAAGAGCAACCAAGAATATTCCGGTTAATGGCAAGACTGGAGGATGCTGTGGTTCGATTTTGAAATTCTCGAACATTTCCACCATTGAGTCTTCGAGCGAGTTGACAGGAAACAGTATTCTCTTGAGATATGAACTAGTCTCGATTTTTTCTCTCTCTCTCTCTCTCTCTCTCTCTCTCTCTCTCTCTCTCTCTCCCTCTCTCTCTCTCAAAGACTGTAGCCGCTCGATTTTGAAATCGGCGTGCATTTTTACCCTGACCCTTCGAGGAAGTGGAACGAAAGTCTTTTGAAATACGAAGTTAACAATCTCTTTAAATTTCTCTTTCTTTCTCTCTCTCTCTCTCTCTCTCTCTCTCCCTCCAGAGATGTACATGAACAACGAAGCTCATGAGCTGCAGCTTCAGATTGATGGTAATTAAATACCTTTGAAATGAGGTCTTTGCCTCGCTTCCGGTTGCTGGTGGCTTTGATCACGTGAAGATAGTAACGCATTACTTAATGCTTCTAAGTGCGCTTTAGCGTGCACGTTTCCATGTCAAATCCAAAGAGAGTTGCCTCAAAGCTGCACACCACATCACTCACTCACTCACTCACTCACTCACTCACTCACTCACTCACTCACTCACTCACTAAGAATGAACCCCATATTTGACTCAGCATTTATCCACATCTAATCAAATGTTTATTACTTTGCCCATATTGTTCCACACAAACTCTATGCAGCAGTTCCGGTTTTGAGCCGCTTTAGTAACATTGACGTATCTAGGTTAATCCATCATTATAACGTATGCACACTTTGCACTTTGGCATGCAATCTTCCATATCATTGTGTCAATTCCACAGAGAGCCGCTCAGAGTTGCATATCAAGACATGTTCACGTCAAACTGATCTAAAATCCTTTTTGTTTTGTTTTGTTTTGTTTTAATCAGTTTGCGATGATGTAAGTCTTGTATAATTTGTAAACAAAAACAGGTGAGTTTGTTAGTCAGACCACGATAACCCGGATGTAAGCCCAATATTCTGACTCCATTATAAGTATTTCTCCCTCATTTTTCATCAACGAATTTATATGAGACTGTCCCTTTTTTTAAAGCCAA
Organism: Ellobium chinense; assembly: GCA_033807755.1. Lineage (NCBI taxonomy): Eukaryota > Metazoa > Mollusca > Gastropoda > Ellobiida > Ellobiidae > Ellobium > Ellobium chinense. The sequence continues at coordinate 501,194 of JAWQUT010000062.1, forward strand.
AGCAACTTAAGAGAGAACCAAAGAGATGGAAACAGTTTCCGTATTCGTGCGTGCCAACATGAAATTTTCAACACGAGCTGCTGGTGTGTCCTCCTTGAAGTCCCTTTTTTGACCGCCCTGAAAAAAAGAGGGTCATCCATCTTTAAACATGTAGCGTCATTCGCTGCATTGTTCTGTCAATAGAAAACCTCCCTCGAAAAGAGAATTCAATTGAAACCGTATTTGTTGTTTTAAATACTGTCATCATTCAACTGTGAGTGAGTTGTTAAAAAGCAACCCTGTGAGTGAGGACTGACCTTTCCGAAAAGCTCAAAAGAGTATGCTTTTCACGTATTTCGTTCACAGCTTTGTTTTTGAATCACAACGATTCCGGGCATCACACGTGAGATTGTTTGTCCTGGTTGACTGATTCGGAAAGGTAAGTTGGCGACAGTAGAGTCACCACATTGATCTATAGGGGATTCTACTCGGGTAGTTATCTCGACATGGAATCGGAACTCATTTGTGCCATTTTAAGACTCCAAAAGACCATTGGTTAGTTGACCGTTGACCTATTATCGATAGACACTAACCCAGTGAACCCAGTATAGTAATAGGTCTGTACTGAGTTGATCCACTCAATAAATGAAGGAAGATACAACCTAAAGTAAACAATCTTGATAGCCTTTGGTACAAATACAGATACTTCACAGACAAACCGACGCATAGGCAACACTTAGTTACGAGTAAACTGATCTAGCAATTCACTGATGTTATATACATAAAAATCAAACCCCAGCTTAGGGCGGAAAGAAGCTATGATATCAAAATAGTAATGTGAGAGCAAGAGTATAATAACCTGGGTACGCAGGTGTGTATCTGAGAACTCCCTGGTCATTTGTCACTTTTAGTACCTCCCACAGATTCTCTCCATTTCCCTTTCTCAAAATGTTCGACAGAAGAACCCGTCTGATTGCAATCCGCTTACCCAGGCATTCCGTCTTATTGCAATATGTTTCAGAAAACAAATTGTCGCCTTGTAAAAAATTGATACAAAAATGTAACCTCAGAATTTGTTTTTAAAATTCATTTGGGCGATGATGGGGAGGTTGGGGGGCTGTCTCTTATACACATCTAGATGTNTTTGCATAGAACATCAATCAGTTTTGGCCTAAGGTCCATTGGAGCCAGACAAGAGTCAAAGAGCCAATCTGGTTTTTTTCTTGGGGGGGGGGGGGGGGGGGGGGGGGGGGTTGGAGGAGACACACAGCAAACAGCAGTGGCTTTGACAAGTGGGTAAGCTATATGACGTCATAGTTTTAATAAGCTTTTGTTGTGCTAAGTTACGAATGACGCTAAAACAGGCGGGTTACAAAAGTATCTTGCACCCTCCTCCTCCCCTTTCTCTTCACACCTGAAATCCAATCTCATGCCCTTTCACGCGTACAACAAAAGCACACCCATTTGTTTTCAGTCTTAATAATTTTTTGCTTCTTCTCTTTGTCCGTTTTTTCTCTCATAAGTATATCCCTAGTTCCTGGCTCTCCCCTCTTTTTCCTTTTCCCCTCTCAGTTCATTCTCTCTCTCACTCTCTCTCTCTCTCTCTCTCTCTCTCTCTCTCTCTCTCTCTCTCTCTCTTTTTCTTAGTACCTGAAAATGTGACACACAGGGCAATGCCTCTATCCACCTCTCCTCCCCTTACTATCTTTGAATTTCTTTTGTTGTCCAGTTACTAGTTCACTGTAGAGTTTTTAAAAAAAGTTTAACTTCACAAATGGTCTAATGACTCTGGTCAAATTCCAGCTGTGACGCCATCTCTTTGGCTTGCGCCCTACCACGCAACTGTGGCGTGTTTTACTGCACTAATTGGCCCCCTCTCATTTCGGTGATGACTCCTGTTTCCGGTGTATTATTGAACAAAGGTATTATGGGTAATGAATCTGACTAGTCACAGAAGCACGCAACTCACGAGGGCGGTCACCCACCACTGCAAAACGCAGCGCACACGTTCGGTTAACTTGAAGGTACATTATAATTGCTAGTACAATGCAAAAGGGCTCTAAACAGGCTGTCTTTAACTTTGCTTAATACACTTTCCCTTTGGTTTAAAGGGGCCCAACCACTCTACTCTACCACCTCCCCACCCGTGTGATTTCCTATCGGAAGCTCTCTCTCTCTCTCTCTCTCTCTCTCCCTCCCTTTATCTCTTTCTCTCTCTCTCTCTGTGTGTGTGTGTGTGTGTGTGTGTGTGTGTGTGTGTGTGGTGTGTGTGTGTGTGTGTGTGTGTGTGTGTGTGTGTGTGTGTGCGTGTGGTCGGAGAAAGGTAGATATTTATTTCCACTATAAGGGAAGGGGAGGCGGATGATTTACCCTCTCTCCCCTACCTTGGAGAATTTCTAGATCCGCCACTGCTGACCATTCTTTTGTTTATCATATCACGACGGTGAATATGGGGGTCACGGCTTCCGCCTCTCTCTTCTGCTGCTATATCCGGAACATCTCCCAGCATGCTGCCAGCCATTGTCATGTCTGAAGAATGCCTTTAAAACTGGCACAGAAATGAAAAGAGGTTGACAGTAATGCCAGAACAGCGACTTCATGGCCTCCCATAATAGACAATTCTGCCTTTAAAAAAAATTGTGAGAAATTTGCCATAATGATTTCACTTATGAGCAAAGGATACCTTGCACAGGTTGGGCCAGGATATGTAATGCTGGCATAGGTACGAAAACAATGTGGTGCGCGCGATAGATCATACGAAGATACTGCCGGGGGTTGCAGATGCCTATCATTGCCTTGTCACGGCATAGAGTTCCTCCGTCCTGCCTCCCATGTCTTATCTGATAATAATAGTAGTAGTAATAATAATAATAATATAAAAATAATAATAAAAATGCGGTTTCTAAATCTCGTATCCAGGCCAATGCCTGCTCACGCGACTTCACACTATTATCACCTCAGCAGGCCTGATCACTTTAGGACTTTCTCACCTCCCTGGGGAGCATATAGTGCCACTGCCATTTATAGGCGCTGATCACTAGTCAGGTACAGATGGGTGGACTGAGGAATTTGTGAATGAAATGCTTTCCCAAGACACTTACAACATGACCGTGATCGGGAATCGAACTCACGATCTTTTGATCTTGAGTTCAACGCCATGCCCATTCGACCATGCTGCTTCACTTTGATCCGAATTAAAGACCTGT
>JAWQUT010000062.1:532370-544846 GCA_033807755.1 Ellobium chinense
GGGGGGGGGGGGGGGGGGATGTGGTGGTTCGGATTTCCAATGCATTTTTTGATTGAACTGTTTTTATTCACTTCCAACGTGAAAATATGAACTAGACTAAACCGAAGTCGGAGCAGCAAGTATGCACAAGCGGAACTAGAGCGAACATCAAATGCGCACCAAATTTCACATCTTACAGAGCTTAGCGATAGACGTGCAAATACAGAGAGCAATGGCTCTAAAGCATACACAGAGGATCTGTAATGAGTGTTTGTTTGATATCAGATTTATGAAATGAGTTATACATTTGCCTGGCTCGCGAATACAACGAATTTCATAAATGTGATATCAAAACAAACACAAGTTTCAGATCCTGTTTATCATATAAACTCTAACTAATTTTAAAAAATGAACTTTTATCTTGAAAAAAGGTCAACAGGTGACCTGTTTGAGACATATCAATCACAATTGAACTGAATGAACCACACAGTTACGCGGCACAATGTAGATCCAAAGGCTGAAAATCATCGATGAAACTTTAGACCACAGAAACACTCTACATTTCAAGTATTTAAATTCAAATTTTTAACTGAACTGAAACTGAAACGTGAAGAGAACGATGACAAGCGATAAGAAAGAACACTTTTTTTTTTTAAAATCTAGACGGAGGGAAACCCCACTGCAGTGATAATAGTTACAAAAAAAATTATGACACATATTAATGACGTCACAAAAGAAATGTTGTCACATATTCATACGCCTAGAGGTTTCTAAGGCTTCCAGTCAAAGTATTCGTAAGCAGGTCAGAGGTCAAATTTATGTAACGTGTGACATGCCAAAAAATTATCACACACTTTTATGTCACCGGAAATAGGCCCTGTTTATATGATAAAATTAGTTTGTAATTACGCACCTGCCAGTTATGACGTCCGTGCTTAGTCAGGTGCCGTACACTGTTTTATGTTAATGACTGCGGCACTCCTTCTGTTCAGACTCCATTCGGCACTAATATTATCAAGTCGTGCGAACAACCAATGTAAACTGCTATGGCTCATGCATGATGAACGAACTTCTTTAATCTACGTTGTACTGTCTCCGTCTTTCCCCATCTAGACACAGTGAAACAAGTTACCAGGTAAATAAAAACAGAACAACGAATGCAGCCTCCGTGCGAATAGATAAATCAACACCAAGATAACATTCTTGATAACGGCATCTTTTTTTTTTCCCTTAACCATTGGTGAACAACGAACTACGTTCTTGCGCATCATAAAGCCATTGCCTTTGCCATCTTGCCGGGGTTCCTGAGTGCACTTATTTGGCTTATCCCTGCGCGTGATTCGATTCTCCCATTGCCAGACGATTCCGAAACTGAAGAAAAAAGTAAGCCCTTATGACGTCGAAATTCATACGCTGGAAAACCTCCCATGTCTTTTTTAATTGTTCTGATCCAGACACCTCTATTTCTATATTAGTTTACTATAGTTGTCCAGTAGCAGCTGCAGTATGGTGCGTCATAAAGCCAGTGCCCTCCCCATTCAGTCGACGTTTTCGCGGGGTTTTGGAGTGCGACCCGAGACCACTCTCAGTTACTATGCACGCACAGTAACGCAAGCCATAGCTCCAACAATCATAACTTCCGCTCTCTATTTTTCCATTGTCAAACTGTTATAGTTGGCTGATACAATTTGTTACAATGATTTTTATTGGTTGATGCATCTTTTAGTTTTGGAAACGAAATTTGATTATACAATCACACATTCATTTACATATGAACCGGAAATGAGCTTTGTTGGAGTTGGTTAATTAAGAGTCTATGTGGTTGACCATGCGCACAATAATTATTCGATTCTCTGTTTTTTCCAAGTTGCAGCTAAAGTGAAATCGATTACAAATCTAAAACATTGGGACCCTGAAGCTCATGCACTTGAGAAACTCCCATTATCATTGCAATATAAGTGTAGATATCACAGTTTCTAGTAATAAATTTAATAACATCACAATCTCAAACGTATATATCGGTCACCTGGAATTTGGATTCATGATGTCCTGCTCTGTTATAACGACCCAGGGTTAAATTCACAAAACTTACGTGATCTGACACGTTTATTCGTTTCTGAAAGATTATACACTGATTATTTATATTTATGGTATCTATAATTCAAAATAGTGAGGTCGAATGAATATTTTTGCTTTGTAACCCCTGCTTCATCTCATTTTTTGTTTATGTGCTGAATGGTTTGGAGAGTATCTTTCTAAAAACCATTAATTTCCTTGCATTTCGTTTGAAACATCCGATGTGTATGCAGGAGCCGTTTGTTTTCTCTGTTTTCGGCTTGCTGATTCGTGGACCAAATCGAATTCGAGTCCCGATTTATAAAAAAAAAACTGTTTTATTCGCCCATCAATTAATGTAATTATCGATATCCTCAGGCCATGTCTCAGGATGCAAACTCCCCTTCCTCAGTAATTGTTGTCATGCAAAAATGTCATTGATTGTTGCGATAAATGTGCTCATAATTGAGTAATTAAGTGTTACAGGGCTCTGCATTTCTTGTGAAGCCCAGGTGAGTTCAGCAGGTACATCAAAATGCCATGGCGTCGGTTTTGAATCCCACAAAAGTATGCAGTGGCCGAATGCATAAACCATACGTTAGTTAACGCACTGAGGCAACCATGGGAAACTCCCAAAACATTAGTAATGTTCACCGCGGTTAACGCAATACGTTAATTAAGGTATAGATTATGCATATGGCCATAGGTTCTGTGTGAAGTTCATTTTCTTCTTTACGCGAAGCAGTGGAGGGGATGAGGAGGAGGAGAAGAGGGTCTCCATGTTGATGATATGATTTCTTGTTGTAGTCAATGAAAGACATTGTTAGAGTGCCAGTGATGCGCTTCTATACACAAAGTTATAATATTCATTCATTCATTCATTCATTCATTCATTCATTCATTCATTCATTCATTCATTCAATCATTCATTCATTCATTCTTTCTTTCTTTCTTTGTTTCTTCCTTTCTTTCACTTCTGCGTCTGTCTTTTCCCTCTTCCAGTTTTTGTTGTTTAAAGATGTTTTTGGATGTTATTGTAATATTATATTTTTACATGTGTGATGTATAATGTTTTATGTGTTTGTGTTATGAATGAGATGTATAACATTGTATGACATTGTGAAACAATTTCCCTACAGGGTAAATAAAATTGTATTTTCATTGTCATTAAAGACTCTGAATTTTAGCTCGAAAGCTCCCCCCTGCGAGCTGAGGATGTTCTAGAATGAGCTGGTCTGCAGGGGAAAATAATAATATGAAGTTATGTGTGCATGTGCTGACCTGAGTATAAAGTCTATGAACCTTGCTGTTATAAGTTATTATTAGGTTATATTATGCTTGGCTTCCAGCAAGGCATTACTTATGATCTTAAACGTAGTCCTGTCCTGTCATAATCAGGATCTTTCAGTCAAATGTATGCACTTTACAAGCAGTGGCAAAAAAGAAACTTTTTTCTTTTGGCGGGATGTGTATGTAAGTCTAGGGTAACGGCCACAGATGGATAATATGACAATGGCTATGAATGGAAAATATGGCAGTGGTTGTATAACAGATTTAAACTCAAAAACAAATGAACTGAGATAATGATTGAGGCAAAGATATTATAGTGTGTGTGTGTGTGTGTATGTGAAGGGGTGGAGAGGAGCGGAGGGAGAAGGCCAAAAAACGAGTCAGCCAACGACTAACCAACCAACCAACAAACAAACAAATCAACCAAGCAACCAAGCAACCAGCCAACCAACCAACCAACCAACTAACAAACTAACTAACCAACCAGCCAACCAACCAACCAACCAACCAACCAACAAACCAACCAACTAACCAACCAACCATTTGTGCTCAGATTTCTTTTCTTCCTTCATGCATTCATTCACAAAAAGTTTTTTTTAGCTGTTTATTTATGTTTTAGGTCACTACAACTCAAATAGATCTACATAATTTTCAATCTACTTTTCTGTTTCGGATGTTCGAGATCGTGATTAACATTTGTTGTAGCCACTAGTGACATGGGTTCAAACTACGCTTGGTCTCCGGGGGTTCGCAAAAAGGGCGGTCCTGTTATTCTGTAGGCTCTCCCCGGTAGATTTTAAGCAGCGGAAGTTGCAGTCTCACTAACAACTTTAAAAACGTAGACGGTGGACGTTATTTTGCCGAGCTCCAACTTCCAATATACGCTATATATTCCCATTTCCGAACTAACCTCTAGAAACCGCGCACACTTTCCCGGCGTTGGGTAAAGCCCCGCAGCTAAAAAAAAAAAAACGTGTTCCAGATCATTACTAGGACTATTACTTTTCTAGGGTACAAAAAGGTCGAGGTCCTGTGGCCCCTTATTGTATATACATGTATAATGACAATAACGATTAAGAGATTATCCCATCTACCTTTCAGACTATGCCAAGGATATAACAGTCAAATCCGTTTAGCCGTGAACATGGAGAAATTGCGATTGAAAGGAAATGCGATTATCATGTGACAAGACCACACAGTAGTCTGAAAATGTTGAGATTAAGGGGAAGCTGCGATTGAAAGAACTTAGACATAGCGGGGTAGACTTTAATAATAGCTTAAAACTCCTTCCTCTCTTTTTCTTGTTTTATTTTTTTTTATTTCTAATTTCTATTTCTTTATACATGAACCACTGTGTTTTTTCTCTCCATTATTATTTCTACCTCTTATTCCATTTTCCTAGTAGGATAAAACCGGCTTTAGGTGATGTTTTTCTAACATAAGGAGGAGAATAACAAAACGATGCGCTTGCTGCAGCCGTTCTTTACCAAAAGCAAAACAACAAGAGGTATGTAGGTGAGAGGTTTATCAGTGCATTTCTTCTGCATGCTATCCCTCTGTCTCTCTTTCTTTCCTCCTCTCTCTCTCTTTCTCTCTCATTCTCTCCCTCTCCCTATTCCTCCCTTCCTTCCTCCTTCCTCGAGATCTAAAGTCATCCGTAATCTTCGCCGTAATCCAAACCGTCGTTTTATCACCTTTGAGGTGAAGCAACCCTTTTGAAACCCCAGAATCATGCTTGAACGTATGTCTTGAACTAACTAATCACATAAGAGCCGGCCTAGATTAGAGAAAATGACTTCCGCAATGATGCTTGATGGGCGCACGTCAATTTCTTATGAATATACAAGTAGCAAGGCATGTGTACAGAATTTTGGTTGAACTTAATGTTTTTTTGTTTGCTTTTTTATTCGGGGATGGGCAGTTGAATGAGTGAGTGAGTGAGTGAGTGAGTGAGTGAGTGAGTGAGTGAGTGACTGACTGACTGACTGACTGACTGACTGACTGACTGACTGAGTGAATGGTTGACTGATTGACTGACTGACTGACTGACTGACTGATTGACTGACTGACGATGGATGGATGGATGGATGGATGGATGGATGGATGGAAAAGAAGCGAAAGCTTCTGACCATTTCATAAGATAGAGCATTCACTTCATCAGCATTCATTCGAGAGACTACGGAGGAAAAGATTCTCCTGCGTTCGTTCGACTTGAAATTCGCTACATATTGATGAGCTTCCGCAATTCCCAGACGAAATTTCTTGAGTGTTTCCGGAAATGCAGATGAAGTGTGGGCGGTGTTAGAACACGCATAGGGCACCAAAACAAAACCGAAATAATGGTGTGATCAGAGGTGGTGGGGCCGGGAACAGGAGAAATTCAAGACGTAAAAAGCACGAGACAATCAGACCTCAATTGTCATTTTTTGTTTCATGGTGTTATTTTCAAGACCGATGTCCGTACTGCACTTTTTCGATTCATCGCAAGCCACGCTCGATAGGAAGTCATTTTTAGTAGAGCAAGATATAAAGAAAGGAATATATATATAGCAATTATAACAGAGTTTGCCGTAAACATTTTTGCCGCCAAAAAGGTGATGGGAAACAATTATTTTTACTTGAGCGCTGATATGATGCCCTACTTTTTTCCGCCAAGGTGAGGGCAGTTTCTCTCTTCCTCCCTCCCTTCCTCCCTCCCTTCCTCCCTCCGTCCCTGTCTCTCTATCTCTCTATCTCTCCTTTCTGCCCCTCCCTCCACCCCCTGTCTTGATCCAGCAGCTAAGAAAAGCGTATTTGCCTTTTAAATGTTTTACATAGCTTCTACACACAAAACGGAAGCCATTTTCTCTATCATATTGGTGTGTCAAGGGCAAGCATTTCCGGTGCGTAAAAGTAAATGCTGAAAAGAAGGTGCAGAGCCTCAAGGTGCACAACTTTCATTTGCCCATTGTTTTGGTAATATGCTCGCAACAGACTAAATTGTGCATTGCAGGGTCTCCGGGTGAGCTTGTTTTGTTTAATTTGTGGAATACAATATTATTGTATATGTTAAACACAGACGAAATATGTGGGTGAGTCTGAGTGCTCGTGCCCGCTCTCACCTGGCCTTGACACCTCATTTTAACCCAACACTGACCACTACTCGTGTCAATATTTACAAACTGAGAGTCTTAAGTTCAGAAAGGTGAGTCAGTGATCCTCACGTGATCAGCACCTGACCTGACATGTTTATAAACAGCTCTTGGCCGCGGGGCAGTGAGCGATGACCGTCAGAAACTGAACTCAGTGGCCGCGGTGTGGGTTCAGCTGGTACCTATGTACTATGGACGCTTGCATTGACCCTACTCATCCTGGTACGTCTAGGACTGTATAAGGAACATGAATCATAACACTGTTGAATCCGCTTTAAAGAACAAAAAAAATGGTGATTATGCAGAATGTGCCAAAAAGAGGAATATTTCCGATTATCATAGGACATATTTTCTGATATCCTAGAAAATGTCCTTTCTGAGCCAAACGTTTTTGTATTTAAGAGGGATTGACAGGATACCTACAGAACAATGATAAAGTGGTCGCTAGCACCTGATGTTAATTGTTGATCCATGACCCTCATCTTTGAGTAGCTTGGCAGTTCTAAAAATCGGGAGACGACAAAAAGACCCTTTAACGTGGCATGCTAGGACTTTCCACAGACTGAGCATGCTGGTGTGGAATTGGGGTCATCAGTGACTGCTACTGAGCGGCAGATCTTGACGACAGTAAATTCAAGCTGCGCGGACGTTATTCATTGTGCCTCCGCGCAGCTTTTGATATTCGGCGTGCTCTTACAGCGCCGTGATGGACGATCTCGAATACAAGAGACTCCCAGAAATCTACATCGATATGAAGATAATTTCTGAGTGAGGCTTTAAGCATATTATGTTTATACGACTTCTCCTGACCTCTTATCTTTCAGTTATCACGAGTGTGACATAACTCCTAATATAAATTCTCAGTATAGTATTACATTCCTAAAAATGCAAGCCAATAGATATTTTTAACATAAACCGGTAGTGTCACCCAACAGAAATTTACCTAATGCAAAGTTCACGAACTTCAAGAGTTGAAAATAAACTGCGATGAAAATTTAAGCACATTAACAGGTAGATATAACATGAATGCTGCTTATCATCCTGACCTAGATGCCATAGTTTTATAACAGCAATGAAATCAAAATCACATGTCAATAAAATACGTGCCAAAGGTAATATGTCAGACACCGGGCATGTTATGATTGTCAGATATGTTTAATTTTTATCCTCTACATAACCATAACACCATCATTTTGAAATATGCTTCATCAACAGATAGCAGTTAACTGCTAATGTGTGCTAAACTTAAGCTTATAAATTTGTATTCTCGAAGTTATCGAACTTCAAAATAAGTAAATTTGGGAATCGGGGGAAGGCGCTATTTATAAAATAAAATCGTTGAATATGCATGCACAATAGTGTGGTTTCATCTCTCTGTTATTAAAGATTAACCGAAATCATCTTATGCGCAAGATCTGCTCGCTTTAGAGCATTTTCATTTTTGGGCGGAGTGAGAGAAGAGGCGAAAAAAAAGAGAGGGAAAAAGACAGACAGACAGACAAACAGACAGATAGACAAACAGACAGACAGACCGACAGACAAGCAGACATACAGACAGACAGACAGAGCTCATTATAGTAAAAATAGTTGCCATGAAAAATCCGGTAGAACAAACATGTTTTCTTCGGCCTATTAGAAATCAGTTGATTGCACTGCCATATTATATCGTATTTTTCCCGTCATGGTGAGCTCTGCTTCATTTTTTGCTCTTCCTTTTTTTCCCTCTATCAAACTTGTCCTACCCAAAAAAAAAAAAATGGCGCTCTATCGAGCATACGAAAAGTCACATCTTACGCACTCCAGTGTTACATCTATGCAATAATAATTATATTATGATTTGCGCATTGTCCAGTAATGTCCAGCAGACTAGCATCGTCAGACCTCAAGAATACGCAGAGCTCCTCTCTCCCCGCCACCACCCCTTNAAGGCAGGTCTGGCACGGCCAATGTTACCGGCCACTAGCTACTCCTCTAGCCCAAGCTAATAGTCCTAATTATCTCCCTTAGTTCATTAGCCTCGCTCTGGAGAACATTGGGAAGTCTCAGAACCAAACAGCAGTAATCCACGAAGCGATGCGAATACGTGTTGTAAATAATTTTAAGGCATTGAGTGTTTTGTGTGTTTTTTCCAGTTCACTTTTCTTGTCCCTTCTGCTTGCTGATTTCATGTTACTGTATTCAATGCATGTTTGTTTTATTTCAATTTTTATGGCTTCCCATAGGTCATGCGGGTTTAAAGCCAAATGGTGTTTAGCAAAGTCCTTCAATTTGGTCTTTATTTTATCTATCTATATATATGAGAAAGTACAGTGTCGCATTTTGCCGCAAAGTTCTGCATACGAGAATCCTCTAGGCTGATTTTAAAGAAAATAAATGCACACTGTAAAGATAAGTGCTTTTAAAGGCATGAATAAGAGATACGAAGCAGCTGAAAATGGAATTACCAGATTGTGCCATGGAAGCATTTGTTGCACCTGGCTGTGGTATAAATATAGCAGTGCACCGGTATGATAAATCTTTTTACCTCATTTGTTTTTCTTCAGCCAAAGACATTACATAGATCTATTGGAGGCAGTTTTTGAAATTACATTTTCCTCATTTCGTTCCCCAAATTTAGAGAGAAAATTGACGACGCCACTGATAAACTGGTGTTAGTGAGAGAGTAAAGAAGGGTGTATAAAAACAGGAAGCTGGCGATGTCGGCACAGGATATTATGACGGATTTAAACAGACAGAGAGACGAGGGAGACAGACAGACAGACAGACAGACAGACAGACAGACAGATAGGCAGGCAGGCAGGCAGGCAGGTAGGTAGGCAGACAGATTTAGTATAAAATGGAGAAGATTAGAAATAAAGCAATAAGTGGGAATGACAGAAGAAGAGAGACAAAGTCATTTATATAGAGAGATCCAATGAGAGAGAAAGCAAGTGGGGTAGAAGAGAAGACGTTACATGACACGCTGTGCTATGAGAGAAATAGAGAGAGAGAAGAATAGACCCAGGAACAAATTGAAAGAGAGAAAGAGCAGGAAAGTCAACGAGAGAGAGAGAGAAAGAGAGAGAATATTTTACCGGAGTATACTGTGAGAGAGAGTGGGTAGGAAAGAAAAGTAACAGGGACAACCGTATTTAAACAGAGCAGAAGGAATACTTTGCGGAGCAAACTGTGATAGAGAGAACCAGAGAGAGAGAGAGAGAGAGAGAGAGAGAAGTCAGGCCATAAAAACATTACGGGAATAAATTTCATGAGAGACATTAGGTGTAAGAGAGAAAACATTGTGGAATCAAACTCCAGGGGAGAAGGAGAGAGAGTTTGTGGGTGAAAGGACATTACAGGGATCAACGAAGGTAAGAGAGAGAGAGAGAGAGAGAGAGAGAGAGAGAGAGAGAGAGAGAAAGGGGAGAGAGAGAGAGAGTAAGGAAGAGAGAAAAGGGTAACGGCAACATTTTGTGATAGGAAGTGGGTGGAGTAAAAGAGAAAACGTTACAAAAGTAAAATGAAGAGATGGTGCGTGGATAGAATAAAGAGTGGGAGAGAAGAAGCTGAAGAGACATAGACAATAAATATGATGGAAAACATTTCGGGGACAAAGTGTAAGCGAGCGAGAGATAAACAGAAAGACAAAGCGAGAGAGAGAGAGAGAGAGAGAGAGAGAGAGAGAGAGAGAGAGAGAGATGGACAGGGGATAACCGTTACGAGAGCAAAAAAACAGGATTTTCCAGAAATGTCTGCTCATTAAGTTGATAAGGGTTTCGCAGGATAAATACGTTGTCCATCAACCTGATTTTGTACACCTTTCATAAAGAGCAGACAGGCGCTGCACGTCTCTACACTGGCGCTTAGGTATAATTTGTACCACTACAAGGAGTTGAGAGCGTTATCGTATGTTCTGACCTGCCGAAGTTTGTATGCTGTATGTCTGTTTGTTTGAGACCACCCCGTCTCGCGACCAGCATATATGCAAATGGCTCATAATATTAGAGGAAATCATTTCAAATTTGATGCACGTGAACAACATGTCATGCTTTGGCATGGACTCCTTCTCAGACGACAAGCATAATGAGGCTATTAGAACAACCAGGGAGACCCTCTGGCGCCTTGTCTTCCTTCGCAGGCGCAGGTTCCTGGTGGCCTGCCTTGATAGGCGTAGACTTGCTTCGCCAATGGAGAGATATGATAGGATACGGTTTGGGTGAGGAAGTAAGGAGGGAGGGAGAGAAGCTATCTTGATAAGGTTAAAGGTTGCGGACCTTTGATGCATGACTATACCCATGCCCGTTGTGACGAAATCGTTGGCATCAGTAAGGAGGGAAGGGAGAGAAGCTATGTTGATAAGGTTAAAGGTTGCAGACCTTTGATATATCACATGCAGCACCATAGCCGTGTCAGTTGTGATGAAATAGTTGGCATCTCGTGATGAAGACGGACGTCAAAATTGACAGTGATGTAACAAAAAATATATGTGTTGGAAGCTGAAGCGCCTCTTGTATTTGCATGAGCATCACTGCATGCTGTAAGCATGTGCCAGTTGTTACATTTTCCGGCGAAGGAGCTTATGCTGGTTTTCCCGCACATTTATGATCTTCATATCAATACTCGTCCCCTAACAACATATTTCTGGAAAAGTGTGAATGCTCCTGATGAGGTAATAGAAATTAGACAAGACTTGTGTTGAAGCAAAGAGATATTTTTAAACAGAACAACTCACTCTGTCTTGGGAAAGGACAAGCCCTTTTGTCTGAAGTTGGTGGGTCCTCGTCTGTCGATGAAAGACTTGAGGAAAAAAAAATTGGGAAAGAGAGAAGACCAAATATACTCGCATCCTATTTCTAAGTTGTTGTTCTCAATTCGAAAGTGCTACACGGAATTTGTTAGTGTAACCAAACGAGGCGCCATTATAAGTCGACGGCATCGGAAAGTTTACCTAACTTGCAGACTCACCAGGCAGTGGAGGTTTGTGATACTATTAGAGGGGCAAATCACTCACTGTGTACAACCCAATTAATCCGTTGATATATAAAATTCCCCTTTTTTTGGGACCGTGCCAGCCAGCGTTAGGGTGTAGAAATATGTAAAATGACCTGTGGTCTAAATAAAGCATCCAATTTTAAAGTTTCAGGTATAATTTGAGCCTTCCAGATAAAAAAAAAATTAAACGTGTAGACCTGTGTATTCGCACGCGGTCAAAACCAGCCAAATGGAAAATTGGGGACCAAATCAGAATTTGAGGTGACCTTTTTCAAAAGACATTTGTGAAAAATTTTGGACGTTGACCCCCCTTTTTCTTCCCGTTAAAAAAATCGGGCAAAAGAAGTACTTTAACCTCCATGGAAGAAATTTCCTCAAATCACAGTGGTATATTTAGAATAACGCAAAATGTTAATAGGGCCAAAAGAAGAAAAAACAATAGGTGTCAAAGGCCTCAAAGACCTGGAGCACGTAAGGGCAGTAATCATTTTTTTTAAACTTTTCAATATCCCCGGCCTATCATGTAAGGCTAAGAATTAATCACCCAAGCACCAGACGTTAAGGACACATTAGGGAATGAAAAAATGTCCAAAGGATAAACTTTTTAGTGAACTCGGCTTATATAGGACTAAAAGTTAACTACCCATGCATTCTCACCAGAGGTTAGAGGCACTCAAGGAAGATAGAATTAATGATTAAAGGATATCATATAAGGAGTATAATATACGACATTTTCTAAAGCCAAAGACTTTAGGATGGGCACGTCCCTACCAAGGTCTACTCCCCTGCCTGCCATGATGACCGTCTCTTGTTGCTCTAATCAACGTGTTATCTGTGCCCATTTGGTGATTACACTCCCCGCGTACATACAAATCAGCCTCATCATTGCTATCATAATTAGCATCATCTTTATTATCAACCGCAGCGGTAGTGGGGGCTGTTTCTTCATTACTATGGTGATGGACGTGTTGCTGAGTATGCTGTTACTGTTGTTGCAGCTGGTGTTGAAGGTGTTGTTGTTGTTGTCGTCATCGTCGTGGCGCCATCGAC
>JAWQUT010000062.1:553809-573809 GCA_033807755.1 Ellobium chinense
GGGGGGGGAGACACACGTATGAGCCCACATAAATGTGTGATTGATGTTGGTGTTGCACTGATTTTTGACAAATTGGTAAGAGTAACTACTTAGATCTAGTAGAATGGGTCGCAAACACTGTATCTCACAGGTCATGAGATATCACATTAGTGCTTTCCGATGGGTTATTCCAACTCGGTCTCTGCACAACCGTCCACGGTTTGGAGAAAACTTTCTCTTGGACCTGTTCACAGTAGTGAGCAGTTCGTAAAATTTACCTGTTGTGACAAAATCGAGAACGGATAACCTGCGATATTCACACGTGTGTGATCTATCTTTCTCTGTGTCTTCAAGGACGCCTTTGTTTCGTGCTGTGAAACTGACGATTCTTGACAACTCCTCATCACTGTCGTTGAGAAACGTGTCTCCTGAAGTCTCTTAAGGCATTTTGGCGATCGGCGAAACGTCTGGGTCATCCGGGTCATCGCCGAGGGTCTGGTGCCCCTGATTACAGCTCCGCGAAGTAGGATGGACGTCACTTAATGTCTCCTAAGATGGCTGACCACAGTATTTTAGGCTGACATAGGCTGACATATCACTGACGTAATGGTAGACCCTCCTCAAAGTGATCAAGGGGTCGAGGGGTTATTTTGTCTCTATCCCAGCGGCGTGGGGGACAAAAGATCGTGATCTTAATTGGCACACCCAAGACCTAGATCTTTAAGGTCCAGGAGCCGAATTCGAAAAGTCGCTGGAGCAAATGGCCCGTTTTCTTTAAAATCTTTAGCAAATTTCAGAATAATTAAGACGTCTTGGAATAATTTTAGGCATCCCAAGACTGCTTAAAATCATGGGTCGTTTATTGGGTTTTTCGTTCTACGAGACGTCAAGCGAAAACCTCAACAAATCCGATTATTTACCCTAGCGATAGCCTTTGTGTAAACAAAGCCAGACATACTGCAATGAATAAAGCTTGAACTTTTAAATTTAGTTTACAAAATTCAGAAAAGATNGGGGGGGGGGGGGGTGAGGGGGGAAGCTGCGATGCGCTTTAAATATTTAAGATCCACTGTGGATAACTTGGTCAAAGGCGAATTTTTTAAACTCTGCTAGATTTAACGCGTAAATCTTTTAAACCAATTACAGATTAGGAATCTATAGCACATTCTGGGCTATTGAATACACAGAAACGATCCACAATCTCACATTCTCAAAGATCATCACAAATTTGTCTTAACATCTTGGTCTGGGGTCTGTTATATTCTTTATTAAAATTTTCTTCTTGAACTCCAGCACCTAGCAAAGTAGAAATTCTACTCCATACTGGTGCCATGAAATTTCACTTCGGGAAGAGGGAATCTAGGAAACTATAGTGCCGAAATGCTGATTTTAAGAACAGTCTGTAACATATTGTAATAAAAATCATAATAATTTTATACTCACTGTTTGTCTTTCAGATAATGGTCAGTCTTCAGATCTGTTGCACAGATTTTCAATCATCGTAATAGATAACTTTTTTTCCCTGTACTTCAAGATGTGAGAGAAATTTTTCCCAAAAATTTGCAGTTGCGAACAGCGTAAAGACTAATTTTCATAAAACTTTTTGCTTCGAGATTACTGGGGATACTAATCTAGTCTGGTCTAATCATGTGGGAGCTGTCGTGACGTCACTTCTGCACATTCAGTACAGGTCAAATAAAATAGGACTTCAACAGGAGAAAGAGATTTCTCATAGAAAATGTCCACTTCATTATATATAGCATTCGCAGAATAGTAAACATACTAAGCGAACGAACATTTTCGAAAACGAAAGATGACAGGCACATAAAGGCCATCACAGGAGGGGCGAGAAAGGGAGCTTAGAGGGTGAGGACAAGACTCTGACACAAAACATATACCTGAACAGTGAGGATCACTAAGATTAAAGAGTATGTGCTACTATGTGCCCCTCCTTCTCAGTACATATGTATTCGCCCATGACAGTGGGGAGTACCAGAAACGTTCTCTAAATCTCACAATTGGTCCAGCACAGCCAGTATCACAACTCATGAACGCCTCGGTCTCAAAACTACAACTCACAAAGGAGAAAGAAGAAGAAAAAAAATCTGTCCATTGCTTTGAAGCTTTCCAGTAAAGTTCTCTATGGTAACAGCTCGTGTCCCTGGGTAGCTTAAACCTATCACCACGATTGACACAAGGGTTAATCTAGTCTTGCGCCCCAGACAGTCCAAGGGATCCAGGGGACCCATGGGACCAGGATTCTTGGGTCTCAACACGAGATTACCCATGGGTTTTGATCTCCATGACAATGGGTGGCATCTGTCCTTGGGAAACTTCCTGTCCCATCATGCAATAGAGCAGGGACTTTTGTGAGGGATTTTAAAGACCCGCTCGGGATATATAAGGTAGCGGAGGCATGATGGTACACTTCACAAATTTGAATTCAATCTCACGCTTCACATCAGAACGCTATTTTTGCGAATTTCACTGGTAAAGGGTTTCATAATGCATAGAAACTTTGCAGTTCGTTAGTTTACTAGCTACTGTCCCTCTGAATGTTCCGAGAAAGAAGATTGATACAGAAACGTCTAGTATCTAGTGAAACATGAAGTAAAATCCATCTGAATCAAAAAGTATCCACATCCATATATGGCAGGCGAAGCTTGCCCTCCGATGGTAATACTTGGATGGCACAGCTTTCAGTGTAGGTTTAAAAATTGTCTCCCGTGGGAGGAAAAGAATGGGATCGGCTGAAGGAAGGAGGTGAGAATATGGCGTTAAGCAGAGGAAGTCGATACTACTAGAGTTTGTGCGATCATTTACAAATAGGACAACCATATTTTGTCTGGCCGGCCAGACTATCCCGTAGAGAGTTCTTTGGCTGGACAGCCAGATTGTAAGACTTTCATACATGACATAGTCCCGCGAAATGCTTCTCAAGTAACAATATGTTTCTATCACATTTTAAGAGGATACGAACAGTTAAAGTGACACAAGTGTTGGTTCCCTTTCTGGGAGGGAGGTGGGGAGGGTGTTCGTTTTCTGTTACATATAATAATACGTGTCTGATCAAATGTGATGTTGTGGAAGTTGTAACTGTTAACATTTGATGGGGAGAGCGAGTGAGTGAAAGAGAAAGTGTGTGTAAGATAGTGAGAGAAAAAGCGAGAGAGAGTGAGACAGAGAGAAAGAGAAGGAGACAGGATATGCCAATGACTAAATGTAATTTAGGAACAGTTATGTATGTTTTTTTGTCCCTTTTAATTTATTCCTTTGTATTGATGTGACATTACAATGTATGTGGTTGGGTTTTGCCTAAATAAATAAACTTGAAACTTGAAACCCTTCCAAAAAGAAAAATTAAGTTATTTATAGGCTGGTTCATGTGAAGTTTTTGGTCTTTTTTTTTTCAGATTTAAACAGCGTGATAAGCCATCGAGCTAAAGAACAGTTTGTCGGTTTGAATGAAGTTTTGTTGATAAACTTAGGATGAAACATCTGGCAGTCGAATAAGGGAGATAACTAGTTTTGTCTTCGTTGAAAGGATAATCGAGTTAGAATACTTTGTAAGGTGTATTCTGGTTATCCAGCCAGTTAAAAATACCACGGTGAAAACATAAATCTCTTTCTCAGACTGGAGCAACGGTTTGCAAATTTTCACAACGATAATGACGAAAACATCTGCTCATCTTGTCCAGCTGATTTTCGTTAGAGAATTGTTCTTTTTTTTTTTATTCTGCTTTGTTTTATCTAGCTGCATGCAATGATTTATCATACATGTATAAAAGTAGTGTCAGAAAGATTGATAACTTTGTAAAAAGGCGTTGAAGCAACTCAAAAAGTTAGCAAAAATTGAGCTGTGGCAAACCGAAATACGAAAATGATTTATCTACGTGTAAATATATAAAACTGCACTTCGAAGGTGAGGAAGATGCGACTTTCATCCTTTCCAGTGGCGGATCAACAGGGGGCTACTCCAGCCACCCCTCCCTTATGCCACCCTTCGGATTTCTCCAAGGGAACGATCACTCCGGCTCTACCTCTTTCTGGTCGGTAGAAATAGTTATTCATTTCCAAAGGGAGGGGAGGTTGGTGGTTCCTTGATCCACCTCTGATCCTATCCATCCACCCATCCACCCATCCACCATCCTCCCCCCAAGCCCAGAAACACGCACCATCTCGTGCTATATTGTCAGGAAGCAATGAACATAAGAGCCTCTTCGTCAACGTGCAGGGCTGTATCTAGGACGACATCGTTAGCGATTTCTCTCTACACTGGCCCTCACTGCGAGTACTCAATTTCGAACCTCGGATTAGTCGGTATCTCGATTCTGCCATTTAAATTCAATGTCCTTTTATTTGTGTTACTTATATGTATTTTCGAAGCAAAATTTATCAAAGATTATCGAATGACATTTGACAGTCTTAAAACTTCTAGGTTAGTAGGTCTCCATTTCGACTCGCCAGCAGACTCTGTTAACGATGTTTGACATCAATAGCAAACCCTCTTTCGCAAATGATAATAATAATATATTGACATCTTTGCCGGGTTATCAAATGACGACGATACTAGCGTCGCAAGTTCTCATCCTAGTCGATTTTTGAAAATATCGACTTAGACTGACCTACCTACAAGTCTCCTATTTCTATTCTTATCTTTCTCTCCCTCATTGTCTCCCTTCTCTGGCTGACGGCAAGAGAATTGTTTCTCGTCAAGGATGCTTTAATTTCGCAAGCCTCAGTTGGGATTCTACTATTTATGGAAACTCTCTGCATTCATTAACTATAACAATCTCCCGTCCTTCCACTTGCAAGTGCTTTAACTTTGACAAAAGAAAATAGGAGAGGTTGCTTTTTTGGAATCTCTCTGAAGAAGATCCCTCGGACAATCCAAACCGTCAAAATAAATCTGGCTTGCTAGTTATCGATACATAATATGTCTGGCTAAGGCCACAGCTAGGAGAGGAGAGATCTATTTTTGGAAATGGTATGGACGCTGTTTTAAATGTCTCGGCCCACACATCATAAACTTCACAGGTGGATTCAAATTCCAGGCATCTCCTTCCATTTCTCCTCTTTTTTTTTCTTCTTCATTTAAGGTAGATTTTATAACGTGAAGAGCTGAGACGTCAATATCAGACTGTATATTTGTTTATGATAAATGGTTGCATTTTACATTTATTACGTAACAATGTCACTATAACAGTCCGCCGATGCCTGCTTTTTTTTTCCCTTCATTCAATCACTCGACCAGACACTTATCAGCAAGGTCCACTAAAAGTGACCCTGAGACAAATATTAGATTATCCTCAACTTTAGCTGGATTCACTTAGCTACCAACATCCCTTAACCCTCCTCTTCCATTTCACTGGACAAGGCCGCATATTGTACAGTCATACCTATCTACTTCTTTAACCATCAGCCAAAGACTATTGATTGAAGAGCTATTATTTTTTTTCTGTCTCGATTGTGAAAACGTTCATTTGCATGTGTCTATGACCTTTGAATCGTTGTTTTCTACATAATAATAATACCACTTGAATTGATTTTCTCAGCTCTACCAAAAGCCCATAAATATGACTGTCTTCCATGTAACAACAGTATTTTCCACTAAAGTGCTGCCATCTGATAAGTGGGGTTTTTTTTACACATTCTTAACTATGATTACATGTGTTTTCTTGGAGGTCCGTGTAACATCTAGAACACGTGCATTCTTAGTTAGTTTTTGTAACATAGATGTGTCTGATCTAATGGGATGTTGTAAACGTTGTAGCTGTTAACATTATATGGGTCGAATGAGTGAGTGAGAGAATGTGTGAGATAGGGAGAGTGAACGTTAGTGGGAGAGAGAGACAGAGATAGTGAGTCAGAGAGAAATAGAAAGAGACAGAGATGTCAATGACTAAATGAAAATGACAGTTAAGCATGAAATGTATGTTGTTTGGGTTTTTTTTTCTTTTCATTCATTCTTTTCTTTTGATGTGACGTTATATTTTATGTGGCTGGCTTTCGCCTAAATAAATAAACTTGAAACTTGAATTCTACGAAACAAACATCATCATTACATCCTTCTTATTTTTTTTTATTCAACACATCTAGCTTCTGTGAGGGGTGTGCGTAAAAGTCTAAAACCTTTGAATAATTGCCTTCTACAAAACAACAGTACTATTTTGAATGTAATTTTCTCAGATGTACCAAACGCCAATATGCGATTGTCTGCCATGTTACAACAGTATTCTCTATTTAAGCGCTGACATCTGATCAGTGCTTGCTTACACTCTTAACTATGACTACATGTGTATACCTGGACAAAACATTCGTCCATGTAACCTCTAGAACTAAGTCCATTTCACGAAGCAAGCATCATTTATGAGATGAGATGAGATGAGATGAGATGAGATGAGATGAGATGAGATGAGATGAGATAAGATAAGATAAGATAAGATAAGATAAGAATCCTTATGGAAATTTGCTCTGAACAAGTGCAACACAGCTAATACATGAAACAGGGTTATATTCATACGTGATTAGATACAGATATGGCATACTACAACACACACACACACACACACACACACACACACACACACACACACACACATATATACATACACACACACACACATACACACACACAAACGCGCATCAATATATAGCACAGAAGAAGTAGATCTTTACTTTTACATCTTTTATTTCTTTAATCAACACAGCACAGCTAGCTTTTGAGGGATGTAGTGTAAAAGTATGAACTTCTCCGAAACAAAACGCAGTCTGTCCACATGGCAACACAATCATTTTAATGGTGGTAGCTGACATCGACTGTGTGGCCAAACTAGGTCACTGAGGCCTCCTTATGTGGCTAAACCAGATCAGCGCCACCCATTTTTCCTTTCCTCCGCGCAGCTCTGATTTTCAATCATAACGCTCGTTAAAAACTAAAATAGTGTTTTTCCTACGATCTCCTTAGCATCAAGGTCGTGTCCTTCACTCCACCCTTAAAGCAGCGGCACTTAACAAGTGATTGTCCCCGCTATAACGGCAGCCTCTAACGAGAGCCTAGCATCATCAATCATCTACTTGAAACTTCTCGTAAACATTTACCCACTTCATAAGAGAGGCGAAAGAAAAGCACAAATTTTACGGCAGCGCCAAGCACATGAGATTGTGAGGTGATGACGGAGTCTTACCTTCCCCTCCCGTAACATGTTATAGTTTCCCCCCCCCCCCCCCCCCCCCCCCCCNCCCCGTAACATGTTATACTGTAGTTTCCCTCCCGTAACATAATATACAATGGAACCTCACAAACTCGACTTCAGTGGGACCATGTCATAACTTGAGGTTGTCAGGTGTATGAAGTCGTGGGTAAAATTTAAAAAAAACACTTTTTTTTTTTAATGAAAGCAAGAAAAGAAAATCAGACTTGTACTTATCTCATGAAGAAAATTGTTTTGCGATGGCATGCAATATTATACATTACATTCATAACACAGTAAAAGAGATCAATACATTCTATAGCTGTACGCATAAACACACAAAAATAGAAATTAGAAGATAAACATACACTAATACTAAATAAAACAAAAGAATCCCATAAGACCTTAGTCTTCCAAAGAATTGAGACCTTGCGCAGAAAAGAAGAGATCTCTTTAAAACAGATTTATGCTTTTAATACAAATAGGATAATAAATTCGTGTTTGCCTCATGGTATCACATGGAAAGACACTTTACTCCAGTTTCCCCACTCGGCTCAGGTGTAAATGAGTACATGGCTTTCGGGCCGAAAGGGACGTTGGCACTGCAATGCGGCGACCGGCAATGAATTTGTAGTGTTATGTATATTAAATTTGACTTTGTAGAAATGTGCTGTTGTATTAAAATGTATTTCACTGCATGGCATTGTACAGAGAATTCCTTACGGGATAAATGACGATAAATTTTATGGTTTTTTTAATGTTATGTGTACACACACACACACACACACACACACACACACACACACACACACACACACACACAAAACTACCCACAAAACGTGCCCATTCTCCCAACAGGTTAACTTAACTACCTCACTCTGCCGTCTGCAAAACCCCTGGAAAGAAAGGGATATATAGTTAATCACACCAGACTCCTGGCAGTGGGGGAGGCGGGGGCGGCAGGGGAGTCTGGAGAGGCGGGAGAGGTGAGGGCTTTAATAGTACCAGGTTAGTGTTACTGTGTGTCAGATTAAATTTAAGAAGATATAAAAAGTTTCGGACCACCCACACTGGCGTAGCTTATCAGCGCCCAAGAAACCAAACATTCAGTAATGAAAGAGATTTCTTAACCATTTCGCTGCGTCATAATTTTCATGTGCCAGTGACACCAATTAACCCTGAGCTCATGTGTCTAATGTAGGAACAGTTCATTATATAAGAGATAGAACCCGTATATATAATTTAATTTGAATTCCTTCAGGCACCCATAGGATCCTGCCCTGTCTCAGATCACCGGCTTCAAGTGCAGCTTGAAGGACTTTTATATAACATTATATAAGAGATAGGAGGCACTGTCACGCTGCTGCTTCCGGGGCGTACCGATACGTCTATGAGCTGCTCATAAGAAAGTACATTTATGTTATACGTAGTGAATGAATTATGTAAAGTTTTGCATGTAAAATGCTTACGCTTTCATGAAATCGAATAAAGAGGACAACGGTTAAAACGAAGTCCGCTGGTGCAAAGATTTATAGTTGATTTAACCCTCTAAAGGCCACTGTGCCATAAAATAGTTTGGAGCATTTGTATTCTTGAAAGCTTTAAAAACCAGCATATTAATCATGTGGCACCATGTAATGAGAGGTGACTATAAACGTTGAATTTCTTTAATAGTTATTCAGCTGCACCAATTACCTTAATACACAGAAAAGTAATAGTTCTTGGCACTTTAGATTTATCTCTTGGGTATTAGAGTTTCAGTGTCGACAGAGAAACCCGAAAAAGAGGAAAATTAACCGGAGCTTCTTATTTCCTTCGTTTTAAGGTTTCTTTCGCTCTAACCATTTTCGTTTAAATCATTGTATACCGTACTTGTATTATAAGTTTCTTTTAAACAGGAGCTCACAAAATCAGATTCGTGGAGTCCCATAAATTTGAGTTATGCGCAGTGTTCGAGTAAATGTGTAAAATTTCATACAGACAAGAATGGATTTGGTTATACCACATTTTCTAGGCCATGAGGGTATAGGTCATGATGCTCCAATGTAGATGGAGGGGACAAAATGGAATGATGGAGAAATAGATGAAGGAGAAGGAAAGTAGGCGAGAAAGAATAATAGGAATGAAGGAGAACAGAAAGAAGGTGGTATGTATCTAAAAAGACCGGAAAAAGAAAGACAGAGCCAAGAGAAAGTTGTAAGCAAGAGAAAAGATAGATAGATAGAAAGAAAGGAGGAAGGCAAGGAGGAAAGTGTGAGTTAAGAAAGAAAGAAAGTGTGAGTCAAGAAAGAAAGGAAAAAAGAAAGTGTGAGTTAAGAGAGAAAGTGTGAGTTAAGAAAGAAAGAAAGAAAGAAAGAAAGAAAGAAAGAAAGAAAGAAAGAAAGAAAGAGCCTCATTACAAACAAACAGACGAGACAGATAGGCTGAACAACAGATAGTCGAGGAGACAGAACGACCCAGTGATTAACCCGGGGCAATAAGCTCTTAATTAAGCCCTTTCCGTCACAAACTTGACTCACTCCAGACATTTTACTGCTCGCTCTATCTACGCCTGCAGGCCTCTTTCATCTTTTTCTCTCCATCCCTTCTCTCCTTCTCTGTGCTCTTCGGTCACTCGGAGTACGACTGACCTGTATTCCCAGATCCTTCTCAGACTGTTACTGTCTTCAAGATTACAGGTTTAAATTCTCCTGTTTTCTTCATCTCCTTTCCCTACATAGGATGAATCTTCCTCTTATCCAATTTCCCCATACCAGCTGCCACCTGCCCTTTACCGACTCACTCTCCTTCTCTGTCTAGTCTGTCTGTTTCTCTGTCTGTCTGTCTGTCTGTCTGTTTCTCNCTCTCTCTCTCTCTCTCTCTCTCTCTCTCTCTCTCTCTCTCTCTCTCTCTCTCTCTCGGGTACTACTTGTTTCTCCGTCAATCCACATCATGTAAAACGCTTCTCAGTTAATTCGAGTCCTGCCATCCTTACCAGGTGCAACTCAATTTCGCCGTGAGTATTTGTCAATCTTGAGCAAAGGAAGGGAGTGGGGAAGATATTAATTTACGGCGAAATCAAGGACAGTGTCTTATTCCGGTAGTCTTGGCCTATATCATAGAACTTTATTACCAGACTGAGTTAAAGGGACGCATTTCTATGTACGTATTTAATACCATGACGCTTACATTGATCGAGTCATTTAACCCTTTCGCTTCGTACGATGTACACAATATGAATCCTTCCTCTTCGCTACAAATTGCCCTGAGACGTACCGGTACATCTCGGAAGTTGGGTTCCCCATGTATCTCAATGTTATATCCTGTTTAACTGCTCTGTAGAGCGCTCCAACGTACAGGCTCATGGCACATTGTTATTCATATGTCATCAACGCATGAAAAAATTGACATAGATCTACTTAAACGCCGAGTATCCTGGTGGTCTAGGCTTTAGATTTAAAGTGACAAGAATAAATATTTGCTTCACAATCTAAACAATCCACATTATTTTTTCAAAAAAATGTATACTATACCTCATGCATTATTTTTCTTCGCGCCTGACGATTTCTAAGAAAACACCGCTGGAATGTCGGGAATTTTACCCTCTGTACCCCGCCATTACTTGGGTTACATGACGTCAGTAGCGAGAAAAGCTAGCAGACTGTTGTGCAGACACATGCATAAACTGTCTGGGCCAATCGTCTGCCGGCCTATCTTGCTTTCTGACGTCATGCAACACGAATGATGGCGGCGCGCGCAAAGGGAAAATCCCGACATACCCTTGGTGTTTTCTCAGGAATTGGCCAGCGAATGAAAAATAAACCCATTTTATATAAAAGTGGTGTGGATTTATTAGGCTATAAAGCAAAAACCCTTGTCTCTTTAATGAAACTTTTATGGGTTTTTTTGCTTCAAAATCGTTAGAAGCCTTTTGGCGTTCCAATTAAACTGAGCAGCATTATGAAAGTTTCATCTTTACCGAGGGAGAACTTTTTCTCACTGCATGACAGACAATGAAATAACGATCTCTCAACTCATCCTTCCCTTTCTTTTCCCCTTCCCCTCCTCCCTGGGTCAAGGAAAACAGTTTAGCTCATCAGTTTCTAAGGTTGTGAATACAATATAGAGGTGAATCATGCGAGTAGTCGTACAACAACCAGTTCGTGTAGGATTCCTGTGTGGATTCGACTCCAGTTTCTCCATGGTTTGGACGGAGATTTGGAATCGCGTAGTGACGTAGATTTGAGATTCGCCACATCTTTGAATAACCAGTAAAGAAAGCATGGACGATTACGAAACAGATTCGAATTTGCGAGTTTTGTTTTGGGATTGACATTTGGAATCACGAAGACGTCAGACTGAGATTTCTCAGAACTCAATAAAACCAATTAAATGTTCATTTATAAATGCTGTTTAATACCGGCATGAAAACATGCGAGGATCTTACATGGATTCGAATCCAAGAATGTCTTGAAAATGCATACTCGAGTACCTTGTTCCCCAAGGCGCTATGGGCAAAAAGGTTTTCTCTACGTCGCTTCAAATATTAATTTGTTCTCTCATTTTTTTTTCCATTGCGCAACTTCTTTTCGCTCATCATCTCTTTACCCTTTTCTCTCTCTCTCTCTCTCCATCCCATTTGTCAAGCATCTTTTGGTCTGTCTAAACGAAAATGGGCTATTGGAAGTGGAAGGGCTGGAAGGAGGGCTTAGAAAGGTCAAAGGTTTCCATCGAACATCCTTTCGGTTGGGACTCCCCACTCTGGTGATTTCTTGTTGTGTCTGAGTGGAGTTTTGCGTGCTTGTGAAGAGCTAGAGGAAACCACACAATGAAACATAATTAGCATAATTACTGGTTACTACCTTTGGTTGGGTGGGTGGGTGGATTGGATGGTTGGTTGGTTGGTTGATTGGTTGGTTGGTTGATTGGTTGGTTGGTTGATTGTTCTTCGTTTGTTCGTTTGTTTATTCTTTCGTTTGTTTTTTGTCAGTTCATTCGTTCGTTCGTTCGTTCGTTCATTCGTTCGTTCGTTCGTTCGTTCGTTCGTTCGTTCGTTCGTTCGTTCATTCGTTCATTCGTACATAATTTGTCGTTTGTTCTCGTTTAGGTTTTCAGCGCCAAAGAAGAAGTGGAGGGGGAGATAGGAAGATCGAAGGAGACACTAAGAAGATCGCACAGGATTTTCTTCTTTCTCCTCTTCTTCTTCTTCTTCTTCCTCCTCCTCCTTCTCCTCCTTTTCTTTTTTCTTTCTCCTCTTCTCCTTCTCCCTTTCGTCTCTTCTTTTTCTACCAATTAATTTGAAATGACGACTCAAAAATGTTCAGCATTGTACCAACGTGCAATTATGAAAGAACCCAGTCTCGTNTCCTTCGTTCGTTCGTTCGTTCCTTCGTTCGTTCATTCGTTCGTTCGTTCCTTCGTTCGTTCATTCGTTCGTTCGTTCGTTCGTTCGTTCGTTCGTTCATTCGTACATAATTTGTCGTTTGTTCTCGTTTAGGTTTTCAGCGCCAGAGAAGAAGTGGAGGGGGAGATAGGAAGAGCGAAGGAGGCACTAAGAAGATCGCACAGGATTTTCTTCTTTCTCCTTCTCTTCTTCTTCTTCTTCTTCTTCCTCCTCCTCCTTCTCCTCCTTTTCTTTTTTCTTTCTCCTCTTCTCCTTCTCCCTTTCGTCTCTTCTTTTTCTACCAATTAATTTGAAATGACGACTCAAAAATGTTCAGCACTGTACCAACGTGCAATTATGAAAGAACCCAGTCTCGTTACTTCCTGGGGGCGTGATATTTTATGAACTAAGGGACCCATAGAATGGACGAATAAGACTTAGACATTTGAAAACGGAAGAAGCGGTCTCGAAAACATTTGGTATAATACAGCATTAATATAACAGTAATTGAAAGATTACAAGAAGTTAATCCTATATCAGATGATCTGAACAGTGGGTTGGATTGTGTAATATAGATCTAGATATTTATGTTGGAGGGACAAAATGTTCAAGCCAATTTTACTGATTATGACACAACAGTTATGTCGAAGTTTTTTTTCTCACCCTCATACTTTACTGAATCTCAAATGACGGTTGGTTTTGTTTTTCATATCTGGAATGATTGCATCCTCTCCAGTGAGTGAGAATTTCTTGCAGTCTGTTACATGCATTTTACACAAGGAAGTTGGCTTTCTAGGACAAATGAGGAGAACATTCAGCTTTCTTTTGATATGAAGCTTTCTTTCTGTTTATTCTTTCATTTTGTGTACCTATCCATCCATCCATCCATCCATCCATCCATCCATCCATCCATCCATCCATCCATCCATCCATCCGTCCGTCCGTCCATCCATCCATCCATCCATCCATCCATCCATCCATCCATCCATCCCTCTATCCATCCGTCTATCCATCCATCCCCATCCATCCATCCATCCATCCATCCATCCATCCATCCATCCATCCATCTATCCATCCATCTATCCGTCCGTCCGTTCGTCAGTCCATCCATCCATCTGCCCATCCATCCATCCATTTCCTCTTTCCCCCCCTTTCTCTCTCCTTTCGTTTGTTCGTTCTTCTGTCTGTATGTTTTTTTCTCTGTCTGTCCATTCGTCTGAATGTATCTCATGTTTGAATATTTTACGCTTCCTCCCACTCTACTTAGCCGCTTTTCCCTCTTCCCGTCATAAATTCACCCATTTTTTACTCACCCACAAACACCCACATGCTGGCAATATTTTATGTTTGCTTTCCGGTTTTTACTCACTCTCAGAAACGCGTACAAACACAGCGCGGATAGCTTCTTAATCATGTCATCCTTTTGCACATAATGAAAGGGAAGAGAGAGAATATGTTCCTCAAACAGCAGTTAACCGCTTGTGGCAAAAAACCGATGATGACTTCGGATGATGTCTGTTTAAATTGCGAATGAAAGAAAATACGACAAAATGGATAATCAAAATTGCGGAAGGGACAGAAACAGGGGGAATAACAACGGAACAAATTGCACGACAGCTCCGCACGAGCTACACATTTCTTGGAATGATTTTCATGTTTTGATGGCAGCAAGCACACAAACAAAAAAAAGGTTTGCTGAAATATGTACAATGGATTCCTGACAACACACCCACCCGTCAGACCAAGTTTCAGATGATGCATGTTACTAGAAGGATGTGTGAACCAGGGTGCCTTTTATAAGAATCAAAATTGTTCAGACTTCTGATTTGAGATGTGGTAAACAGGAAACAGTGTTAGGCCATGGTTCTGTTAACGGAGCTTCACTGTATATCATCTGGGAATGAGTAAGTCCGCATGATACCCCGTATGACCTTAGAATGACTGATCTGCTCACTCAGTAACCGATGGATTAAGCACGTATTTCCCAGCTGTAATCCTCATTAGGTCTTAGTGATATCCATGTCACATCCACCGTCATGTGTCCAGCTTATATATGTAACCGGGTGACAAGGCATATAGTATTCATTCTTTAATCATTTAAGGGGAGGGAATGTGAGCTCAGATAATTTTATTTGATGTTACATATTATTCTAGGGAAGTGTCACCAGGAATTTTACCAATTTTTTTAGAACAAAGGCCGAAAAAAATAACTAACTCTAGAAAATCTCCTATCCCTATAGGGAATCGAACCAGGGTCTCTCAGCTGGCAAGTGTGAACGTGCTACCACTACACCATAGGGACGCTAACTTCACAGCGATTTAATTCTTAAATACCTACTGCCTGAATCGGTCCCTAACTTTCACGTGTGAGCCTAGTGTTCACCCGTGACTCTGACACATTTTCTCGACGGCTCACATAATTATAGAAATCGTATCACGCCAATAAACAAGTGATACATGGATTATCAGCTCACCTAAGTCTATTCATACCTGATATCGACATGTTAACATGGAGTTAAGCTTGTGTCAAAACAAGTGTTATTGCCTGGATTTTGCTGCATTAGATGAACAAATATTCTTATCGCGCAGAAGCAGAGGACGTGTGAAAATTGATGCGTTGTGTTTTTCGTGCAAAAGAATGAGCAGTTGCATTGCTGTCTTAGATCATATTTAATTGAACACGCACATGAGGATGGGGAAACGGGGTACAACGGCTCGTCGACTCACCATCATTCTCATCAACTGCACATTCGAAGAATGACAGCGGTTTTTGTTTGGTTTTTTTTAATGGTGGCAAAAATAAATATTTCAGCTCTGGCGAAAGTTTATTCTTCATCGAGTCAGGCTCGCAAAGACACATACAGAGAGAGAGAGAGAGAGAGAGAGAGAGAGAGAGAGAGAGAGAGAAGGGTGATTCAGTCTATTACAATTCCAAGACATAATGGAAAATTCTGTAATTAAGAGGAGAGTGCCTCTAACGGCTGTGTGTGCTTCTAACTTTAATAGAGAAAATAATCTACCTTCCCTGTAATGCTGTAATTGCGCGAAAACTACATTTAAGCGGACACCAATTAAATGGAGTAGACTGTTACAATTATCGTATGAGTATGTCGTTCTGTAAGCCTAGAATTATAACCACTGAGATTCAAATGAAGCTACATGGGTGTCGTAACCAGCACACGTGGAAACTGATAAATATTTTGGGAAAATCATTTCAATATTCTTCCCGTCATTCAATGGACATTTTTTTTAAAGATTCGCTGGTTTGGACTTGAATTATCTACAGGTCAGCCTTTCGAGAACTTGTGCAGCAGCCGAGCAGGTGCCAAAACATGAGCTTTGTTTTCCTTCAGGCTCCACTGGCGAGGCCGAGAAACAGGATACTGACCACTGGGCACCCAAGCATTTCCACTGAATCTTTCGTCCGGGCGTGCTGTTTGGAAAGGTAACTCCAGATGGTTTCTAAGTTTCGATGCTCAACACTGAATTATAGCGGCAATATTGGTAGTTATAATGGATCTCTTTTACGACAGCTTTGTATGTAACGAAAATTTGCTTATGGCGGCGTGACTGTAACCCCTTATTGGCATTAAGAACTGAGATCTAGTGAGGGCAATATTATTCCTCTGTATCCACACGTTCGATACTTAGAATTCTGATTCAATATCGTAAGTGTTAGAAGTATCGGAGGGTATTGGAAGAATCTGAAATATTGGAAGAGTCGAAAATATCGAAAGGTTTGAAATGTATCGAATGTAATGAAATGGCAGCATGATATCAAAATCGAAATAAAATCTATATTTTCGATACTTTGAGCTTAAAGGCTTTAAACGCTTGATATATTGCGATATTTAAATAGTCAGGTATCGGCCCACTTCTGCTGAGATCAATTTGTTCCTGTATAACAATGTATTCCATATGAACCAACTTCGGAGGAAAACACGAAAGTGTGTGACTTGATTCATAATAAATCTGTTCTGTGCTTGAATTTTTGATCATGCACATGAATTCAAAATCTTTCATTAGAAACGGCCTTAACGTCTTTATAAAAATGTTCAAGATTCAAAACCTTTTTTAGGCCAATGGCTAACACTCAACAGTTCACAATACAGCTTGCATGAACACAGTACACTGGAAAGGCAGAAAAAAAAAAAAAAACATACACTGCAAAGGCAGGAAATAAAAAAAAAACATACAACGATGTCATAATGTGTGTTTGATTCTGTTCGTGGAATGCGATTTCATAGGTCAACACGGACGATGTATATAAGTGGCATCGATGTATGAAAACATTATTACACACGATAGCAGGAAAACATAATTGACATTCACGGTTTACCAAGCAAATTGCGGAAATGCTCTTCAAGCGTCATTTAGATAGGATGGGAAAATGCCAGTAGATAATATCTCACAAACCGGCGTGTTGAAAACTTGCCAGATTTGGTCAGTAATTATAATTTTCACAACCTAGAATCAATATATTTATAAACTTTATTTTTTTCTCTAACTTTATCTTTGAAAAGATCAGACAGTGTGCTCATGTGATAAAGGAGAAATGCAGAAAATGTCGAGTGTTACTGATGCTGCACAAAGAGAATCATTTCACCGAATCCTGTCTACGTTACAGCATAAAAATCGTGTCTTAGGCTATCTCCTTGCACGATGACGTCACAGTGATGTCTAAAATGTCGTGTCGTGTTGAATCCAGTGGGTTTAGATTCGTCCATTAATTGAGAGCTTGCGCATGAACAATGGGATCTCTTACCGTCGTATGAATTACATAATTTGTGCATCGGTGATCAGGGTTTCCCTAATAGCTTTCAATGGTTGTGTGGGTATGTGTGAAGGTGTGGTTATGTGTGTGGTCAGGTAATGTGTATGACCTGAAATGAAATTTAATGTTGAATGTGAAATGTAATTTATTGTTGAACGTGTATCAACTGAGAACGGAATTTCCCTCATGGATATTAAAGTTTATCTTATCTTATCTTATCTTATCTTATCTTATCTTATCTTATATGCAGAAGGTAAGAGATGCCATCCATAATGTGCAAATTCTGTAATAAGTGAGAGGGGACCAAAAAAAAAAAACGTGGGAACATTCTGTGTACGAAAACGATACCTTTTTTCCCTCTCTTCCTCCATTTCTTTGTTGTTGTTTTTGTTTACCACGTGCAGCTCTCGTGATGTTTTAAAGTTCGCAACGGATTTTCCCCTCCTCAAAATGCAAATCTGGATTGGAATTTACCAGTTCAGACCCGACCCACATTCGTGACTTTCATGCATCAAAAGTTATCTTTCCAAAGTGCACAGGTTTAGAATTGACCCATATGGGAATTGGAAAAAAGGCATCTTTTCTTTTCCTAGACTGACTTTGTCACTTGGTGTGACTGGATTTGGTAATCGCACCCTGGGGTACCAGGCATGCTAATGAAGATGGAAAAGGTCGTCATTTGAGAGAGCTGGCGAGACCTTAAAGTCTGCGATGACCATTAGAGGTGTTGCTGTATTTGGGGGAAGAAGGTAAACCAGTGTGTCCACGATTTAGAGAATTTAGAGACAAACTACCTCCAGTTGGGCGTGTGACAGTTAAACCGAATATGTTCAGATTTAGTAATATACTTTATAAGCGAATGTAATGAAGATATTAGACCCTGAGAAATTTATGTTTCGGAATTTTGAAGAAATACAAAACAGAGGTTTGGTCTGAAATGGGTAGCTTCTGTTAAGTAATTGCAGAAAAAAGAAATGGGGGATTGCAACAGAATTTGGTGGAGGAGGGGGGAGCACGCCGAGGGAGATAGAAAATGTGATGTGAGAGAGTGATTGGTAGCAGCATTAATGCCATGATTTGTGTGTTCTCCAAGATTTAACTGTCGGCTAGATGATAAATTGGTAGATGAGTGGAAATCGAGTGCATGAGGAAACTGCGTCTTCACAGTGTATTTTGTTCATGTAATATTATTATTGTATTGTGAAATGATGAGTGCTGGCCTAATAAAAGTTATGAACTCTGAACTAATCTGTCAAAATATGCAAGGTTTCTTTCTCAAGTCTGAAGACTGACAACGTTCCCCATCGTGCACAGCCAAGAATGAAGTATTTTCAGACGGGTCAGTTACACCACGTGATTGCTAGGCTATTTTGATAAATGACGAGTAATCATACATGAGCAGAGCATGTAAACAAACCAACGTGTGAGCAAGATTTCCTAGGTTACGTGATGGAGCTGAAAATACCTAATTAGCAGCCTGTGTGATAATCTCCCTTGCAAATGGCTGAGTAGAGTCTATGTAATAAGGTGTCATGAGCATCTACTATTATACAATAGAATCAAGTTTCTGGTTTGTTTTTTTTTAACTGAAACTCAGACCCCAGCTGTGGTATTGGGCGAACAATAGAGTATATACACTGGGAACGGGACAGCACACGATATGGATATTTATATAATGACAAACGTCTGCATACAGAAGTCAAATACATAGACATACGTACAGTTTTAGCTTCATATGTGGTTACTTCTTACTTTGCACATCATTAAGGTGTACACCTCCAACTCTCTTGTGCATTATATCGTATACAGTTCTTGGAAATTGTATAATTCTAAATGTGATAATGCCCTATCATTTAAACGCTGTTCAATCTTCCACAAGTTAAACATATTTTCCTTGGCATGGGTTTGGCTGGGGAAAGAAGACAGCGATCGAGGGGAGAAGCATAGAGCTAAATTTATTACCGCCCTGGTGAAAAGGCAGCAAGGGAAAAGGTCACTATAAATGTGAAAGAAGGAAGAAGAAAAACACACAACTCAATAAGCTACGCCTGTGGCCGCAAGAGATGCACTGCCATGGGTCAAAGCCTGTGGACAGATAACCGAATTTCAGGCAGGACAATGGTGCAGCTGTGAACACACGTAATCTTGTTCTCTTAAGAATGTGGAAAGAGGATCATGGGCGTAGACAGTGAAATTGGGTAGGGAGTGAGGAATGAAAGGAAGGGTTGCCCCTTTTTCACACCCAGTCTTCCCTCCCANTGTGCCTCTTCGCAGTGTATTTTGTTCATGTAGGGTTGGCCTAATAAAAGTTTTGAACTCTGAACTAATCTGTCAAAATAAGTGAAGATTTCTTTTTCAAGTGACTGAAGACTGACAACGTGTCTACACGTTCCCCACCGTACACCAGCCAAGAATTAGCAGCGTGTATGATAATCTTCCTCGCAAATGGCTGAGTAGAGTCTATGTAATAAGGTGTCATGAACATCTACTGTAATACAAGAGAAACAAATTTCTGTTGTAGTTTTTTTTCTTTTTTTTAATGAAATTCAGACCCCACCTATGTTACTGGGCAAACAACAGAGTATAATATACACTGGCAACGGGACAGCATACGATATCGATAACAACAACGATCTGTATATACAGAAGTCACATACATAACAATCAGGTACTTAACGTACAGTTTTAGCTC
>JAWQUT010000062.1:578809-584534 GCA_033807755.1 Ellobium chinense
TCCTGTCTGTCCGCTTTGTCAGTACAAGTGAGTAGCTACGAATGTTCTATTAGTTCGTTATGGAGAAAGGGCGACAGGAGTCTTGATAAGGTACAGGATAAAAATGCTGATTTTATATTGAAGACTGCTCTCAAAGTGCCCATTACAGTTTTTTTCAACAATAGATGTGTGTGTGTGTGTGTGTGTGTGTGTGTGTGTGTGTGTGTGTGTGTGTGTGTGTGTGTGTGTGTGTGTGTGTGTGTGTGGCGTCACACATTTTGTCATCGTTGACCAAAATATAGATCGAGCCGTGGTTCCTCCTCATGATACGCCGCTAGGTGGGTCTCATTTTTTTCGTGTTTATGAGACAATGAGAACGAGCTATAAAGGGGAACAGCTGCCCCCAAAGGCATACCGTGAATATAGTATGGGCACTGAACTGGAGGTTGGAC
The DNA here is from genome assembly GCA_033807755.1 of Ellobium chinense. Classification (NCBI taxonomy): domain Eukaryota; kingdom Metazoa; phylum Mollusca; class Gastropoda; order Ellobiida; family Ellobiidae; genus Ellobium; species Ellobium chinense. The sequence continues at coordinate 579,241 of JAWQUT010000062.1, forward strand.
GCAGTGGANTTGCCCTCAGGCTTTTGGAGAAAGATCTCCTTTTTCTGTTGTAAAGACCTATTTTTGTTACAATAAGTGCCGTCAGTTATACTCAAGTAATCCTTTGAGTGTGGTGGATCTGTATTGTTGTTGGTTTTTTTTTGTTTTGTTTTGTAGTTTTTATTTACTTGCTTCCTTTCACTGTGTAATGGGCCTACTTGACAACGTGAAAGAGGATGAGTAACACTGCATTGTAGAATGTACAAATTTGATCACATAAGACTGAAATAGTTACCTAATATGGTTCCTAACAAAACTTAGTATGGCCAGATGCCTAAATCCTTTAAAATCAAGTAATGATAATGAACTCAAAAACGTAGCAATAGGATTATATCACATGTTAAGAGAATACGAACAGTTTAAGTGATACATGTGTTAGTTCCCTTTCTGGCAGGGAGATGGGGAGGGTTGTTAGTTTTTTGTTACATAGATGTGTCTTATCTAAAGGGATGTTATGGAAATTGTAACTGTTAACATTAGATGGGGAGAGTGAGTGAATGAGAGAGATAGAGTGTTAGATAGGGAGAGCGAATGTTGGTGGGAGAATGAGAAAGAGAGAGTGAGACAGAGAAAAATAGAAAGAGACAGAAATGTCAATGAATAAATGTATCTGACAGTTATACATATATGTTTTTTTTCTTCCTTTTCATTCATTCTTTTGTATTGATGTAACAATATAGTGTATGTGATTGGCTTTCGCCTAATTAAATAAACCTCAAACTTGAAACTTGAATCTGAACAGACACGGGTCAGAGGCAAATAGGTCAGAGGCCCCTCCTATGTCTGTCTTTACAATACGACAATCGAAAACGTTTATCCCACCATATGTGTAATAGTTAATATTATGTATGTGCTTTTAACAACCTTTTAGTCATGATACTCAGGAATGATTTGGAAAATTTTCCCATCTTAAATTAGGTCACATCACAAGATGCCAGATGCAAAGGAAAAAGATAAGTGTTCCTCAGTATCTGTGCATATACGGTATTTAGACATCTGTTCTGAAAGTTTACAAAATGCTCAAGTGCGTTCGATTTTTATTGTGTGTGATGTCAGTGTAACATAACAAATGTATGTGTATACAATGATATTAATAAACAATGAAACAATCGGTGCCAGTTGCTGTAAGCTGTGAAACTGATTCATACCAACAACCAATCTCGAGTGCTGGTGCCACAGATGGAAAACTCTCTTAATCAGAGACTGAGACAACAAGAAATCTTCAGAGGAAGATATCATACCCCCACCCCCATTTAATAAGTATTTTTACGCCCTTTGACGTCCTCACACCCTATAGGGAGCTGGGCCACACTTGGGTCATACAGAAAGATAATGCAGAATGTACCAAATTTTCTGCGGAGCGACCAGCGATGAGCGCTTGCTGCTAACTGTGCACACCTATGCTTTCTAGTGTCTTTATAGAACGATAACATGCTTGAAGCTCTTGCATATAACATACATATATGATGATAAGGACTCCACATTATAGAACTATAATCAGTGCGTTAACATATTAGAGCAATTTTGCTTTATCAACGGAATAGGCTTCAGCAGTCGTAATCACTGCGAGACAGCGTGTGGAATAGAGATTAATACAAGGAAACGCCGTATGCACAGTTGCACATATGCATACTGGAGTTAATGCACAGACTTACACACCAGTTTAAAAGTACCATGCTAAAAACATAACATCGATAGCATTATATGTCCCTTAACAGGTATGGACCACTGTAATTTCCCTCTTCGCCAAACATTATGTGTACTGAGTGAAAATACGTTATGTGTTGTTGTGCACTTTGTTTGTAGAACAACACTCTATGCGTACAATATGTAAGGACAAGTCAGTTATTAAAACTTTAAAATCTTACCTTGCTTGGCCTTATATAGAAATCTTCACAGGCGTTCATCCAACCAGCAAATCAGCAAAGGGGAAGGAGAAAAAATTCGTGTTTGAAGCAAAGAAAGTCGAGTAAAAAAGTGAGTAGCGCCGAAGTGATGTTTATTAGAATGGCCGTGCTGAAAAGTTCCAGCGGTCCATCACTGACTGAGCACCGACCGGAAATTCGATTAGCTCACGGTATGGAAAACATGGACCAAACAGCTCAGGAATAGTGGATTGGATCTCTCGCTTAAATCCAGCTTCCTAATGCCTGCAGCCACCGCTCCACAACAAGTGGCGGGAAGGAAAAAGCCGAGAGTCGAGAGAAGCTCAGGCAGAAAGAAGCACTTCGCGACCAGACAAGACTAGCCAAGCAGTCAAGCAGCCAAGCTTCCGTGAGGGAAATTACTCTCACGGGGGCTGGAGTTCCGTTTTGGGCTGCTCCACAGAACATGCCCTGACCAATTACCTTGAAACTGCAGCTACGACTTGAGCTATTAGGGAACTAATGATCTCTCCTATGTGCTGATCGCCATAAAGAACTCCACACATCGAAGTCTGGTACACTTTTGGAAGAATAATACGATCGTCCCGAGAACGTGACAAACTGCTCAAACAGTCAGTTGTATAAAAAGTTGCAAATCGACTACCGTGAACATATTATGAGTGGACATGGAATTCGACCATCTGTTGCGATGTCTTTACGTTTTTTCTTGATCTGGTCAGTGTTGTTACCCAGCATACAAGTTTTCAGAGATCCTTGGAACTCAAAGATGCTCTTCCAAATATCATCTGGCAATGGATTCATTCATAAGTATGAAACCAGCCAACCTGAGCTTACCTGAGACCTGAATAACTCACCGTTGAGTTGCCCAGCTTGAAGTTTCATGGGAATCGTGTCCTTCCTACGATCGAGTTTATTCATCTCTACGTAAGGTTGAAGAGAATTCTATGATGCATAAGTTTTCAAGGATACCAAAATTTGCCTGTGGCTTTGACGCCCCTGGAACCTCAAACAAGGAATAAACTTTCTGCATCCAAGTTATTGGAAACATCAGTTGCCACTAAGCTATAAGAGACCTTGAAGAGGACGGCACTGTTCATGATCCATTCTGGTATCATTGCATGACTGAGGAAGGCAGAAGAAGAGAAAGAAGAAGGAGGAGGAAGAGGAGGAGGAGAAGAAGAAGAAGAAGAAGAAGAAGAAGACGAAGAAGAAGAAGAGGAAGAAGATGAAGAAGAAGAGGAAGAAGATGAAGAAAGAGAACAAGAAGAACAAGATGAAGAAGAAGAAGAAGAAGAAATTATTGGCTATAAGACTGTAAACAAACTCACTCACCTCAACCAATCCCCATTCCACAAAAATGACAACTAGGCTGTTGACATGTGTTTGGGAGGAACAATTCATATGCACCTCAGTTATAGTCCCAGCAACTTCGTCATTTTCGTCACTCAAATCTAGAAACTCGAATAATAGTTTGTACTGTGTAGACACCATCTGCAAAGGCGATATATGTCCTTCCTTTACAAGAGGACTTTATCACTGAGAGAAAGAAGTTTGCAGGGAGAATCCAGCTTACACCCAGGAAATCCATGAGCCACTTTAACAGTATACGTCATTCATGGTACCTTTCAGGAAGTGAAACAAAAACACTGCCATGATCTTCTCTGACATAATCAGAACTTGTGCATTAACCATAGGATCCCTTACCATCACCAGAATTACACTGACTCTGCCTATTGAGTGTTACTCAAGGTATATTCAGCACTGATGTACTAGTGTAATTCTTACTACGGTAAGAGATTCCATCGTTAATTTGCAAGCTCTCAAATAATGAACGAAAAGCAGGTTCACCACCCCCTCCCAGTAGATTAATGAAATCCGTTGGTTCCGTCAAGAATTCACAAGTGACATCTGGGTAGATCTGCCATTCGCTTTTTCTTGACACAGACAAGTTGTGATTGAATAGCTAGGTAATATTTATGATAAAGTTGTGGCTTTAATTTCGTGATAACAGAGCGGAACATGTCTTTGGAATAGCCCTTTCCTCGTTTCTCCATTCTGGGCTCTTCTGCAGTGGCACTGACAATGCTAGACCTCGAACGACCTGCCAGGCAGGACTGCCAGACTTTTATTCGATTCGGAGCCAAAGCACTCATGAGAAAGCGCAGAAAAAAAAGAGACAAAACAAGACTGAAAAGGACCGACTGGGGTCCGGATTCGACATAAGACAAGAAATTCACTACGTAGCTAGCCATGTATTGAATTGGATATTAAAATATCAAAAACCGTTTTACATAATGATGTATTTTAGTATAAGTTAAGGAACGATTGCTAATAATATTGGGAACAATTTTGGAATCTTTTTTAGATTTGTGTGCATCCGGTCAAACATGCCCGATTACGTCAAAGACCACAAAGTTTGAACCCAAAATCAAATTTGCATAGTAATGGAAAAGAACCCAGAGGCTTTTTGAATGTTAGAGCAAGCAACAGAAGGTTTATCATAGTCAAGTTTGGAGTTCTCACATTATATACTAGGGTCCCCAGCTGATAGCAATCGCTTTTTCAGACAATTTTACATACTTTTTATTCATACAATTAATCAACGTTGACGTAAAGTCCATTGCAGCAAAAAAAAAACAAATTTTTATTTCTGAGTCAAGACTTTCAAACAAGAACCAAAAATCTAGTATTTGGCCCCGAAAGAGCCAAATCTGGCAATCCTGCCGCCAGGTTGTATTGTCTGCCGCAAGGCGGGGGGCTCCGGTTGGAGTGGGTCGCGAGCCGTCGGGATCCGTGACTGTCCCTCGTCAAGATGGCATTTCGTGGCAATAGTGGGGAAAGAAATGGAGAAGAAATTAATCTCAGACAGCGATCTCGAGTGCGCGTGTGGCATCATTATCGTTGTTATCACCATCCTCCTCGTTATCGTGATTGTAATCGTGAGAGTCGTCCTCGTCGTCTTTGATGTCTTCTTCCATATTGTTGTCATCGTTTTTGTCATTTTTTGTAACTGCTAGCCAGGGCCATCTGGAGAGCAGTGATGGTGGAGGATGGACGTATAACGTCGAAAACAAAACACCATGTTAACATGGATGATTACCATCAAAGCATAAAAGAGCTAAACGTTTGTTACAGTGTAGAAGATAACATAGAGCTAATGTGATTAATGTCTTAGAGTGATTCGTGAGATATCGCTATTTCCTCCTGTAACTGTCTGCTTGTTCTCGAAGTCAGTATCGCCCAGCTTTCACTGACCCTAGTATTGCCAGTGCAGAAAGGCCGTAACTTCCTCTCCGTTAGCTTTCTGGCAGGCTTGGAGTCTGGTGGTTGGCATCGGCGGAGGAATGGGATTTGCGGGAGGGGGGGTGC
>JAWQUT010000062.1:603013-636646 GCA_033807755.1 Ellobium chinense
GAGAGACGTTGGACTTCCTATTTCTTTCTATCTTCTACCCTGTCTTCTCCCTCGCGCCTCTACCGGCAAATCTACTCCCTCCTAAGATCCTGTTCCTGCAACATGCTACTTTTTTCCCCTCAGTAGTGATTCTTATTGGATCTTGAAGAGGGGGTTGGGGAAAGAGGGGAGGGGAGAGAGAGAAAGCGAGGGAGATAGGCAGAACGAAACTGTCTTCCCCCATCCTGCCTCTGAATTCTCTGAGGAAAAAAAAATGTTTCGCCACTAGCAGCTAATTTGTCAGGTGGGAGGCGACAGTAATGAATGTCCCCTCCGCAAACACTGGGCCACGACGGTAATGATCACTACGCCACATACGCTTCTCTGTAATTGTCCACCGGCGCCGTGACGGCAATGAGAGAAACGTAAATGGACGTAGGTTCATATTTCGCTCTATGAGAGTTATTTACTCACTCTCCAGAAAAAGATTGATTTTTTTTCTCCCCTTCTTTTAGTTTCCCTGACATTAATTTTGGTGCTGTGTTCACACTAGCCTGACATCTTATCGTAGTGTTGCCAATTCTTGTTTCTTTCCAAAAGTTGGTATCTGCATCGGAGTCTCATTTTCTTCATTTTCTTCTCATTCTCCTCCCCTTCTAAGCTCTTCATCTTTAGGCCTCTGTCCGAATGCACAGATATAACCCTTTAGCTTTCCTTAAAATGTGTATAAAGTAAATGACCCTACGCGTGGTGATTTTATTGTCACTCAAAAACGTACAAGTGCAAATGTCATAGATACCTCCCTCCACCCCTACCCCTCCGCTCCCAGACTTAAATTAATCGAATATTAGTTCTGGATTTTAATCAGACGGGAATCCATGGATACCAAATGTGGATTCGAATAGCGGATTCGAATTCCAGTCCTAAGCCTCCTAGCTATTACCTCGTGTCCATGTAAGACTTGCTTCTCTATTAGTGGAGAGAATCTAAGTCCAGTATGGAACAGACTAAATGAGGGAAGTAGGACAGATACTACTGTATGTTCACTTAGTTATTTTTTTTCAAACACTTGAAAATCCAGACTCAGAATGAGCGGTCATGTTATATTTTCAAATGACTTCCGTATTATGTGTTTGCACTTTCTCTTCAGTAGCATTCATCTTTGTCTCTCATCATTCTCAACTTTCGTTTCTTCTGTCTTCTCTTTTCCCTCCTTTTTTTTTTCTTTACAACCCAAGTACTGACGCAGTCGAGACTTTTTTTTTTTAAAACCGACATCCTTTCTCTTCGACTATTGATCAACTATATAGGCACATCATGGTCTGGAACTTTCAAGCTTAAGGTCCGATGAAGTCCGGTGAAATGGCTATTTGGGACGGGTCAGGGAAGATGAGGCGACTGGTTTTTTGCTTCGCGGTCTGGTTTTCATTTTCCTCTGTAAATTGGTAAACCGGAAATGACAGGGGACACTCGTACCGTCCGCGAACATGCCAGCTAGGATTATCTGATTGGCATTGCTAGACTAGGAGAGTTACTTAATGTGCAACGAGTAGCCATCGTTGGGACTGTCAGTACGGAGTTGCCTACCCTCATTTGTTGTTGTTCTTCTTGTTGCTGCTGTTGCTGCTGCTGCTGCTGCTGCTGCTGCTGCTGCTCTTTTTGAGGATCACACACATCTTCTTGCTCCTCTTCATCATTATCGTTGATGGTGGTGGTGGTGGTGGTGGTGGTGGTGGTGGTGATGGTGGTGAGGATTACACACATCTTCTTGCTCCTGTTCATCATTACCGAATGATCGCCAAGTCCTTCCCTCTCCTTTTCTCTCCTCTTCTCATTCTTCTTCTTTCCTCTCTTATGCTGTTGATATCCCTAAGGCAAAATGACATGCAACCTCAGTGTCCAGAAAAGGCGAGATAATCCTGACCAATAAGACCTAGCCCAAATTTCCCAACGCTGCTAGATGCAGCCGAACCAAAAGATCTGATTTATTTTATCGGCAGCTGAATCTAGGTTGTGTTGTCCTGGGGCATCGTAAAAAGAGGCCGTCCTTAGCAAAGGAATTATCAGTCTCTAAGCAAGCCAAGATGGCTGCGACTGACGCAGAAGACCAAGAAAATAATGCACTAACTTGTTAGTGATGTTTGCCACATTTCTATCTTTGCCTCATTCATTGGCATCTTGGGGAGGGGGGGAGGGGTGGAGGAGGAAGGTACAGCCCATTGGTTCGGTTTTGTAACGTGTTGAGCTTTGTGAGGTGACGTTCATTTGCCCACTCTGTTTTTGTTGTGTGTTTTCATCACTCAACGCCCTCTATTGCAGAGTTCACGTAAGTTTGTTATTTCAACAATATTGTTAACAAAGACAACAACAACAACAACAACAACAACAACAACATCATCATGATTATCATCATCATCATCATCATCATCAGCTTAGAAATGATTCTGAACCAATTTTTTTCGGTGTTATTTTGAAACTACTTATGTACACATTACCTTAGCGTCCACAAAACGCATACAACGAGACTATCTGGAGACAACTCTTCTAGGTCAGCGCCCAGCTTCACTGTATTACGTGGCCATTTGAGGAGTTTCCTCATAATGAGGGGGCAGATCATCATTAGAAGTATCGATAAACATGATGTAACAGACACCGCCGCTGTACTTCAGTGTAAGGACCACCGCAGGGGGTTCTCCCCCTTGAAGCAGATCTCCGATTCCTCACCTGTAATCGATGCTATTACGGGGAAAACCATCTCAGATTACATTTCTCCTTACTCCTATAATGACCTCAATAGGCAAATCCAGGGCCAAACGCCCATACTTTGTACTGTTGTAGGAAAATACATCAAACGGTATAGAACCTCTATTATATTTGTTTCTTGGGCTATATGTTTACAATAATGGAGACGTCTTTTGTGGCCTAGTCATTCCAGACTCCTACGTGTCGATAAATAAAAAAGAAATGTTAAGCCTCTTCTCTTTTTGTGTTCTTATTCTTCATGTGTCGTGACCTTTACAGAGCGGAGAGGTCTTGGCAGCTGCTCAGAAAGCCTTTTGTTCAGGCCATATCTGTTCTCTGTATATCGTAATAGTGGAATGCTGTTGCTGTTGCTGTTGCTACTGCTGCTGCTGCTGCTGCTGCCTCTGCTACTGCTGCTGCTGCTGCTACTCTTGCTGCTACTGCTGATGATGATGATGATGATTTTCTTCTTAATGTGGTTGCTTTTATTGTGAAAGTTTTAACTCTTGTTTCATCTCTATTGATAAAGGCCTTAGAGCCGAAACGTTTAGATGTCATTTTTGATCTTAATTCCCTACTAGATTTTTAATAAATTCCCTGAATTAAGGTTGAGCTTTTAATTTTTCTCAGTTTTAAATGATGATGATGATGATGATGATGATGCTTTGTGAGACCTTGTTTCCTAGGTATTCTCCGAGTATGAATTGATGCATTTTGAGTATGATATGGGCGATACAGCTAATGAGTGGAGTCCGCTGTTCGAAGGAAGGCCCCTTCACACTCAAAATGACGTCAAAGAACACATAAGAAACGCAGCCCTGCTGTAACAAGTTTAACAAGTTTATTAAGAATAAGCCCAGACCACAAATGTGATACATGGACAAAACACAATAATGCAACGGGACAGTACATTATTTAGGTTAGGGCCTCACGAAGTCTAAATCCGGGGCTGTAGATAAACATTAGGCCCCGGGAAGAAGTAGTAGATCTAGACCTAGTCTATTCTCATTTTAGATCCAAACCAAAATAATAAAATTCAAAGACTAACAACTTCAAGCGTTAACAAGAAACTGAGATATAAGTTTAAACATATTTGCAGACAGAAATAATCTTTAACTGTTGCGAGGTCATTGCATGGTCTAGGTGCTATGCGTTTGTTATGGCCCAAAAAAAATCGTCCCGGGAAACCCGTTTCCAGGGCCAGTGTATTAGACACACACCAGGCAAGCTATTGAAAGACATGTATCTTTAAATTTGCAGTGGTGACAAAACCATAGCACTTAGATATTTGAAATGTGCAGTATCTGGTAATAGGCCTCCTATGCCAAATTTAAGCCGCATAAAAATTTGAATTATAGGAATGTTTAAAGGAGGAACTTAGGTAAATTTATTTTGGGGGCAATCTGATACATGTATTATGGAGAATCAGATCTCCTCCTGCCAACGAAGAAAGTTTCACGTATAAGTGATCCCATTCTTTTCCAGCCTTATTTAGGTGGATTACCACAGTGTCTCCCCAGGGGCGTTAAGGCCTCTCGGTACATGAGGCATATCATTACAGTTACTTGTTTCACAAATACGAACAACCCCCCTGACAGTAACCGGTCTCATTTTACAAGGAAATGAGAAACGACCAGAATTACCTCACTGCCTATACTGGTCCAAGCTGCCCTGAAACATGAGGCTTATCAGCAAATCACAACCCAACGCCAACGTGTGTTGTCATGGTAACCCAGCCGGAAGTAAAAACGAGCTGACGTGTGACGACAAAACAAAAGCGCACTTGCATAATCAGAAGACCTATACTAAATACACGTCATGCTGAAGCTAGGACGCTTAAGAATGTTCAGAGAAATGAATGCATGTACATAATTGTTTTCTCATTATTTCTCCATCACCTTTATTCATTTTTTTCTCCCTCATTTCAGTAAATAGTTAGGAGTACAAGGACAAAACAAAGCATCATCTGGACGCATTTTATATTATGAATAAACCAAAAATGCTATCTCTATTGTTTTAAATTACAAAGACAGCCTATTCATTCCAATGAATTTTAATTATGATTAGTCTATTATATGGAAGCACCAAGATCGACTCCTTCAAATAAGGGTTCATCCACTCGAGACCTTTTAAAGTTCTGCTCCCCTTTCCAAAAAAGAAAAAAAGCCTTAATTACTACCAGTGCGTAATAACTTAATTCAGATCTCATAAATCCGAAATTTGCCACGTCACAGCCAGGGTTGTTAAAAGTTACTTTTAAAAGTAACTGTTACAATTACTTTACTTTTCTGAAAAAATGAATAATTGTTACAATTACTTTACTTTTTTTAAAGCAAAGTAACTGTTACAATTACTTTACTTTGAAAAGTAACTAGTTACTTTTCAGTTACTTTCAGGTCTCGGTTTCTTGGTTATCCAAGAAAGGAAACAAGAGTGCAAAAAGTCAAACTGTCATTTTTCACACAAGCTTTGCGTAGGTACATGCGTGTCTGTGTGTGAGTGCGTGTGCTCTTGCGTGCGTGTCCGTTCACTGTATTAAGGATGGTGTTAATGATAAAGGTTATGATGATGTGCTGGTTGACGTAACAATAGGTGTTATGGTGGTAATGATGGTGGTGGTGGTGGTGGTGGAGGTGGTGATGGTAGTAGTAATCGTAGGTGGTGATGATGGTTGTGATGGTGGTGATACTGTTGTTGGTATTGTCTCTGGTGCTGTTGCTATTGCTGATGTAGTGGTGGAGATACTCAGAAAGGGAACTAGTGACGACAATACATTGGTGGTGTCAGTGGGAACAATCTAAAAAAAATCCACACAGCAAACAGTCAAAGGGAAACAACCAGTGAAATGACAATCGTGAATTAGTGTATCCGTGATTTGTGCCCCATTTATTACTACCGTCATTTTTTAACGTTTGGTTTTTTTTAACACCAATCTAGCAACACTTTGTTCCTATTTTTCCTCTTTCTTTATCTCATTCTTTTTCCCAGTCTCTTTTTCTATCTCTAGGAACGACAAACACAACATTATCATAACCATTATCATTAACATTATCCTAAATACAGAAAATGAACGCGCACGTGAACACACACCACAAAGATAGACACAGACCCAGATCCACAGACCCACAAACCTACAGACCCACAGACAGACAGACAGACACACACACACACACACACACACACACACACACACACACACACACATACACACACCTATATACACATACAGAAAAAGAGATAGAGATAGAGATAGAAAGAGAAAGAGGGGAAGGGGGGGATGAATTAGTGCAAAATTTATGGTTCAAGGGACATAATCGTGAAAATTGAAGGTAATATTAAATAGGAGACAAATCATGGAAGTACTAGCTTACAATCATCATTTTACTGGTTATTTCCCTTCCACCATTGACTGCTCCTGTCGTGTTTGGATTATTGTTTAATTTTTTTTTGGGGGGGGGGGGTTTTTNTTTGTGTTCAACGTTGTTTGTTTTTATTTGAGAATATCATTACTTTTAGATCATCATAATCATCATCAGCAGCAGCAGCATCACCATCACCACCACCATCACTACTACCACTATAACCAGAGAAAGAAGATTAGAGAAACAGTGAGTAAGTGTGTGCAGGTATGTGTGTGTGTGTGTATTAAATAATACAGAGAGAGAGAGTGAACAAGAACTAGAGGGAGAAAGAAGGAGAGAACAAGGGAGAGAAAAAGAAAGAGAAAAACAAAGAGAATTAGAGAGAGAGAGGCAGTCACAGCAAGAGAGAGGGAGAGAGAAAGAATGATTGCGTGCGTGTGTTTGTGTGTGTGTGTGTGTGTGTGTGTGTGTGTGTGTGTGTGTGTGTGTGTGTGTGTGTGTGTGTGTGTGTGTGTGTCTGTCTGTCTGTCTGTCTGTCTAGTGTTGCAAAATTTATCGTCGAAGGGACATAATCGTGAAAATTATAGACCGAAATGGATGGGAGACCGTTCTTGGGTGTACTAGCTGACGATTTTATTTTCACTGGTTGTTTCCCTTCGACCGTTAAGCGGTCATTTTGGTCTTTGACATCTATTGTTTTTTCTTCTTTTGGCCCTATTAACATTTTGTGTTATTCTACATATACCACTGTGATTTGGGGAAATTTCTTCTATGGAGGTTAAAGTACTTCTTTCGCCCAATCTTTTAACGGGAAGAAAAAGGGGGGTCAACGCCCAAACTTTTTCACAAATATCTTTCGAAAAAGGTCACCACGAATTCTGATTTGGTCCCCAATTTATGATTTGGCTGGTTTTGACTGCGTGAGAAAACGATTCCAGAGCTAGGATTCGATGGATCCAATACCGAATTCGAGGCCCGAGGGGTGGGGAAATATTTCTGGAATTTCCACTTGTACTTGTTTGAATGAAAAGAATATATATAGCCATTAGATTCTATATGAGGTTTTCAATAATGTAAGTTCATTTTAATAAAGCTAAAGGTTTACATCTGTACACTTGAACACTTTAGCATGACGAGATTGGTGACGGTAAGAGAGAACCACGACACTGGATGGCGGATTCGCTTATGAGTCATGATGCAGTGGGGGTGATGACATCTCTGTAATGAGTGCAGACCAGGTGCGTTTGAAACCGGCTGACCGTAACCTCTTTATAAGTATCTGTAAAATGAAGAGATAAAGCCTGACACCGGCGTATTGTGGCTTGCACATGACGGTTACATTAATGAACTTCAATCCTCACATATGACTATTGAAAACTTTAAAACATTTGGCGGTCTGGTGTCTGTGTTCAAATTCCACAGCCATCTTACTCAGTCCTGCTCCACCTCCTCCCGACTAAACGCAGGTAAGGTCGCCCCTCTCACCTCTCCCTCCCTTACACCGTGGGCAGCCTGACATGATACAACCTGTCCCCCCTTCATCCCTTCCCCCTGCAACCCCTTCCCGCCCATCCTACATCATCCTTTACCCTTCACCCCACCAATTTCCTTCTTGCGGGTCGGGGCCAGATTACCCCTCACCCCACCAATTTCCTTCTTGTGGGTCGGGGCCAGATTACCCCTCACCCCACCAATTTCCTTCTTGCGGGTCGGGGCCAGATTACTACGCTCCACCACTAGCTTCTTTTCATCTCAATTAATTTCAAGCAAAAACACAGTTGAAAAATGATCACCAGTAACCAATGCGATCAAAGGTTGCGCATATCTTGATTGTTTACATAATTATGACGTGACGATGTTTATGCAGCGAACAACGGAGGAACAGTGGTACCGTTACGTGGACACCACGATCTTCATGACCATTTAGTTTTGCACAGGTATACGTGGTCAGACTCACCTGACATCGGCTTGCTTTGATTTTTTTTTGTTCTCCCCGAAAATCCAATTCGGGCCGTCAAGCAAGCGCGTGACACACACACAAACACACACGCATACAAAAAGTAACAAAAAAAGTAACGAGTAATTGTGTAGTTGTTACACAAAAATTCGGTAACGAGTAATTTTTTGTTACTTAAGATGAAGCGTGTAACGAGTAAGTAATTGTTACTCTAAAACTGTTACGAGTACTCGTAGCGACGTTACTTTTTACCCGTTACAACAACCCTGGTCACAGCAGACGGATATTGTCTGTCATTATAATGCTGAAACTGTCGATTATTTGTATCTAGGAGTTATGGTTATGTCCCAGTTATCTAGCATTAGCATGTCCGATGTACTTCTGACAATTTAGCCCCAGTAAAAGATCTTTGGTATGTTCTTTTTTTTTTTCACTGTGATGAAAATACAGCACCACATCAGGGAAATTTGCCACAATTAAAGACAACATGTATACATGTCTATAAATGTGCCCAATATAATTTCATCTCAGTGTCTTCTTTACTTGTAAATGTATTGGACCTTGAACTAATCTTTTTTTTTCTCTGCTTTGGCTTACTGTGTACATAGATTCCTATCAGATCACTCCTAATACTCCTATCCAACAATTTGAATATGGTACAAGTATTACCTGCTCATGTGACTTCACATTTTTATTATCCAAGTAAGATCACACAATAACTTTCTCAGCTACTTACGGAGCATACAGTGCCACTGCCATTCTATAGGCACTGATCAATGATCATAATACCTTTCACTTCCTATAGCTGAGTACCCATTTCACCGATTGACAAACTGTGACAAATATAACCATAATAATTTCCCAACACAACAATGCTCTTTTGATCTTAAACCTAACCCTAAAGTTTTAGGCCATGCTGCTTCACAGCACAAGAAATGATTACACGTAACACAGAGGATACAATATTAATTAATAATGCTTTTATTGAATCCTTTATCACTGTACATAGACAATTTTCAAGACCAGAAATGATCCAAAGATAAAATATCATATATTTCTCATGACAAAGGCAAATATCACAAGACCTCACTTCAGTCACAAAAGAAAGCAGAATTGTAGGTCTATCATCTTACATGTAGAAAATGAGGAGGAAAAACAACGGAACTGCAACCATGCTTTGCTGCAACAATCCTGTACGTGCAACTCTGGGATTTGTGGGTTACAGCAGTGTTGCGACAAGCAATTAGTTCCTTTGATGTTTTTCTTGGTCCAAAGCATCACCAATTTAACATTTACCTAAGTCTAAGCATTAAAACCTACTCAAGCTATAAGGGTTAAATGATTTTGAAAATTTCCTATGCAGGTTGTAACAATAGCTGTTTTACAAAACCTGAGTCATTGCATTTATAACATAAAACAATATCTGCGTAAAAGTTTAAATTAAATGTTACTTCTAGGATCCTAGTCTAAAGGTAAAGTCCAGCAACTTCTATTTCCAGGCCCATAACAATATGACAAGAAAATTTATTTTGTAGAAAGTCTAAGGACTTTGACTTTTTTATTGCTTTAATTAAAGTCATCCATACTATTCTTCATCTACAGAACCTGTTTCTGACAACAGCAAAAGATAAGGTTTCACAATCATATCACTGGCGAATTTCATTATAAATAGACAATGACATAAAAATGTCATTGCAATAAAATATTTCAGCTGTAAAACCTTTAGTTTTGGGTTGTTTGAACGTCTCTAATTATAGCAATCACTCCAGGGAGCTATATCATCAAGTAAGCAATCAAGAGAAACTGACCATAACATTATAATATTGAAGGGGCTGAAGGTCAGTGCTGGCAAGGAAGTATAGGTGTGTAAATATTTTTCAACTGCTTATAGCCTAATACGTACAGTACCTACCTTGGACTTCCCTTCATAATGTGTGAAATCTGTGCCAAGGACAATAATCAAATCAAAACTGAAAAAGGGAGATAACTAAAATCACCACTACCACTGAAATACTATTATAAACTGAATACAAAACAAATGCAGATAACAGTTAGGTATAAGCTTTAGCTTTTGAAAAACACTAACCTCATAGAACAAAACCATTAATTAGAGCAGTTTCTTAACAAGGGCAGATAACACAGTTAGCATGAGATTTACCAGTGAAAATATCACTGACTTCAGGAAATAAAAATGTTATTCATAAAAGTGGCACTCTTTATAAATGAATTCTTGTCTGGCAGCAATATCTTTTCACCTTTCCCTGTTGCTTTTTCCTATAGTACAATACTCTGATCACTAAGTTTGGGTAGATACAAATCCTACAAGATTCGAATCCAGAGCTACCATTCAATAGATCTGAATCCAGAGGGGGGATATAGGGTTTCCAGTTGCGTGTGTATGTGTGATAGCAAGGGAGTGTGTGTGTTTGCACAGATATTATGTTTTGTAAGCACACTACAGTGTTACAACGAGGCAAATTTCCCTTTCTGGACAAATAAAGTTATCCTTATCCTTAGAAAAAAAAATAGTCACCAGATTCTATACTGGTCATTTATCACGAATTCATATGTTAAATAAAGCTAAGGGTTACAAATATTCATTTAGACAAAGACCCAAATTTTAATATGACAGACAGATTTCTTATAAACCAAATCTTCATTTTCTTTTTATTTTGGTATAAATTTACCATGAACAGAAGGATTCAAATCCAGACCAAGTTTATGACTCAAATCCGGATTCGAACTCAGGGTAAGAGGAATCGATGTTATCTGGATTCATATCTTTCCCATCACTACTAACCACACTCAATGCAATAATGTCAGAGGGGCAGATCTTAAAGGTCAACCCACTCTTTGAGATGATGAAAACCTCCAAATAACCAAACAACCAATTTATTGTGCAAATAAATAGGTAAATGCATGAACACATTACATGCCAATTATAGACATTACCGTTTCAATTTTTTGGCAGCCTCTGATAAATGAAGCCAGCCTTAGAGGACCATACATAATGACAATCAACCAATGTTATCTATCAAAAGCCTCTGAAAACCATGTGGGACCAACACTTCAGGTGGCTTCTACCATGAAGGTATTAATAACACTGGAATCTGTACCCCGAGATGCCAGTCACTCCAGTCTTCATACAATTTCTGCATCCTCACATATCAACTACGGTGGAAACCATCTACTGGTGAGCATAAACAATCTTTCAATTCTGAAAGGGAACGTCCAAGGCAAGTCGGCAGTTATGAGAGACAAAAAAATGAGTTAACAAAAAATTAATTTTCCTTTTGCTTCATTTTTTCGTTTTCTTTCAATCTGCGCATTTTCTTGGATCGATGTAGTGTAGCCGTCTTTAAAAGACAACTTCCTCTGATTTCAAAGAATTCTCTGAAGAGTGGTATTCCTGCAACTGTCCTAGTCACCCCAAGCAAAACAATGCTTCTGATGAGTTGGAGAGAGAAAAATGTGGAGAAAGAGAGATCTAAGTTCACCATAAACACTTGTGCCACAAACACCTAAGACAATACACTTCTTTTGTGTTCAGGCAGTGGCTAATACTGCACTGTTGTCTAATACAACACTGGAAGCAGTATGGCAATGTGGCTTGTGAATTGTTCTCACAAACTGAAGATGTAAAATATGAGGGTTATAGGTTCAACCCCAAGTTGGGCAATTTAAGGGGACCAAGGGGCCGCACTGCATTGGCTAGAAATGATTGTTTTATGTATTTCAGTTGTGATATTGCGTATTTATATGTATGATGTGTGCTGTTCTATGTGTATGTATTATAAATGACTTGTATAACGCTGTATGTCATTATAAATCTATTTTCTGAAGGAGTAAACAGAAGTCCTATTTTCATTCTTTGTCTTCCTTTTTTTTTTTTTCATAATGCCGCATCAGCTACTTCTTCCCCTACAAAATGTGACGTTCTAGGGAACAAACAAAAACATATGACATTGGGTCTCAGTGATATTATTACCTTCATGCTTCACATACACAAGATAAGGATGCGACCAACAAATGTAGATAAATTAACATACAGAAAGTTGCACATACAAATACATAACAAACTGTGAAGGCAAAAAGGCATTATTCTGCCCATCTGACTCAGATTGTGTGACTTTGTTTTTAACCAATAATGCATGGTCAAGAAAGTTTGTTTTGGCCCTGAGCTGTGAAATGAAATATTATTGTAATGCTTTTCTACTTAGTTAAAACAGCCAGAGCAAAATCTGAATCACACATTTTACAGATTTTCAAGCTGGGAAATTACAAAGTCTAATCTCAGATAGAATACTCATGGTTTACAAAATAGCACTGACATCTCTCTTTTTGTTTTTACACTCAAAAGCTCTTTATAAAAGGCACAAAATAAATAAATCAGAAGGATACAGAGTGCAACCCAAAAAAAAGGGAAAATTACAAAAATGTTATCCCTGTGACAAAAGCATAGCACTTATATCCATGCACAGGACAGCAATTATTAATTATATCTGTCTATTAATGTGCTTAAAATTTCATCCAAATTTTTCTTCAGCTCTTATAGCTTTTGAATTTTGAATTCAGTCACCAGCATTCATTAATATAATGATTACACAGGCATCTGTCAATTTGTGTCAATGTTATGGTCTGGAGAGGGTTGGATGCACAGCCACCAAGCACTAAGGAAACCACATTATCCATTATAAACTAAGAGAAGCAGAGATTTTCAACCCACTGCTACTGCCACTTCTAAAAACCGACCTTCCAGGATCCATCCAGATAACAAAGAAGTCTGTAAATTAAATTTCAAAAGAAAGCAACAGTACATTTATGTCACTGGCTCTGCAATCAATGAACAAAAGTTTGTACATTGCTTACCCACATGGCAGACAACTTACTAAATATAAGACATTTCAACAGTCTGCCTTTGCAATAATGTCCCTGTGTGTTCAATATTCTTTGTTCATTTAATCAGAAATGAAGTAAGTGAAACATCAGTCAAAAAAACAAAAATATCTACAGCATTACAAATCAAAAATCTTACCATATACCACACGAAAGGATCACAATATAAAACATAATCAGGCAACTATAAAACATAAAACAAATCAACATCAGCCTCTCATAAGCAGTTACAAGTATTATGTTGAGACAGAACTAGAGAATACCTTGCTTGAGACACAAACACTAAAATGATTACATTGGAAACTTGGCAGGAATTTGAAAATCTTTTTGAAAAAGCATTGTTTTTTTTTAATTACCTAACTTTGGTTTATCCGACTTCAACTATAGTAAAGCAAGCCAGCTCTATCTAGCACATCTCATGATGCTTTAACTTAAGTAGCCAAAGGGCATCCCAGCTGAGAACAGTGCTTTTATTAACTTCCATCAGTTAAGCTGGACAACTGCATCAGTCAAAAAGAGCCAAATGGTTCATGGCACAAGGGAAACTGCCCCCTGGGGATCCCATAATATTCTCTTGATAACAAAGCTGGTGATCATAGAAAAGTGGTTGCAAGAGCAGTATATAATTCAATAAACCTATACAGATCTACCAAGCTAAGCTACTACCCCACAAACCATGGGAAAAACAACAGCATCAAGGATAATAGGAACTTTCTTTGGAACATTTGAAACACCTGACAACTCTAAGGGCTCAAGTGATCATGCTGTCTGGCTACAGAAACATGTGATTAGGAATGAGTGCATCTTCATTCTAGTCACATGACTCACATAGATAACTTGACCTATCTTTTCCAACTGGTCTGTTGTATAAAATTTCATATTAGAAGTGAAGAGAACAAAGTGTATTATAGACCATAACCCAATAATAAAACATATCATTCTAGCATTCTAATAATCTTGTATTCTGAGAAGCATACACATTTATTAGATTACATGTTGTAATGATCTTGGAGTATCATAAAATATAGCCCTGCCCACAGACACCATCGTTTTATTAATGGCAAATTTGTGTCAAAGTTTAAAAAAGATGCTCTGCATAGTGTATGAAGCACTTATCAATAAGGTCACTAATTCACTAATCCTTCCCTTATTGATTTTCAAAGACATGGCATCTGGCACATACCATAAATAAAATGTCACAGATGCCCATGACGATTTTCACTTAGCCTTGATGATATCAAACCATAAAAATGCCATAAAAAATTTTCAGAGGGAACCCCATAAAAGTAAAACATTTTTGATTGTCCTTAACATAAAACTCTTCACTCTTCAGTTTAGCGAAGAAAATAATGTCAAAAATGCAGAAAATTCCTCAGTCTTTGCTAAACTTTATGAAGATATGTACATCCATGATCACACTTCTGTTTAATCTCAGTCCTCAAACATCAGCGAAAATACTAAACATCAGCACATCAAACCATCAAACCATTTAAAACAGGCACCCTGAGATCTGCACATTCTCAATGTACATATACACATCTCAAAATGGAACACACCCCGGCTATGTCACACTGATACTCAAAAGCACATGACAGCTCAAACATCTCCTGACAAATGGGCTTATGTTGATTTTCACATTAAAATATCTTTCTGCACATTTGTGATCCTCATATGAATACTCATCAAAATAAAACGAAATTTTTCTGCAAAAATGTAAATGCTCTTGATCAGGTAACACAAATCTGACATGACTTTTGTTGAAGCAAAGGCTATAATCAAACAGAATTACTCAGTTTTCTCAAAGAAGACAAGCCCTTTTCAGGGATGGTAGCAGCCAGTGACGAAATTTTCAGACAACAAGATTAGCAGACAGATCTCTGTTAAACAGAGAAGTTGTTTTGTTATTGTTTTTATATGTATTTGCAAGTTAAATTGCCTATCTTGCAGGTTAGGATTTTTGGTTTTCCGAAAATGTTTGGCTTTCTGCCATCTCTGCCTTTCGACAGATGACGTTACAGTTGCTCTCATTTAACCACAATCAAATTCTGGCTTACTCGCATGCAGAATAAAAAACAAGCAAAATAACATGAAAAACCAAATATCAGTGCCACTGGAGATGAGGGCTGGTGTTTCCATCTTTCCACATAGGTGATTCTGTCGTGATCTCTGCTCGACACATGGGGCATGTTTTTTCACGGTCAAACCATATGGATACACACTGCTCACAAAATATATGCTGAAATGGTAAAAAAAAACAAACATATTATTTGTTACACAAGTGAACAGAAAAAAAAACAACCCTTTGATCAAAAGTTGTTTCAAAATAAAAAATGTTTAAAAATTATTATAAATCAGTGCTGACTGACTGAACTCTCATTCAACTTAATAATAATTATAGTAATAGTAAGAGTAGTTATACAGCACTCACTCCCCAAATGGGCCCTCATCACTTCACAATACTGGCACAATTTTTATTCACTTTTACATATCGAGAGGTAACTGTGCAAAGACCTTATCTCTCCTACATAATTCATATAATGATAAAGTCTTGTACAGGCACCCCTCGATATACACATAGGCCTAAATAAATATTTAACACAGGCCTTCAATACCCACAAACCTTTCAACTTTATCAAAGTTACTTGCAAAAACCATATACAAACAATCCTTCAAAAACTATTAGGGAAAATAACTACTACAAACTTCTCATTGGGCATACTGAAGTCCACAGGTCAATATGTTTAACAAAGAGAAGTGTTTTAAGCGATTTCTTTTGAAAATGTCCACTGTAGGAGCATTTTGGATGTATTTCAGTAGATTGTCCAGAAATAAGGACCAGTTAGACAACATTTTGTTCTCCAGATTTTATACTTAAAATGAAACAGAATCTTCTGACTGCAATGGTTTGTACGGTTGAAGAACTTTCTGAAGAATGCCATTTCTGTTTATTACCAGGTCTAATATAATGGCTGCCTCCATTCTAAACTCCCCCTTGCAACACTACCACCATGCAGGAGCCCCTCCACAGAGCATGACAGTAGCTTACCTTGCAAGGCAACATAACAGGTTCGTTGACTGTGTCCTGGCATATCGGACACTGGTTCCCTCTTTCCAACATATCACTAGAGCTAGGCTTGGTCCCAAAGGACTGAAATACAATGTAATATAAAGTAAGCTAGAGCATATGGCAAAGCAGTGTAATGCATGGAATTCCATAAGATTTAATATGTAACAGGACATGTAGCGAGACTTGGCAACACTTAATTATTCAGGTGCGAAATAAATCCAGTCTTTCACTGATACAACACAAGGTGCTAGACTGAAACAGACCACACATCCTAGAAAGTACACAGTCAATCTGCAAAATCCAATCTGCTTAATCACATCTCCTTTTTATCACACCATTTTTTTCCAGGTAACAGACTACTGTAATTTCTGAACTAAACAAAAGCTGCAACTCTTTCCATATTCCCAAGGATTTATGAGCAAGTGGAGTTATAGATACTATACTATGCAACACAACTACAACAAAACACTGTGAGGTTACAATGCTGCTTTGCCATTTTCAGCCTATATCAGGAATGAACATATCTGAACATGAAATGCCCAGGATCTGCAGTGATCTCTAACAGAGCTAATACCCATATGTAATGATTTTTTTTTATTCACCAAGGAGGATTTATCCAGAGTCATACACTACAGCTCTTTCTTCTACAAAAGAAAGTTTCACACTTGTGTCATAATGACACGGATTTCCATTTACTGTCTTCCTCTGCCCCTTGCATGTCTTTCATGGCTGACCATATTTGGTAGGTATGACTTGTTGCAGTATCTGCTTGCAAGAGAAACTGCACCTCCCTTAACCTGTTGTGTTTTACATTATCTCCTTAGCTTATCTGTAGCTTTAAGCTCTTCCCAAAATTTTGAAAAACCAATTGAAATGCGGGTGCATCAAAGATAAGAATAAAGACATGTCACCAACAGTCCTGTCCTGCAGGCCAGTGCTCAATATATTGTTGTATGTATTTGCAAGCAGTTGATCCACTGTCTCATGAGAAGCTGGAGGAGACTTATTTATTTGTTTGCCTAGGTAAGTACTTCAAAACAACTATGACTATGTTATGCTTTTCTATCTGTGACAGTAAATTATTGGGCAGAATTTTCCTATCAACTTTATCCGCACATTGGCTGCCATGTCTACTCTTCTACATTTTAAAACTGTAAGAGAGGCAGTGAAGGACAAAGAAAGCAAATGATGATGCTGAAAGAAATTTTGTCAAGAAGCGCAGTTCCAAATCATCAGAACTAGGTCGAAAGAGAAGTATATTGGTCAACCAACATCATACCGGCACTGTCAGCCTATGGGCCCTGAGATATGTTTTGATGGGAGAGAGTACAACACATATGGATCTGTCCCCTGTACTAGTCTTGGGCATGACCAGTGAAGTTATTAGACTTCATCAACTTGACTTGCTGGTCCTAGAAGCAAAATTTAAGCACAACTTGTGAGAAGACTTTTGCACTGCTTTAGAAGCCCCCAGACAGGATGACACATAAACATTTACAAAAAATGAAAACACCATGAATCAGACATCCACAACTTACTGTATTAGACTGAAATCTCTGGAAGGAAGAATACAAAAACTGTATGGCACCCCAAACAGACCAACCCTGAGGACAGAAGAGGCACATCTGTCAATAAAATGCACATAAACATGTCTTCAAGATGATGCTGATTGAATTCCACCCCATACTGTGTAAGCGTATTCCACTCTAAGGAAATTTCACATCATTTTAAATCCATGACCACCAACCATGATCTTCTTCTTCAAGTCAGTATATTTCTTTGAGAACTGCTACCCAGGTTCATCAATGATACTTGATTCTGTTAGTTGCTATTCTCTATGCTGAAACTAGATCACATCCAGTCAGTCATTGATATCCTGTTCCCATCTGTGTCCCGGTTGGTAAGTCAGTCAGACGTTCTCTTTTGATCTCTTTCTCTCTCCAGCCATCTTTCCATCCTAATGACCTTTACTAACGATGATCACGTTTAAACTGGTCTCACCTTAAAGCCCAGATAAACTGCCTCAGTGATGAAGGCAAACCAGAGGCTTGTTCTTGTGCTGTCATTGAGGTAATACAACCATGGCACAACAGTGACTGCCTGGCGATACAGCTGTGATATACTCTCTATCAGGAGGTAGTACTTGCCCTGTGTGTTGATGGAAAGAGGTCAAAAGATCAAAGATCAGTTTTAGTGAGATATTATACAGCAAAGTGGAGAAAAAAAAAGGGAGGTAGTCCTTGTCCTGTATGTGGAAGGGAAGAGGTCAAATATCAAAGGTCAGCTTTGGACAGATGTTATACAGAACACAAGAAAGCTTTAGGGATATACAGAGTAAGATTAATTTTACATGGCTGGTTAGCAATTCATGCCTTTTCACCTTGTTTTCTGAACTTTTAGATAGTCTTGTTGATCTGGATCAACAACATAATTTTTTTTAATCCAGTGGTCTTGCCATGAAACTGAGCTGAAACAGAGCACAGATGCAGAGAAAAAGGACCCTGTGATGACCAAAATGCTCAAAGTGAAGGACTCTGTACTGGTTACTAACATAAAGTTGTATTCAAGAGCTTGATAATTCAAACATCATTTCTGTGGAATCTGACAATAAATGAGTGAACAAAATTAGTTTACTTACTTTCAAACTTTACTAATTTCAACAACTCCTATTTTAAGTTCGTAAACACTAGCACTAATTTCTGTTAACACTGCAAATTTCAAATATTAAGGTGCTATGGTTCTGTCAGAGCAGAGATATTTAAAATGCATGTCAAACAGAATCATGCCCAGTGTGTTTCTAACAAATAGGTAAAGCCACATCATATTTTGACATGCATATACCATCCAGATCAGTGATACTCGCAACAATTATTAATGACATCTCTCTTTTATACTTAAAATTTTATCTCGGTTTCCTTACAATCTTAAAATTATTTGAGTCTGAATTAGATAAACTTTTTTTTTTCCCAGTTGGTCCATCATCATGGATAGAGTGAAAGGGCTGCTTTGCAATCAAGACGCCTCTGCAACCATTCTTTTAAATTGGAATTACCTTCTAGGCTATTGTCTTTAGGAGATTCTGAATGGTCAAAAATGATGTGTACTATGTTACTGAGGACCAAGGAATGTAAACCTGACTCTTCTTGTCTTTCATTTGGTTACTATCTTCACTTCAATAGACTGAGTCAAATCAGATTTTCCAGCAAACTTGTAAGACTGAAGGTGCGACCAGGTTTTAGGTAAATTCATGGTAAATGAATCAAGCATTGATCAGATGAGAAACAATTTCATTCATTATGTCCTTTGACAAGGAAAGTCAACATTTACTTGCTTCTCTAGTTTCTTTTCCAACATGAATCCCAATAATCACTACTCTGATCGCACTGCAGTCTTGTCAGTGGTTGCACTGAAGATGTAGGTTGCACTGAAGATGTATTGATCACAAATTGGTCTAGATTATTCAGGTTAAACTTCATGCATAATCACTTTTGGTTTGATGTTTTAGGCATAGTTTTGCTCAGCAAGTCACTGGACAACCTACATTCACAACAAGCAATCAGAAAGCTTGAAACATCAACAAAGAATATGCCAGGAAGGATAGTAATTTTGTGGTCCCACAAGGATCCTCTCGCTCTACATATTTAGATGAAAATACAAGAATACTTACCCTTCGTCTATAGTTTTTGAAACAAGGCTGCATCATAGCCAGCAGTGATTTGATGATGACTGTCAAAAACTTGATGATGTAGTCCGTCATCACCACACACCACAGCAACGTCCAAACCGAGATATCAGGCACCGCCGCCATTTGGAAAAATAATCTGAGAGAGAAGATACACAGAGGTTCATATCATGATCAGAAGAACCTAGACTAGTCATATCAAACTACATATAGTTCCTTATGGAGAAACATATCCTAGAAGCACAGACTTGCACATATTTCATCATTTTAGTGTTCTGAACTTCCATAAAACTGCTGAGAATATGAACACTTCTTGGACGTTCAAACAACATCCCTAATACAACAGCAATGTTAATTTTTTTTTTTCCCAGGGTAATAAAAATATACAGTCTGATTTTAAACTTGAGGTAGCTAAAGCCTCTTTCAAAGGTAAGCCAAAGGCCTACATGTGCGTAAATCTTAATGTTCTGATGTCAGTATTATCAGAATTATGACCATTGTTATGATCATTTTTGTAAGTCAATAATCAGAGATCATCATGTAGTCTTGGGGCAGTGAGATGTCACTGAGAGGAAAAGAAAGACTAGAGAAAGTGAGAGGAAAGAAAATAATATAGGGATTGTGAAAACCTCTGAAACACATAGTAGAAAATTCAGTCTTCACATAAGGCCTGGCACCTAAGAGTTAATAAAATATAATAAAATTAATTAAGGATAGCAGCAGCTGACAGTCAAATTATCGAAACCAGGAGCACATTAAAGATCTTTATTCAAGACGGAAGTAGCTTTGTCATTTATTCTACTTTGTTTTCTTGATAAAATTGCCTGGCTTTTCTGATCTGATTTTCGGTTTTCTAAATACTTTTGAAGCTCTGCCATCTCTGATTAATGTGATGATATTGTGAGCATGCACATGCACATGCACATGCACACACATAGACACCAAATCAAATGATTACTCACAGTCTCCACAGCTGCTGATCACTGAAGACATAGTAGAGTATTGCTATGTTGACCACCAGAAATCCACACAGCCACATTAGATTAAGAAGGCCCAGCCATGATCTGTTTTGCTCCTGTGAATGAAATCTAATAATTATTTACTCATATCTCTCTCTCTCTTTCCTTCTCTCACTCAACCTCCAGAAAGAGGAATGAATATTCCAGTGCAAAGCATTTGATTCATGGTTATACTTACCCTACTGTAATCATATTTTGTGATTAAACTCTCAGCAACTGACTGGTTTACATCTTGCTGTCATGGGTGAAAACCCTCTTTACTACAGATAATACATGACTGGTGTTTTCTCCAGATAGCGCGGTGTGTTTTCTCCAGATAGCACGGTCCTACAATTCACCCCTTCAATTTTAAATCCCCTCTAAAAGTATACTGAACCCACACCCATCTCCCTTTCTTTTCCACACTCTAAAGTTTCCATTACTTGACAATAAAAAACTAAAGGCACAAATCCCCCTCAAATTTATGGCAGGGAGGGAACGTTTCCCCCAACTCTCTGGAGAAAACACTGGAAAAGGCCTATCTTCAAAGGAGGATACTGTCAGAAAAGATACAGCTCTCTCCCAAAGTTGTAATGCAGAAAATATGATACACATCTCACCATCATGTAAGTGCAATGGAGCAAAACTGCACACTGATTGCTGAATGTTGCATTTATCTTCAATAAGAATTATGATCTTAGTACAACTGTTACTTGTGAAGATACCAGCTGACATCCGATTTCACCGATCTCATGGATACTTCTATGCATGTGTAATATCATCATCCTTAATGGAGAAAAATGGACCTTTCTCCATTTTGGTGCACATGTTTGCAATGGAACTCCAAATGCATCCATCATTTATGGTGGAGAGTTATACACCATCTTTTCTGCATTACAGCCCTTAGGAAAAAAACATGTCTCCCCTTACGACAAAATAACCCACTGAACCAGTCCATAACTCTGTGTTTGTTTGGTGGTGTTCAGTTCATGATGAAAATATTTGCAAGCTTTCCATTACACAAAGTTCCAGAACATGTGGACCTTTGTTTGTTTGTTTGTTTGTTTGTTTGCTACCTTCTTTCTTTCTTTCTTTCTTTCCTTCTTTCTCTTTTACTCCTGTCTACATTTTTGTTTTACATTTTTCTTCTTGTTTGCCTGAAAGAAGATTTTACTTTATGTGAAGTAAAGCGTCTGACTGAGGGTCTAAATTCAAAATAAACTTGAAATTGAAACCTGTATTTCAAAACCTAAATCTTTCATCAGACAGTTACTCTAGTTATGCAATATGAAAATGGCAAACTTAAAACTCACCCTGACAGCCGACTGGTGAATCGCATGAACAAGCTTCATGTTGGTGTAGTAGAATGTTCCTCCCAAACACAAGAAGACCAACAAGCCTGTAAACACACAGAAAGAAAATGTTAACATTTAATTGCTAAGATTACTGTAAAATCCAGAATGATAATGCAAGACAGTTACCCAAGTTCTTCATGTCTGTGAACGGAATGTTCTTGCCAAGCCTTAGCTTGTGAAGAAAGATAGGGCTGATACAATAAATGTCATCCCATTAACAAATCAGTGTGATGATACAAGTATTATAATTCGATGCACAGAGAGATGCCAACAAGTTTAACAAGTTCATAAAGAATACACATAGACTACAGCTGTGGTACATGGGCAAAATACAGTATACAACGGAACAGTACATAAACATTTACAGCACTATAACTACAAAATTCACACATGTTCAGTGTACTCGTGCATTCACATATGTCACAATTTACTGGTACATTTTACTTTTAACAATAATGGACTACTCACTTACACTAATAATCATTCAGGGACAATAGGTCATTAGTTCATAACACATATATCCACAGCTAGAAGCCCAGTGACAGAACTGAGAACACATAAAAATGAAATGCAATACAAGTAGTATTTAGACAGCTAAAAAAGCTTTCGGTTCTGAAGCATAAAATAAACTATAAAGACTGATCACAGGGCAAACTTACAATACCCAATACAGGTTTACGGTAATGAATTGAACACGCTTTGGCCTTTTTGTAAAGGAGGAACACTAGGTAAAAAGGGTGAACTGGGACAAAGGGTGTCGAAGGGAGAAACTGCAATGTTCACAGGTAGGAATGCAAGAATAAGAGGATCCTAGGTACCTTACCATAATATTTCACTTTCAAAAAAGGATTTGAGAGTGGCCTATTGTGTCATTTTAAGTCTTTGACTCCTATTGTTTTTTCTCCTTTGAGCCCTATAAATATGAACTGTGAATTTCAACAAATTCTACAATGATTTCGGAATTTTCTCATGGAAGTTACAATATTTCCACTCCCCTATTTTATAATGGGAAGAAAAAGGGGGATCGTTGCCTGAGATTCTTTACAAATCCCTTTCAAAGACAGACACCTCTTCTTGTGATTTGGTTCCTAGTTTTATATTAAGCTGGTTTAAGCAACATACTAATAATATGCCTGACACACTTTAATATTCTGTTTATAAGGCTCGAATTGTACCTGAACCCTCTGAACTGGATGCCTTATCTAAACTGCTAGGTTTTTAACATGTTTTCTACACCCTAACATTGGCTGGCAAGGCCCAAGAACTGGGGGGTTTTTCAGGGATTAATAAGGTTGCTTCAGTCAGTGCAATGGTTTGGTCTTTTAATAGATGCCAGAAACCAATAAAAATTCGCAGCAATATAGTTAAACCAGCTCCAAGCTACTCTCATCATCATGAAGTGGCTACTAATACTCTATACTGGGATGGTATGAGACAATTTGACTATGACCAATCCTGAGCTAATGCCCGGACATAAAAAGCCATCCAAGCCCTTGAAAAAACAGTTAGGACTATTTCCAACTAGCTTCCATTCCAGCAGCAGAGTGTTTCCTCCATGTGTGGCTTAAAGGAAGAACCTCACTGGACCCCAGTTTTAAGTATTATGTAAGACTTTTTTTCAATTTTCTCCTTTTATTGCATTTTTTCTTTCCTGGGGGAGACCGTGAATACTGAAACCATAATATCTCATTATTCATTCCAAAAGATTCTACCTGGTGATGTCAAAGCCCTTCATCCTCATGTAACAATAACACTACATAAGTGTTTTGTTGGTAGATGAAATAAAAGTCTGGTATTCGACCAATCTCTTGAGTGCCAGAAATCTTGCACCCGGCATACACTTGTCAAACATACTGACCATATCCATTGAGAGTACTCACCCAGCCTGTGGTCATAAAGGAAATGTAGAAACAGTAGCAGTATAAATATCCCAGATTCCGCCACCCATTTGTACAGTAAAGTCAGCTCCGTCGCCTGAGCGAGTCCTGCTGCAGGACCACCATTCCCATTCCTTGCTGCCCCTGCCGGACCTCCATTGGCTCCCAAGGGAATGCCAGACCCTCCCACACCACCTGTCGCACTGCTGCTGGGACTAGGGCCTGGTGCACCATCGCTCTCCTCAATATTCTCATCATCCTCAATCTGGTAGGTGTGAGAATGTCCATGGCGGTGATGGGAGTGATGATGCTGGTGCAGGTGTTCATGGCCGTGATTCTGAGCATGTGAGAGTGAGGCGGCACCTCCTGAGGCACCTCGAGAAACTGGCCTGCCAGCACCATTGTTATTAGTGTTTCTTTGATGAGAGGAAGCAGCCTGAGCACTTCTAAGGATTGCTTCCAGTAAGTGAGCAGAACTTATACCTCCCCGAAGCCCAGAGCTGCTTAGGGGTCCAAAACTTCCATCTCCACCACCTGCACCTCTGCTTGCTCCAGGTAAATCCATGTCTAGAATGGTGTCAGGGGGGTCAGGCATCACAGGTCGGGAAGACTCACCACCCCCTTGCAGGTTCATCTGAAGCTGCCGCTGAAATTGCTGCTGCAGCTGCTGTTGGAGATGCTGCTGTAGGCTGAGCTGGTATTGCTGGGGTTGCTGTTGCTGTTCATTGTATTCCTGCTGCTGGGTCAGATGTGTTGGGAAATTAGGTAGCAACTCTTGAGCAACAGACAGAGGGGATCTTGGAATGCGGGCCTGTGAAAAGGTTTCAAAAAAAAAAAAAAAATCCAAGTAATGTATGCAATTTTAGTACATCTACTTTGAAATAAGCAAATAGAAGTGTTAGCATACTGGTGTTCAGCATCTAAAATCAATCATGTATCTGTTTCCTCTCCAATGAACAGGCATAACTATAGAATATTATACCATGCAATGGTGATAATTTATCATCTGAAGCTGTCTTAACAGCTATTTCTCCGATATAGGATTTATCATCCATATCATTAGGTTGCTGAAAGTTCAGTTCCATATTAATATGTTCAAAACTCATCTCTGTCTCTCCATCAGTGTGGTACTTTGGGTAACCTGTTGTGCCATGTGACAGCTATTTAATGCAAAAAAAAATTCTTGCATGTTCACATGCAGTGAAGCCATCCCCAACTAGTACTTAGACCTCGACTCTAAACCAAACCCTATCCCCTTAACCTATTCCATACAATTCTCTGATCTACATGCTCAGTATGCTACCAGTACAGTTCACGTCATGAATAAAAATTCATCTAAATGCATATCAGCTTGAAAACTACCTGCACTCTTAATGCTTTTGTGGAGAACTACAATAACTTCATGGAAATTCCTAATATGTACATTGCACAAAAACTGTTCACAGATCATTCTATGAGCAGCTTCTCACTCAGCCACAAACAGTAAAACTACATGCACTATCGTCTTCTTATTTTTTTAATACAAAATCAAACAATATCCTTGTAATATTTAGAAAAATCATGTTTTTTTTGTGTCACTCGATCACCAATTTAAGGGAAATTATGACACAATATCCCAGTTTTCTACACCCTTAGAAATGCCACATTCAGTAGCAAACTGAAAGTCCTTCCTGATGGCCTCAATAAAAACCTACAAAACAACAAAATATTTCTACACAGGTGAATACATTCCTATGAACTGATACACTGTCTTTACATAATCATGAGACTT
The DNA here is from genome assembly GCA_033807755.1 of Ellobium chinense. Lineage (NCBI taxonomy): Eukaryota > Metazoa > Mollusca > Gastropoda > Ellobiida > Ellobiidae > Ellobium > Ellobium chinense. The sequence continues at coordinate 628,700 of JAWQUT010000062.1, forward strand.
TCTGTAGACTGTCTGTACTTTCTGTACTTTCAATACTTTCTATAAAAATATTTAGTACACCTTCCTTAACCATGGTTTGCTCTGGGTAACCACTCATTCAGTCCACACCTTCAGAAATGATTAATGTGCAAACAGGAAGTTAAAGAAAGTCAGGGTCCACTGCTGTTGGATTTCTTCCAGATCCTTATCTATAAATACCATAAAAGCCGTAAGTTTGACAAGACAGTACAAGATATGCTTCACAACAGAAAACATTATACCTGTATTTCCTATAGTGTACAGAAATACATTTCATGTGGGCTTTCCCCAAAATTGTGGATACCGACATATGTGTCACAATGGGTTTTCCCCCTCAAGTAAAACAGTAGCAATGGCTCTGTCCCTAAAAACACAACAATGAACAGGGTTTCAGGAAGAACAGTTTTCTTCTCAAACCTTGCATGCTTATAAAATCACAATGGGTCTGTTAAAGGTGTGTCCAAGAACTGAACTGGACCCAACAAAGAAAGAAAGAAAGAAAGAAAGAAAGAAAGAAAGAAAGAAAGAAAGAAAGAAAGAAAGGAAGAAAGAAAGAAAGAAGATGGGAGTCAAGGAAGGAAGGAAGGAAAACCAGTGCCCACCTGCAACTGTACTGGTACAGGAAAATTCTGCAGACTCCATCTCAGGGACTGGTTGTTTGATGAGGATGAGGAAGATGAAGATGATGAGGCCTGTGATGTCGAAGATGATGCATGTGAAGGCCCTGACATTCTTCCACCTATGTTAGCTGTCAGTGTTGTCTTCTTTCACTCCTTGTTTATTCCTTCTGCTTGAATAATATTCTGGGCCGTTCAAAGCTCTTTTCATCAGTGAGACATCTCCTTTTTATTTCATGAGTACTGATTACTAAGGGAAATTATTCAACCATGAAGTCACTCTCTGAAGCATAAATTTTCATCACAATTAAAAATCCGTTCCCAGAGGGGCCCTCTTCCCATCACAATACTCAGTTCATCAGCTGGAAATAGAGAAAGAGGGAACTTAATCTCAATGAAAGAGAGTTAACATTAAATCGCTTTGCTATGGATGACGTACATGTGCATCTTAATCTCTGTTAAAACAGCTATTCGATGTACCAATGTGTCACAAAAGAGGCATTCCCAGGTTGCATTTATCGCACCCATATGTCCCATTTCCTTATTAGATTGAACTATGGCTATGTTCAGGCTTATGAACTCATGGTATTTGGGTAGTGTAAGCACTTGGAAAACATATATTAGTGAATGGGTTTGGACATTCATAAGCTGCAGCAGATGGTGCTTCATCACTGCAGATTTGATGCAAATAACCACTCCATCATTCACCAGGACCTTCCCGCCCACCCCAACTTGAACACATTCCTGAATCTGTCAACAGATAATGACATAAATTTAGATCAGATCAATCTACCACAGCAACCCAATTTACATTCAAGCTCTTTATGACTAATCTGCAAAATCGTCTGGGAGACTACGAACACCAAACAATTCATCTGTTTTCCAAATAATTTGTTGCTCTCACTGCTAAAAGATGAACTGTCAAGAATATAAAGGACACAACTGGGCACTTTGTAATGGGGATAGTGAATGTATATTATGTTACAGAACATTATCATATAAAAACTGATGTAATCAAACCTCAGCCTTGTCAAAATGAAATAAAAAACAGGATCTAATCTTATCACTCTTGTATGCATGCAAGATAATGTTCTGGGTTGCAAAGGGTAGAAATGACAGCTGACTCGAAGAGCAGGAAGGAAAATGAAAAGGGTGAGGAAAATGAATGGAAGAGGAGAAAAAAACCACATTAGGACTTGAGGATCAAGGCCACTCTGCAAGGCTGCTGATGGCATTTTTTTCAATTTGAATAATACATATATATATGCTGATTGTATGTCAATTTTTTATTTATCACATGATAACAAACATATAAATGACTGTTGACAATTTTGTGATGACAAGTGAGCATACTTACCCTTCTTTCAAGTATGTTTATAAATTACTTATAAATGTGAGGAAAAGCATGTGCAATTTATTTTTCTGTCCTCTGATTTGTAAAAAAAAACAACTTTGAAGAGACAGGATGAGAAGGAAAATAAAAGACCACTTTTAGAGATACAACACAAAATGTAAAGACAAAGTGTACAGTTTGAGTTACTCATTTTCATATTTTACATACAAATTTATACTGGTTGTCAAGTCTGACACCCACACTTCTTTGCATGTCACACTTCTTTGGCCTCCATCCAGGACAAAATAAACAACTGCTGTGAGTTGCAAGTACCCTGAGATAGCAGATGACTTTGGTTTGCCTAGATCTGGAGTTTAATTGAATTTTTTATTACTTGCTGATTCAAACTCTCCATGTTGTTAAGCCCTGTCTCTGAAACTAAGCTATTCAACAGTTATTCCCTTCCCCTACCCACACACCTGCTTTGCATCCTTGTTGATACCCCTTGCACAATTTTGTCGTGAAAGCTCAAGGAACTCCTGTGACTCATTTCATTTCTCACCTGGTTTTCAAGGTTATTCTACCAATATCCTACATCATCCCCTGCAGTCTTGAAGTTCGTACATTATAATGTCAATCCCCAAATGTCCTAAGCCATTTTTCCCCTGTTGTATTATGAGATCCCTTCATTGAAGTAATGGAAAGCTTGTGAGGTAAGGGGTCTTGTGCGGAATCCCTCGTTCTTAGGCTAACATGGGATCACCCCTTTGTATGGGAATCCTATAGGTGGGTATGCTCATAAATACCTTTACCCACTGTCTTGGGAAGGATTACCATATGCGATACCGCTACAACAAGCTCCTGATCCACACCAATCAAAACACAAAAGAGAGATTGTTTTAATGGGCTTGGTTAATGGTATTGAAGAAAAAGTGGCCTGGTTTTTTTGGATACAGAAAAAAATAAAGAAAGCAAAGAAAGAAAGATGGGGTCATATCTCAGATTTTCCATCTCATTTTTCCTTCCAGCATCTGGTTATTATATGAGTTGATCATGAGATATGGTGAAAACATACAATAAGTCAATCAATGTTAGTTTAAACATAAAGACATCCAAAGGAAATAATGCATCTGGAAAAACTTCAGGCTGGAAAGAGGCTTGGAGTCTGGCTGGCAGACAGGTTCAGGGATTCTCAGATGAGCATAGCAGTACACATAGCCACGAACATGAGTTATCCAACAGGGTTAATGAATGTACATATGACTGAAAAGTTAAGTTCACGGCATGTAATTACACTGTAGTTGTAAAATTGTTAGTCAATAATGTAGAGGTTCTTTTACATGTCTGGCAGGGCATCCTTCAGAGATTAAAAACTGAATAAAATCAATTGTTCTCATTTCATGTTGTATAGGCTATCGTCTATAATCATGTGATCTGATATGAAATTGAGGTATATCAAAAGGCAGAAATGGAACTGCTGTCAAAACAATATACACTTCAAATAAAAGCTGTTGTCAACCAGAAAGCATTACAGACCATTTACAACTGCAGCTACCAGTGTTGCCCCCCATAGGGGTTTTCCCCTACAGTAGGGTAAAGACTTTATGGAAAGCCATTTTCTCCTGTGAGGAGAAAAATCGCTTCTAATTTTCTTCTTCATGTAAAATTATTAACTGTTTTTCCAGAAAAAAACAGAGAGGTCCATCCCTGCCCATTTCCCTTACTCCCTTCATCTTAATGAACAGGAGCATCAGTTGAAACGAGTATAAATCACAAGTATTCTTGTTAGGTCGAGACATGCACATCAGTTTAGTTGGGGGCAAATTTGAAAAAACATTGTTAGTGTTCTGCAGCAGCCATGGAAAAGGTCACCATAAAAAAGCAGCCAATAATTACAATGCCTGACAATGTGCTGACAGTGTGTGCAAGATGATGTGACAAGCACATATTTGTGACAAATTATTCCTCCTTGGCTTCCCGGAGTAGTCTTTTGGATTTCTCAAGTTGACCTGATTATCAAAATATCTGCCAGGCATCAAATCAACACCTCAGTTCAATAAGTTTAATTTGCATTCCGTATCAGAAATAAAAATGTATTTTATTCCTGTCTTATATTCACTATTTACGAGTGGGTTATGAACGTCTTTGTAATTAAATTATTGACTGATACTGATAAGTTAATTTTCAATATATCACCAATTACCACATATTGAAATCCTCCGTTTATCTTGTTTACAGACACGATGTTACTGATGCACACCATCTTCCTCATCTAGGGTTCACTAATCTTCTGCTGTGTGGCCGAGAGGAATGTAACAGAAGACCTAGCCTAGACTAGACTTAAGCTAGACTAGTTCAGTAATGGAATCGGTGCTGTCGTTAGAGAAGGCCTCATTTATCATAACTGGACACTGTGATTGGATCACCATCAGGTTAAACTTAAGAACGGCCTTCTCCAAAGTCTAATGACAGCACTGAGGCAATGTCGAAGGACAGCACCGCAACAATAAAGATACAGTTCATTTAGTCATAGACAAACCATGGACTATATCGATATTTCAACTAAATCGGTGCCGTTGTTAGAGAAAGCCAGCACCGATTCCAGTCATTCCATGACTTGTCTATGAGTATGACTAAATGAACTGTATCATCGGTGCTGTCGTTAGAGATAGCCATAAATGATTTCATTTCTAATCCGGCCCTCGTTTCACAACAGAAATCTCTTACGACAGAAACTGATTTGACGATGGGTCTGAAATTGTGCCGATACCATGGCACAAATGCATCGCGGTGTTGTTGTCACGAGAGACGTCATGCCCAAACCAGATTTGGAGAGAGCAAAGTGTTTAGACTAGATATCCACTCTTTCAAACACAAAGAAACATACCTAGACTAGACTTCTATAAGGTTATGTTTATGCTCTTTGAAAAGAAAAATATTCGACACCTTCGGGACATGTAATCATCCAAGCCTACAAAACTATAAATCAAGAGAATCATTATTTTGTTTACCTGATGATATGGCAGATCGAGGATATGGAAGTAGAACTCGTTTCAGGTAGAGAATACATAAGAGCTAAATTTCGTTCATAAAAGAATTCGAAGAATAGCCTACTGTTGGGCTTGGGCTCTGATGACCTGGAACCTGGAACAAGCAAACCTCTCCTTCACTAGAGCTAGTCTAGATAGGCTGGCTAGTCGATTTACTGAATTGCCTTCAGAGCACGGTCAGGGCAAATAAAGAATTTCTATGAATGAAATTAACGTTTAGCAACAGCAGAAAGGTATGAATCTCACAGTAGCCTACTGCATGTGTGTCGTTTTGTGTGTAGTCTGCTGATAGCGACACAACCCCAACTTCCTAAGTGACTAAGCCTAATCTTCTCCTCAAATCCTGTCTTGATGTAGCCTAGATGTAGATCAAGATCTCTTCGATCGATTCCTCATCCTCTAGGCCAATTTGTGAATTCCATTTATTCATGTTGTAGCACAGATCCAGGGAAAAATTTCCAAATGTATTTCGAACATCACGACTGATACTCCTGCCTCGATGGGGCTTCAGGGTTAGTGACTCTGTCTAGATGGGTACTCAGCTTAGGAATAGGTAGTCTACCCTTCCTCAGTGTGTGTTAGTTTTGTTAGGGTTAGATGTAGATCTAGATCTGGTAATCTAGTGTGTTGATTCCGTATGAGGTGCATTCAGAAATTCTTCAGCCTTCAGGACCCAGTGATAATGTACTTATAATTTTTGTGGCCAAGAGGGACAAAGCAAAGTCTCCTAAATGCAAGCTGTACCTGGTCAAATAATTCTTGAACGGAAATGTGTCATTGAAAGATAGATTCACTGATTACCATTAAATTGAAATAAACTTGATCTATATACAGAATATGTAAAACAGCACAGAGTATTAGAGAATGAGTCAGTCAGGGCTGTGGAAATACTTAATATGCAGTAATGGCAGTTTGTTTTGCGAGGATCTTAGACTATGACCTTTGGACCAGAGATGCTCTGTGAAATGAGAGACTCACTGGATAGTCTATCCAAGCTCAAAAAATGTATGTTATCCCTGACTGCAAGCTGAATGTTGCATTTTGAATGATATGTATTATTATAGGTTTGCAACATTGGGGAATTAAATAAATAAGAATAAGGTTATTCTTTTAAGCTCAGACAACATCCAGACACTGTCATTAATCATTATTAATGTATTATTTGCACAAGGCTGGTGTTGTGAGCTGTCACCATGGCAGAGCATGCTGCTCACCTTACATCTAGTGGCGTGGATGATGCCAGCAGGCCAAGTGTGTTTGAAGTTCTTGCTCAGCAGAGTTTGATGTCCACAATAAGACCAGCAATACAGCATGCTGTGAGAGTAAGTGTGCACAGAGAGAAAGAGGGGGAATGAAAGAGAGAGATGTTCTTAAATGTACATGTCAGTTATGCATGTTTATTTCTTTTCATTTTTTTTTCCTTTTTCTCCCTTCTTTCTGAATTATTATAGTGTAGTAAATGAAGAGAAAAAGGATGGTAAAGTGAGGGAAGTTATTCAGTCTGTAAATTCCGAAGAGAAATCACTTTGGTGATTCATAAGAATAGTGACACACAGTGTTCAAAACTTCAAATGTAAGAAAAAAGATTTCTAGGTTTAATGCTGATTGAGTCGAAAAAAATCCTAGCTTGTGAATCCCATCAAAATATGGCTGGAAGTCTTCGGTTGAATTTTCCTCAAATACATTAATCACATCTTTTGGTATTTTACTTGTTACTCTTAATTCTCTCCCAACTGATGTGATGTATGTCTTTCTCTAGGTACGCATTCAAATGACAGCATACATCAAAACATGATCTTGTGTAAATTCCAGCTCTTGCTGTATGAAATTATCAAGTTTTTCACTATCACCTCATCCTTAACCTCTCTACTTCCCCATGTGTACCATTATGAGAATCATTTACACTTCAGCTTCATGTTCTTCATCAGTAGCAAAACAAGGGAGGAGAACACGCTCCCATGCATGAGCCCTTGATGATCACAATTTCAGGAGCAAATGGGCGAACAGAAAAGCAGAAGGGTAAAGAGAGAAAAGGGGCAGCCAGATTTTACTTTGCATCTGTGCTCAAGATACCTTGGTCTCACTAGGGCTCTTCACCAAACCCTGGTATTGGTCAAATCGCTGGCTTCATGAAAAATTAGCTTTATCTCTCTCCTATTAACAGGTAGCTTGTACGTTCTCTATTTCAGGTTTTTGCAGAGAAATACCCAGACAAGCTTGGAGGAGTTTTACGGCATTATGATGAACTTTATCTACTGTTTGATACACTTGTTCAGTCCTACTACCTGAAGAGATATGGTACTACATGTATATGTTGAATGTAATTTCTGCATATTCCCCATCCAGTTGTACTAAACTTTAACTTTGATCTGTTACATAATTATCTGCTATTGCTACAAGTAAATTTGCCAGCAGAATTGTATGCAATTTTCATTTGTGATATATTTCACGTTCACTTTATCAGTTAATACAATTCAGCTTCTGGCAAAGCATAATATTATTCCTCAGTAATTCTGACTAATAATGGACAGTGAGTTATAATTAAGTGCATGTTTAGGATTCTAGCGTTTCATAGATCATGTAATAGTAATGATATTTCTACTACAGGTGGGTCCTTTGCTGAGAACTTCTATGACTTAAAACGAGTGCCAAGCCATAATCCAGACCAACCCAATCTATCTTCTAGACTCAGATGGCGCTCTGCGGCTTGTTTGGTAAGTTATTTTTCACTCCTGCTATTTTATTTGTTCTCACATGAACAACTCATTCATTCTGTCATCAACCAGACACTTGTTCATAGATGTCAAAGTGCTGAATTACACTTTAGTCTCCTCTTTGTCTGCTGGTCTCTGCAACATGTTTTCAGGTAGATCGTGTTTGAATATAGCAGTCTTTGGTTAACATCTTGGTGCTGAAGAGACGAGAAAAA
>JAWQUT010000062.1:637414-669003 GCA_033807755.1 Ellobium chinense
TTTTTTTTGTTACATCATAAACCATACTGTTGGTCAAAGAAATGACCACAGAAAAAATATACGTCAAAATATATAAGCAAAACTATACATTTTTGGAAAGATAATAGATTCGTGCACAGGATAGTTGTGTTCAAACTGCAAATACTCTAAAAATACTTGGATTTCTGTGTACCTCCTGAAAATAATTTTTTTGCATCACCAGCGGCCATTTTTATTTGTCAAAGACGTGACCCAAAAAAATATAACCAATGCTTTCATAAATTGTTTTTTCAAGTTGTCTGTCCAATTACCTTTCAATTGATATATAGTTTTGTACCTTTATACCTAAAATTGAATTTTTAATGAATTTTTTACTACCACCCATCATTTTGAGCAAAATATACCTTGCCACTTAGGAACAAAACTCCTGCCACTACTAGGGTTAAAGAGTATGAGCACCCCTGCTCCAGAAATTAACACTAATATATAAAGGCACTAAACTGTTGACTACAAAGTATTGCAGGCACAGTAGCTGGGCTATTACAATCCAAATTGTTTACAAATGTATGAAATATTTGCATGTGACTAGGAGAACTTGCTTAATAAACACTATACTTTATGCATCTTGTATTCTTCACTAACTCTTTGTCTTACCTTGGTATGTTTTGCTTCTTTTTGTTCAGGTTTTAATACCATATATACGGCAGAAGTTAGACAGCCTGTTTGAAGAACTGCGATACAGAGAGGGGACAGATCATGGGGCAACATCATTTTTACAGGTATCGGATATATATTCCTCTTGCACAGTTTTGGGAAGAGCAGGAATAAAGTGCTGGCAGTGACTCTGTAGTTGTTCTTTCAAAAATTGCTGTCTGACTCAGCTGGAGGGCTGATGCATCATATCACTGAAACAGTAGGCTCTACTGTCACAGTTTGCTGAACTGCAACATTTTGTTGATAGACATTTGTCGATAGCAAAATAATGTACTCTTCACCTAAAAGTTACTGGATGGTTACAAATTTTATTTATTTATTTACTTGCTGTCAAGGAGTTGTAATCAAGTGAAGTTAAGTATTTAGTTAATTAATATAGTCAATTACATATAGGTAGGTGTGATCAAGCAAAGTTAAGTATTAAGTTAATATAGTAAAAACATATGAGTGTAGGCATAGCTAGCTCTCATGCTGAGCAGAGGAGTTTGGATAGGTCGTGTTTATGTCTGTCTCTTAAGGAACAAAATCTTAACGGTAAAGAAGCCCTTCCAGTTATTCCTTCTGCCCATCTATCTATGAAACTATTGCAGCTGTAACTAGTACTAGTTTCACGCTGTTGGCCAATGATCTAGGCCTGCCAACAAAACAGCAACTGATCTATATTCCAGACTTGAAAATGCTCCTGGGGTTATAATATAAGTGAGTTGACATCTGTTTCCATGGGCAAGGTGCAGAGAATAGAAATGAGCAGCACACCTGTCAGTGAATCTATGTACATTATCTTGAACAGCTTGTTTTGGTATCAAAATACAATGATACCTCTTCATCTAACCATCTCGTAAATTTTGTTACAGAGAAATATGAACTTGAAACAGCGTCTAGTCCGCCTATATTTGTTGATATATCCATACATCCATTCTGCATGGGAGTTCATCACACTGACATATACACTGTCATACATGCTGCGTCGAGGTCGATGGCACAGCCCCAGCATGCATCTCTCTGGGACAGAGTTGCGCATGTTGGATCCAGATGAGCTGGCTGATGATATAGAAACAAAGCCTGGGTTATCATGGTCAGATCTCAGGTAATTCAAAGGATCTTTGGATCTCTGCTTTTAAAAAATGAAACAGATGATTAGAACTAAAAAAGTGTAATTTCAGAAAGGTAATTGGTGTGCGATTATCACTTACTTGAGAAATGAATGACTTGCTATATGGTACTAATTATACTGTGCAAAAATAATAATTCATTAACATGATATAATTCAGCTGACAGTTGTAAGCCGTGCATTTGTACAGTAAAACAATTTTACTGTAATTTGTCCCATTGTTAAACTATAGTCATTGACCATTAGCTTTATATAAAGATAGCATTTTATTTTGGCCAGGTCCGCCACATTTTCTGTTGCTAACCCAGTGAATCATTTACAATTCTAGTCATGCTTGCATGCTTCCAGCCTGCCTAGTCCTAATTTGTGCCTGTCTTTCACTTCTCAGCAGGATTATATTTACATGTTTATTGATGTGATGGAAAGCTGTTTTAAGAGGGCTGGAAGGCTCAGTTATGGTTAACACAATCGATGGATAAGATGGTCTCATTTGTTCATTTTCATGAATGGTCATATTTTCAGGGTTTTACCTCCGTAAGAAATTAATATCCTTAAAACAGTGCATGATTTTACCACTTCAGTCAGTCCATGCCAAAACTTAACCTCTGACTTTTACTTATCTCAATCAGTCGGCAAGTCTGAGTTGAACACTGTACTAATTTCATTGTCAGTCTCGGGGATCAGTTGTTGGATTGTGAAAATAGTGATTTACCTATTAGGTGTATGTTAATGTAAGAAGAGATCTTCAGATAATATTTAAATTTGGTCACTGTACATGTATAGAAAGAATTTGTCATGCTATTTTTTTTTTTTTCTTGTGAATAGTGATTTTACCTTGTGCCAGTGTAACATTTTGTTGTTTTTTCTTATGGGCTCTTGGCCTAAAAAATCTGACCTAATGATGTCTCTTTGTTTCTTTTCTGAACAGTGCATTGGCTAAAATATCCAGGCTAGCAAAGATGTCCCTCAACACGTTAGCCATTTGTCTTTCAACTAGTCTGTCTGTGGGTGTGTTTTTCCTGCAGTTTCTGGATTGGTGGTATGCAAGTGACAGCAGTGCCCCTTCTCTCACAGCCCTTCCTATTCCATCCCCTCCTCAGGTATGTTTACAAATATATTAGAACCTAGTTATTAAGTATGCTACTGGTGCATGGAAAAAGTATATTTACTGAGATCCACCTTATGTCAAGGTTCACCTGAATAATGAAATTAAAGAAAAGTATGGATGTGTGCATGCAAAACTCATACAGCCAAACATGGATAATAGATATGCTAATGTTCAGGGAGAAAGAAGACTTATGTCTGAGATATGCTTAGTATCAATGTTCAAGAAGTTAGAATCAAATCGGTTTATCTCTCAAAGCCATGGTAAAATAATTTTGCTCATGCCTTTATTTTTCAGCAAGCCAAACTGAAAGATGTTCATCCAGCCACATGTCCATTGTGTCTGCATTTGAGAACTAACAGCACTGCACTTGCTGTATCTGGGTAAATATTTCATGTTTATTCACAATGCAAACATCTCATACAAACTGATCCAGATAAGTAGCCTACAGAGGATAACATGTTTTAAGTGATATGGGCTTCCACGAAAATTTTGAGGCATGGAATGTGTATTCTTTTATCAACAATTCGAACAGCTTTTTAACAAGTTAATGCACACCATATGTGCAGAAAGTGAAGATTTCTGAGAACATGTCATAAAGGGGATTTCGGAAGTTTTAAAGTTTTGATACTGTGGGGCTAAAATTCAGCATGTCATGATGGTGTCAAGTTACATAGATCAAGACATTCCAGTGGTCTGAAATATTTTCTTCCCTTGAATCAGAAATTTTCTTGAAAAATACTGAAATTATGACATTTCAAAGAACTGGGTTACTGCACTGTTTTCCTGACTTATTGGTAAGATTACACTTATCACAGTCATTCCACTGGAATAAGAAAATGCTTTCATTTGATAGAGAGCCATGATGTCCCAGACTGCTTGATTTTTGTTCGTCAGGAAGCTGAGACAGTTGCTGAGTGATATGATTTGAACAAGTATAATTAGAGTGAAATTTGTGTAAACTGACAGTGTCTGATTATAAGCCTTTCAACATGATATTTGTTATTGTTGTCACCCATTATAGTATCAGTGTTTTGACATGAAATGTGAGGCAGTTCACTATATAGTGTATCTCCATATGAGATGGGGGCAACATTCCACTTTTGACGAGAGCTGGGGATTTGTAAATTTTGAGGGGGGATTTTAGATTTTGCCCAGAATTCTTTTCAGTTTCTGGATAGAAGTGATGGGGGTTTGGCACACACTCAGTGAAATTTTGAGGGGGAATTTGAAATTTAAGGGAGGGGGGGATCACATGGTGTGGAGCAAAACACCGTTTATAAGGAGTTTGGTGACTGCCTCTCAGTATTGGCATCTTTGATTTGTGGGACATGCAATCCACTTGACAATGCCTTTTAGAAAACCTNATGCATGTAATAACTGGGCTCGATCATTCCTATGAATATTGCCAATCATGACTGCTAGGAAACACTTCAGGGCTCTCATAAATTTTATGAGCAGCTTGAAGTCAGCATACTAGCATGACAAATTACATAGTTCTTTGTAAGGATTACCTCCCCTGTTGTTCTCTTCAGGTACGTTTTCTGTTACCCTTGTATAACCGAGCATGTGAGGAAGGAGAAGTGCTGTCCTATCACAGGCTATCCGGCTACTACTGAGCATCTAGTCCGAATTTACGAGCAAGATTTATAGCAGAGGCAGAGGAGCTCGTACTCTATATATCTGCAGTGGACTCTATGTGAGGAGTTTATTTGGAGTTGAGAGATGGCCATTTATGTCACAGTTGTGGAACATCACCTGAGCATGCTGCTCTCAGATCTGTTGTTTTAGACCACTCCAACAGTTCCCACCACAAGAGCCATTATTCTTTTCACATGGCCCGCATATTGTTGACAAACAGTATCAATATCATAATCCCAAATGAGGTCAGATGCAATTTTGAGTAGATTCTGATGGCAGTATGTTAGCTCATGAATGAGCTTATTTACTTAGGCACATAAGTTTTATGAAGAACTAGGCCTCTCTATGCAAAGAAAAAGGCTGCACACTATTCTGTTTTTTTCTGAACGTTGTTCATGTGATAGTGCTTTCTTCGAATTCTCCATGTTAGGAATTTGAGGGATGGTTTGTAAATTTTCAGTGAGATTTTCAGTTTTTTTCAAACTATGGAGTGTAGAAAAGGCAGGGAGATAATAATATAATAATTTATTTGGATAACTACCCCTTTACAGCAGTGGTTTCACCAGTCGGGGCTCCCAGCGAAATGTCCAACATTCAACAAAATTGAACTCTTGAAAGTGTCTTTTGACATATATAGGAATGTACCAATTCCATATAATATTGACTTTTATTTGAAAGCATTCTTCTTTAGAAGATTTCACCTCTTACAGCCATTTAAAATCTTATTCTGCAATAGTTATGTATGAAATTTTTGTTACGCTGTCGAGCTGATGCATAAAATTATTAATAATACAAATAATACAAGAGGATGGTTTCAGTAAAACTGGACAAATGAAAAATTTTGTTAAATACACTCTCACATTCTTATAACATGCATAGAATCTATAGTTCTTGATAAAGATTTCTTACATCCTCATACTTCTTACAATCAAAAAGCGTATGTACAATATCTTCTTTCATACCCCAAAAATACCTATAGCATTCATCATTTTCTCTCATATTCAGACTTTTAAGATCAGCATTCAGACCTAAAATCCCTGTCTGTGCATTAAATTAATTTGGCAGAAAAAGAAGCCATATGGGTCTCAAGTTCGATTTCATTTTAAAATTCCTGCATTTAGTAGTGAAATAGTCATACAGGTTACAGCTGTCCCTTATAAAATCTGTCTTCCTCTCCTTAGCCACATTTAAGAAGGATTAATAAATATCTTTCCCTCTCTTCCACAGCAGATAACCAGTCTAGACTCACCTCTTACAGTGCATATTCATATATATTATTTGGGGGGCTTTGAGATTTAAGGGGTGAATCATGGAGTCTAGAGAAAACACTGGTGGAACAAGATGTTTACAAGTCAACATGGACAGTGTATCCTGGATGATCTATTAATGAAATTTAAAACTGCAGAAAATCTTTTGTTTAAACCAAAAGTTCCAATCAGACCATGGCATTGATACCAGATTAAAAGTCATAATTTTCTGAAAATGATCAACGTGGCAGAACATTAAAGTTTTACAAGTATGCTAAATGGAAGACATTAGGCTGAAAATGTTCTGAAAGCTTGCACCCTGCAGGACAAGTTTAGTGAACTTGCTGAAGTGGCCTGGTGCCACGTGGGAAAGGACAAGGGGAGGAGGGCAACCAAATTCATGCCACTTTTACACATACTACCCTAAAACCATCATGATGACACCAAGAGTCATCCTGCCTTGTTTAGCAGCATGGGCAACTGTGAAACAGCTCATCTTGCCTGGCCACACAGTCTAATTATATAGCTTGTGTCTGCACTCTGTGATAATAATGAAAAGAGAACATATTCGTGGGGTTCCTGAGACTGTGTTTATGACACAAACCAACTTAAAAAAACAACTTATAAATTATAAGTCAGCTGGACTAAGAAAACCTAAAAAAATTGTACCATCTATGGGACAAAAGGATCTTGCATGTGACATTTCACTCAATTCTGGAAAAGTTATGCCTCTTTAAAGCCAAGAGATTGTTTTTTCTTTTTAAATAACAGATAAATAAAAGGGTCAAAAGCTTTGTTTTGTCTAACCACATCTGACCACATGCAGGCCTTGCAGTCCTGTGAACTGAGATCGGATTTAATCTGTATATATAGAAAGAAGAATGTCATGATGTTAACATGGAAACCATTCATGATGGGGGAGGAGGGGTAGTTTGTCACCGGTAATAATATGAAACTAAGAGCTCATTTTCATTATGATTTTATCAGATTTCACATTTCTTATTTAGGTATAATAAACAGATGCTAGATTTGGATGGGTCACAATCTTAAGCAGAAGATTACCAATGTTGTTCATGTACGTTCTTGGTGCTATCCAAACAAATAAATGTCCATGGATCTATGAAATCAATTGAACTCATGGAATGTTTTGTCTTCCTTTGAAAGCCCTATGACACTTGTTTGCAAACAAACACCTGGATATTTGTACCATTAAAAGTGACATTCCCATACTTCACTGCAGTAAGGCTTGTTTTTCAGGTTTCATTGTAAAGATCTGTTGCATGGTTCTTTAGATCCACTAGATAACATCAGCATGACATCAACAGTGATCTCTTAGCAGCAAGTGTACAACATCACATTTGACTTCACTGACTTGTCCACATTACATGTTTCATGATGTGGAATTCCTCTAACTGCCAAGCAAGATCACATTATGTTTTCATAGTGTGTAGTTGGGAATTTTTTTTTTTCTTTCCTGCTTTGAGCAACAGGTTGAGAGCGTTCAGTTTCTCAAAAACTTTAAAAAAGGACTTAGGCAAATGTGAAATGAGCATGATGATATGTTACTAGCATGAACACCCATTATATGATTACACCCATTCTATGACTGGGACATTTTGTGACTAAAATAGATTAAAACATTGAGATCCTTGCAATAGCAATATAATTAAGTAACATTACAGTGAATAGCGGGCACCCTGGTTCCATGAACACGATCCCACAGGGTGACCACAATTGCAGGGTTTACCCACTAATAAGGTGCTCAATGGCTTTACACTTTGTGACATCATCATTGAAAGTTGAATTCGAAATTTTAACCTCATCCTTGATAATGACAAAATGGAGGAAGCAGAACAAACTTGCCCATTCATTAAATAATGAAATCTTGCTTCTTTGAGCAGCACACCAATGGCGGACTTCCTATATCGCAGTTTCATGCAGATTAGTGGTTCAAACCGAATATACTTACGATTTTGGAGTTATCAAGTTTTAAATAAAGTGTTCCATACCCCCAGTCCATCTATATAATACGAATAAGCTACATTTACCCGTAACCCTAAATTACAAGTTTCCTCATATAACAAACATATGAGATAGCTATCATAAAATCAGATAATAATTTATTGTCTGTTAACCTTCATCAGCTGTCAATAAAAACTTGCCTATCAAGTCCCTCGTGGGGCATACAGTGCACCATACTTCTTATATAGCAGAAAATATAAAACCTGTGTTACGGCAGAGGGCATACAGTGCCCCATACTCATTATAAAATGGGAAACCTGCGTTACGACTTTCGTGGGGCAGACAGTATCCCATACTTTTTTTATAGTAAAAGCACACATCTTCTTGTAAGACGGTCATGAGGCATGCAAGTACCTGTGAAAATTATGAAAGGGGAAAGAGGAAAATCATAATATAGGCCTGATAATAACTCGATATTCCTTTCATACCAGTCGATTTCATAATGAAGGAGTTAATGGATGCATTTGCGTATCTGCAGTAAGTAATTATTTCATGTGTGCTGTATTTAGGTGCACATGTTTACTGTCATCAACCATCAGCATCCATTTATAGTCGTTGTGATAGTTGAGGTCTTCGTCGCTTCCATCACCATTTCTCTTGTCATTATCACCATTATTTTTGTGCACGTCGTCGTTTGTGCTCGATTTTTCTGCATCTTTTCCCTTTCATCATAATCATCACATTTCCACATATCTGATCTTAGATGGGCAAGAAATCATGACTACTGGCTAATAGACAAGCTAGGCAGTTTTCATCATCTGGCATCGTTTCTTCAGTCAAGGGCTGTCTCTGTCCAGTCATATCCGGAATTATGACCAACAATTGACTTAAGAAGTGCTTAATGATGAGCTGAAATTCACTTTAGATTAAAGTATTAGAATCACATAGCTGAGACTCTCTAATAGAATAAAAATATATAATTTTCATGCATTAGTCAGTTCACAGTCATGTCCCTGGGAAAGGAATTTCCATGAAGAGACAAATGAAAATTACCACAATTAAAAGCAATGTGAATCATTTAAGACATTAATCATGAATTTTTGTCTTTATGTCGGTATTCCTGATGGACTTGTACAGGTTGACAGAGAAAAAAACTATGCCAATGTCATCTGTAGTAAACAGTTATAATCTTCAAATTACAGTGGTCAACACTTGAGGAATGAATTTAATTGATCTAGTGATATCTATTTAAAAATTAAAAGTGTATGTGTGTCAGAATTGAATACCGCGCTTTACATTCACGTTATAGACGTCGTAGAATGATTTTATTTCCACACTATTGACATTCTTAAACAGATGTTAAGAACAAAAGATTAATTCCTAAAATATCAATGTTTTTTTTTTCTCTTCGAAAGCTTTTGCTGTCGAAGAACCTCACAACAATGTCATTAAAACAAACAACTGTTAATGTTAACACCAGGTTTGGGCTTCACAATCAAAAAGGTCTGAAAAAATGCAGAATGCGCATGACTGAAAAACTTCAGGACAACTAGGACCGTTTGAAATCTCAGCCATCATCACATAGGGTCTTAGACGCGCTAGGTCCAAACAAAACGTCAAGTTTATGAATGAGATTGCAGAAAACACGCCTGGAAATGTCCGTGACGTGAAGAGTGCAGGTCACCCCTGTAAACACCACTAATGAGAGTCTCAGACCAATTCTGTTACATGATTTAGAGTTGCCTCGTACAACATTAAGATTATAGGTGGACACACACGTCAAAAACAATTTCGGATTTCCAGTAATTTTTCTCTCTGAAAATTATCTATGGTGCCACCTTCCCGAAGAGAGAACATCATTCTGTGACTGTACGCGTGGGGAATATGATGCACTAAAGAGAGATAGAGTGCCGAGATTTGCTCTTGCCTCTGGAATTATTCCTGTTCCCCGAACAGCAGCACCTTGTGACAAAAATGATGACGTCACTCAGGTTCCAGCAGCTACAGACACCTTTATCTGACAATGTATTATTCAGCTTTCAGTTAAGGTTCTGGTCATTCAAATTCAAAAGTAAAGTTTGAAAGTGTAAGCCAGGTAAAGTATTCTGCATTTCTATGGCATTAAAAGATTCACACCGACATGTTATCGTCTGACCACAGAGCACTGGGTAAACAGCTTGACTGTGTGGCTAGAACATATTTGATATAAGCTTATGGCAGCTACACACCGTGGTTGTAAGAAGTCAGACTTTGCATACTGTAACCCTGTGTTGTCATGGACGGACAAAGACATTATATCATGTGTACAGGCACTTTGAAGACTGTTTTATTGGAATAATAGGGTATCACATGAATTAACATGGTCTGTAAGATGATTCAGCTTTCCTTTAAATATAAACTCAGTAATCTTGATATTGATACCAATTTTGACATTGACTGCTAATATGCAATTGGTTTCAGACCAAAATACAAAGTGAACAGGGTGGATTGACGAAGCGCATTGCTTGGTATCCAGCTACATCCTCCCCAAAAAAAACTATCTCTTGGGCCGGTCAGCCACCTCCCTTTAATCTTCTTGAAAGGCCTTTACAATCACAGAAATGCACAGCCTGGATGGTCTTTAGCTGCCGTGAGCTGGCCCCGGAACGCTGATGGTGACCAAAGAATGTTATATTGCCATGTTCAAGCAGTTCTGGATAGCATTAGGACAGCGTCATTTTCATTGTGATTGCCAATGGTTTCAGCAGGATGGGACTGCACCTCACACTGCAAATGTCATTCTTGTGCGGTTGAAGGACAAGTCTGAACAGTGTCTCATCAGCAGACTTTTGGATATTGAGTTGGTGTCCCATTCACCTGATTTCAACTTTCAACCTAACCTGCTATCCATAAGCATCATATTATTTTATACTGCCACTTTTATCAGTAAACATCATATCCGGTATTTTAGCTTCTTCTTTAGAATAAATTAAGAACCCATAGACATAACACCAAAACATGTTGTTCTGGTAGTATGCTAAGCCCATATGACTGCCAAAATGCCACTAGTTATCACATTTCTAAAGAAAAGGTATGGACAGTTGCGCATCCCACGACGGCCAACTTGCTACATTGAAAAATCCCTATATAAAAGTATGGGTACCTGGATGCCCCATGACAGCTTTGATGAATAAGTGAAATCAACACAAGATTATTCTTTCATTTTTTAAATTTAAAAACCAAATATATCAAAGTGAAGCTAATTAGAAACTTGAGGAATACATGAAATATGGAGGTGAAATAACTTTTCAGACAGAAGTTATACAAATTTGAAAATCTCTCAGGGCCATGAAATACCCACGATAGTCGGTGAAGGTTAAGCAAATATCTTTCACTCTTCAGCATCAGAGATATGTTATTTACTCCACACATCTTGATATTATGTACACGGTAGCCTTTCAAGGATATAAATCACAAATGAAAAAAAGATGAAAATGTTTGCGAGGCACTAGTAACATTTACTACATGTTTACATCCATGTTTCTTTACTTATTACATACATTTATTTTGTGATACACAATTTGTGCCCACATTCCACACACCTCTATGTCAGCACCCACACCATTATGCATAGTTCGGTTTATGAAGGCAACTAAATTTTAAATATTTTTGTCATTAAAAATAAATCTAGAGAATAATAATACGAGAGTAGTTGGCCAATTTTGAAAAAGATTTGGCGTTACAACTGCCATCTGGTATGCTCTCAGAAATGTCTGAAAAGACCATTGCAGTTTTCAGTCAGAACATTTTTGCTTCCAAATTTTTTAAGCGAGCACGGTTGACAACATCAGCCAGACACTTGATATTTGGAAATTTCTCTGATGTATAAAGGCAAAATCTACACATTTACATTTCTGATCTTACACAGCCACTTCTAGTTTTGCTAAAATATGGAAATTTGCACACCAAAAAGCTGCTTCAGTTTCATGACTGCAATAACTTCAATAATGACTGGTTTGCTTGAGTAATTTAGAGAATAGCTGCTAACATAAATATTTTCTGATAGACATGAGATTAGGGAGGTGGTTAAATACATTTTGTATTGCAACAGACTCACAATCCAGTAAGCAGTGAGGAGAAAAGAAAAAAAAAAAAGAGCCAGCTTTGCATGGTATTTTCAACAGCCTAGGCCAAGTACTCTATAGTACATGTATATGAGCATTCCAAAAAGCTCATCTTACTCTTAGTACAGGGGACATTACAATACTGCATTTGAAATAATGAAAATATAATATAGCTCATTCCAGATAATTGAGCAATAAATGAAATAAAATACGGTAGGTAAAAAATTTTTTTATTCTAAAATTGATGTGCTGCATGCAAATGATTAAAAATTAGTTGAAAATTGCATTCTCTTCATGTTGTAAACTGAAAGTTATCTGTGTAACACAGGAGATAACAATGAGCTGATTCAAATGGCTGTCTGTGATTGAAAGAAAAGCATTTTCCACAGAACAGGATGAGCACAGATGAGGAAACATTTTGGTATGTTACACAGATAATTTTACACAACAGACAATTTGGTCACCTCATTGGAATAGTTGATCTATAAATAACAATATATTTACATACATATCAATAAGTAAAAAAAAATATAATTTCTAATGTGCAGAAATCTTACTGCCCATATCCTCACATCTATACTCTTCTCCAAAAAGGAGCATATATATAAATATATCAGCACTGCTGATATACTTTAAAGGGGCTAGTGAGAGAAACCGTAAAGAAACAATGCAATGCGAGCAAAAAACACCAAATTTTCTGGGCATGCAGAAAGATAGGCCTACTTATTATCAAGAAAGAGGCTAGCGAGAGAAACAGCAAAGAAAGAACGCAATGCAGGCAAAAAACACCATATTTTCTGGGCATGCAGAAAGATACTTATTATCAAGGTTTAGCAGAAAGTTGTATCAGATTTTGGTTTACAATAAACACTCTAATCAGATTTTTGCCAGGGAGAAAAGCACTCTATACCAAACCTATCTTGGAGATTCCTACCATTTTCACATATGACACTTTCACTGACTAGACAGTGGTAAATACACAAGTACCACTAGCCATAGCCTTCTCAAATCATGTACCATTCACTGTCTTAACTTTACTTTTTTCAAACTGAAATAATGATAATGTAAAATTGCACTTAAATACTGTTCTTCCATTAAGAACTTGTTACCACTATAAAATAAAACGGCTACATGGCAATAAGTAGGATATATTATAGCAATTAAAGATAAAATAACTTGTCAGCAAGGGATGCATGAAATTCTCTGTGAAGACTCTGTCCCTGAAGGAAGGCCAGCTTGTGTGCATACTGGCATGGGGCTGGAACACGGATGGTACCCTGTGGATAGAGAAAGAAATACAATGCCAATGTGAGTCTGAATTTAAAGTGATGGTTTAATCAGCATGTGCCTCCTAGGAGACAAACAGAATTTGATCAACTGTGCACCAGAAGAAAAGCTTCAATACAACCATCTTTGAAACCTCTGATGGGATGACTCTTACATTAATACTATACAGGACAGACATTATGGCAAGTCAAGTTTTCAGTATAATTCATAAGATGATCCTATTCTCATAACTAGATAAGCAAAGAGTGCATACCTCTGTCAAAAAACATATATTTGAAGATGGGGTTAAAAATGGGCTGTGTGATGGGCCTTCAAATGTAGTAGGAACATTAGCTATTTCACACAAAACTGCACTTGTTTCTATTCAAGACCAAACCCAATCTTTCCATCAAGTTACATTTTCAAGTTAGTCAGTAACTTTACAAATTACTTTGCTCAAAGCTCCTGGCCAGCCAGTAAGCCAGCCAGCTAAACAACCAACCAGCCAGCCAACCATCCAACCAACCATCCAACCAACCAATCAACCAGTTATGTATGTAGTTGAAACATATATTTTTACTAGAGGCAAACTTTGAACTTGTGCAAAAATTCAGCTTTACGGCTAAAATGGATTTTAAAAAAGTATGGAATAAATTATGATCTATAAGACTGTGCGTCCCAACTCTTTGAATGCAGATCCATAAAGATATTTTCTGTGACTACCAGTTTATGCTGAAAATACTCACTAAGAACAAGAGCAAAAAACAACACGCTGATTTTTATCTTTTGAAGCACTCCCACAAATAAATGACAGTGTCTAGCCTTGCATTGCTTAGCTGAAGCAAACTAAACACTGCTGCTAATTCTCCTGCCTATTGGCACTGGCCTGTTAAACAGAAAGATGATAGAACTTATCCGTAAAAATCAAAGAAAGACTACAAAATTAGTCAAGAGTAAAAGGTACATGCTTAGAACACACACAGTGTGCAGATTTACTACAACAACAGCTCTTGGCCTAGCCATAAGCAGGCAGTAACAGCCTAGTGTATACAGCATCTTCTTTAGGGCATCCCACCCAATGAACCCCTGAAGATTCTTAGCTCTTCAATTTTAGTCTCGAGTTGGGAAATGCAGGGGAGGGCAATGAGGAAGTATACATGTGAAAATAATCTGTATTCCCAAATAAGTGTCAACAGTCAGGTTCTATTTGTTGACTTCTTTTTTTTTCCTTCCTGGGACTGTGAATAATACAAAATTGAAGAAACTGCATTAATTTCAGTGTCGCCATTCTTAAAGTTTATTTAGTATATTCAGAAGCACCACGCAGCCACAAACACATAAGACCTTTAAGGATGGGGTATGGCTCAAGCTTGTTTCTACTGTCGCATGAATTTAACTTTTAAAGAGAAAAAAAAAAACATGTTATTAATCTAGAGTAGGTGAAGTTATTTTCATAAATATGAAACATCTAAAATTTGTTATCTCCTACCTGCCAGTTAAAGTACAGGTGTGTGAGTTTATAGGTAAGCCTCTGCATGTGGTCTGGTTGTAGACCACTCTCATCAAAGATAACATTGTAGCTGGTTGGGGTGACAGTGCCTTGTGACACCGACTGGCTGACTAGGAAAAAGTCATACCTGTAAGAGAATTAAATCTTTCTTTCAGTCCAGTTACATCCATATATTGGTCTTTGCCAGAAGGTAATCTCATTTGGATTAAAAGTACAGAATTAAGAAAGTTATTCAATCTCATCACTTTTTAATCTATTCATACCCTAGAATTTTCTGTACCATAATCGGATGCTCCCTGGACAACAGCTTTTTTACATTTTTGAAATATTTCTATTTGATTATGAAATGGCCTGACCATGAAACTCATAACTTATGATAACTATTTAAGCATCTAATCAAAAGTAAAAAAATACTGAAACCAACAGCTGATCACAAATCAAGAACTTCTGTCAAAATACAGAAGTGAACCTGTAATTAAAACATTAGGTCCAAATGTCAGGCCATTTCATGTGCTGAAACGCAGAGAACAAAGTCTGATAGCTTGATGATGACACATGTTATGAGCAAGATCCACAAAATAATAGCCATATAAGTAAAGCACAGTCTGACAGTTTGTGCTGGTAAAACTGAATAGCAATAGTATCACTGTATTTATGCACAGGACCATAAAAAAATATAAGGGAACAAAAGTCAAATGGGCATTGAACAGATCTTGGAGGTCACTAAAAAACTATCAGTATTGGACTTGATAACTTCTTTAGTTTTGGACCAAAATTTTTCAAAATATGGACAACTTGGTGATCAGTGTAGATGAAACTGCTTGTGCTGTTCAAAAAAGTTAATTCTCCACACACCCATATAAAGAAAAAGCACCAGGCAGCTTAATATTATGAGTTCCAGTAGTTTGTGAGAGTAACTCTGTTTTATCCCAGGTTCTGACAAAGGCATTTGTAAAGTCACAAAATGAGCACAGGTCTCATCACACCCGTGCAAGATGAAACCTGAAAATTTTCATTACAACAACCTGATGTGTTTTCTGTCCACCTACCAGTCAGGCTTAGTGATCACCTCATCCACAACGGTGCCTGGCTGAGGGTTCATCACCGAGTTGCCCCTGATAGCACCCAGACGAGTGCTGATGCGCTTTTTCACAACAACAAAAGCAATGCCTGGGCTGTTGAAATAAAAGAGTGTCAAAAGATCATTATGACGTGAAGACCCATAATGCAGTTAAAATAAAAAAAAAAGCTTGCCAACAGAATCATACAGTTCCAAGAGGAAATTTACAAGACTCACTTAAGGCATGTCAAGTAATTAAAATGACACAATTTGCGAAAATGTTTCAACTTCCTTGTCAGTTAAAACCCTCTGAACAATCTAAAGAGACCTTTACATGCCAACAACTGATAGGAACAGTATCAGGAAATTAGTGGCAACAGAGTTAAAAAGACAGAATTTTGCAGTACTTTCACCAAATATGTTGCATAAAAATTGCACACATTTTCATAATCCCAAACAAATATGGGTATCGTTTCTAATGTGGCTAATGTGGCTAGTTTCTAATATCTTAAATACATCCAATCCAAATTTTTTTATTAGCAGTATCTGGATCGACAGTTATATCATCTTTCTTATTTATTAGTACTCCTTTGGACATGTTTGCACCTACTCATTCAATTACAGTACAGTTCTAAAAGTCCAAGCAAATGCACATGGAATTTAAGTGACTTACTTGTAAGATTCACCACCCGCCTGTCTGCATGCTGCCTTGACCTGTTGCACCTCACTCGCAAAGACAAATTTCAACTGACCATCACCCACACCATCCCGGTACAAGACAATCTTCTGAGGAGCAGCACCATTCACCTCATGGTACTTCTTCAATGCACCTGAGAGAAGAACTGTCAGATTCCTCATCAATTCATCCTTTGTAGGGTGAAGCTCAGTTCTGCTGTAATACCGTGTACATTCCTTGTTCAGGGAAGCAACAACAGCTCCAACAGATTCACCTCTGTTGGCCGAGTCATGGTATGAATCCATTCCAACTACCATTAATCCTTTCAGCTGGTGAAAAAAAAGAGGTAAGAAAGTTTCAGTATCTGCAAAGCTGGACCCTCCACCTTCTCCTAACACAAGCATATTAGTCTCTTGTGAAAGTTCTCCAAATCAGCAGAACTCAAAAAATCATCCAAGTTTACATGTGCTACAAGGAAAAGTGAATGGATCAGTCTGCAAAATGTGATGTTGTTTAGGTCCTGCATCCTGTGTTGCAGCAATGACTATACCGCCATACTTTGCTAAAAACTATGCATGACATACATCCTGATGTCTAGCAGACCCCATACTCATAAAATCCTTTTGAAATGTATGGCATCTATCAGGCCCAGGACATATGATTACGGATTAGTGAAAACAAAATCTTTATTAGTACGGTGTCTTTCAGATCCCAGAATATATCACTCAGAGTATGACAATAAAATCCTCCATAGGACTAGGTGCCTGTCAGGCCTCAGGCATACGGATGTGAATAGCAGAAAAGAATGTGCATTTGTGAACATAGGCATACACATTTCAAAATTTCAAAACTGTGGAAATATGAGCAATGATGTAACTGAGAAAAGCCTGGAATTTCAAGGAAAAATTTTCAGAAATAATTAGAAATTCTTTTGATGGCTTCTCAGTCGTACAAAAGCAGTAATGATAGGCTCCCCCCCCCCCCCCCNNCCCCATTTGAATATTCAATCCAAAGACAGACACAAGAGTAGAAACAAATCAACAGAAGGAGACCTCATTTTTACAACAATGGCAATGATGACTGCCATTGCAAATGCTTGATGTCAATGCTGGAAGATTCTGCTGATTTTCTTGAGGAATCTTTCATTCACTATCTTTGAACAAGATGCCCTGTCAACTGTCACTTCCCCTTCAATTCCAAACACATGTAGACCAATGGAAAGGTAGGGAGGGAGTAGACAAAGCGGGGTAACTTCCTCCTTCTGCCAGTGAACTCCAGTAGCGGTAGGTGATCTCACACAGGCCAAACAAAGTGTTGTTCTTGGTTAGGCAAAGAAAGGAGTTGGCTCTCTTGACAACGGTTTGCTGAACCTTCAAACGATATTCACCAGAAAAGGACGTCATCTCACTGGGACTATCGATTTTGAAGTTTATACGCTTACTACTACCTTCTTCATCTCGTTGTTCAGCACAGCAAGGGACACCACTCCAGAAATTCCCTGGCAATGGTTCAACTCAGTCATTTCTCACCATCCCATATATAGATCACAGAAAAAGACAAAACCTGCATAACTCTTCCTTCAGCCAAACTCACCGGAATCTCTGCTCCCCACACTTCTCCTCCCATTTTGCAGTTCATCTGTATGGCAATTTTGGCTGCAATGCTCATCAAACCTTGCTGCCTCTTGAGAGTTTTGACTACAACCACTTGACTTGGCACTGACATAGAGATACAGCAGTAATGTATTGCTATGAATTATTTCACAAAACCATATTATGTACTTTTTGGTAAAAGCTAAGGACAGAATGCGAATGAAGAGTATCTAAAGCTCATCAGTTATAGTGGCCAATGTACCCTCTTACATTCAAATTCACAAACATTTGAAATCTCCAAACATCAATGACAATCAGTTTGAGTACACCATAAAAGAGGCAGACCAAAGCAGAGACAAAATAGATGCAAATTGAGTACTTATTTTGTGGTACTTGAACCAACTGTCGACAGTGTGCAAGGATTTCAGATTTTGGGAACACAAAAGAGCACACTGCCTCAAGATTTGGTATTTTACCAGCCTAATTCAATTTTACAAGTCTTCCTTTTCCCAAACGTCTTTTATGGTAGTCTGTCCAATGATATGCAAACTTGTTAACGGATAAAATAATTGTGGCCATTTCAACCAAAACTCCACAGGTAGGTATAGGCGTGACCTACTTCAAGAAACTGACTTTTTCTTCCGTATCAATCATTTCTTCAGAGGGCTGCATTTGTATGTGGCAGGATATCCCTTTCGCCAATCTGCATATGTAATTCAGGGTGTATCAACTTCTCGAGTTTGTTTACAATAATTACCGGACTTCCAGGGCTGACTGCTACCTCTATCAGCTTTGGCCCTTGGAAGAATCCTGTGATATTGGTCCTGAAATCATGCATGAGCCTAGATCTCAACTTAAACCATACTGCAGCTCCCTGACACTGGCACCGCATACATGTGACTGTCTTTCCTCCTTGGGCAGTACTCTAAGACCCTTCCGCCTGGAGCTCAATTAAAGATAGGGACGGGATAATAAGGGAGAAAACACATATGCAAGAGTTCCTAAACAAAGGTAATGTCTAGGGACTGCCTAAAGTCTGTTTGTTCTTTCTTAACCTTATCCCTAATCCTGCTCCTAACTCTAATCAAGTTCTAGGCACAAGTGTCTTGGAATATTGCCACTGAAACTTGCCAGAATTCCCCGTGCAGTGCCATGTGCAGAAAAGCAACCATCTTCTGGAAGCACATGTGCCAACCCTTCATTTTGAAGCTTCAATAATACTGATACATTATGAAGCTAGCCTACTGGATAAGTCAGAGCAGTGTACTGTTTTTCTAATCTGTGATTGGATATCTTCTGCTTGTCTCAATCTGATCATTCTGCTTTTCTCATGCATGTAATAGCTCACAACAAAACGGACCTGGGTTATCAATGCAGCAACTTTTCTTGATGGCGTCATATCGATCTTTCTTGTTGTTGGGAACAACTGTCACCACCATCTGGACATTCTTGTTCAAATTCTGACGTATAGCTTGGAGGTAGGCATCATTCCTGTCTGTTGTGATTGGAGCTCTGAAAGAGAATGTAATAACAGGCATTAATTCTTATTTCAAGTGCTGAGAGGAAAGTAAATTCTGGCTCAATGTGTCTTTCCACATGTATAGGAAGAATGTCGAAAGTTCAGGGTTTAAAATGCTTGACTTGTACATAGCATTACAGAACAGTTGGGTAACAAGACTGTTATGAATAAGCATGTTACTGCAGAGAGTGTTACTGCAGGATGGAAAAAAAAAAACATGAAAGTTCATTACTGCTTGAACATTTATGTTTTATCAATAATACAGATATAACAATAAATTGTCTAAAGTCTTATACCTTAATGCGCTGGATCACCTTACAAGACCATATCATCCAATAGTGTTCTCAGAGCCTCTGAGTACAGACATTCCCAGTATCATTTCCATAAATAGACTGATTTCTTGGTAAATATGGTTTCATTGTCATCCTCTGCACATTTTTTACAACAATAGAAGTAGACTCAAGGTTTAAGCTTAGAAGACACAGCAAATATGCTTGAACTTTCCCCATTCCCACACTCTATCACTATGTCTCTTGGTTGTTCTATTTCTACTTCTATTTCTGTTGGCCTTCGGAATCATATTCATTTGCTTTTCTTTGGGTGCCCTGGAAGTCTGGCAGCTATTTTTAACAAACTCGAGAAGCTGATACACCTTGCATAACAGCTTTTCCCAGCGGTTCGATGAAATCAAACTTTGTATACAGCATGGACAGTAATACTCCGAAGAGCTGTGAAAATTTCATTCAGATAACACATCTACAAGTGAAGCACCTGGCCAAGTCTTGATGATTAAAATGTGATCCTTGTAGTTAATTGCCTCTAATAGGTATTAATGAACCACACTTACAGAGCTGGAGGGACAATTCTCAAGCCCATGTCAAGACCAACTTGAATTAGCCTCTCTCGAAGGTCTAGTGCTTGAGCAGAGTGCATGTTAGGGTAAATCATCAACCAATTGTTTATGTGGGCTGCATTCAGAAGATGACAGTTTCTCATTTCCTGGCTCCAGTCTGCTTTTTGGATTTGATAACTGATCTTCGCTGCCTCATTTCTCTGAAAAGATCAAATAAAAATCAGTAATATTCGGACGGAGAAAGACACGACCTTTGGAAGAAACTTCAACATTATGTTGACAGCAATGGCCTTGGACTCTGTGGGGCCTTGCTTACAGCAGCATGGCTTGAAATTCCCATTTATTTCCTTTTAAAGTACATTCAAAAGAAGCAACACAAATACGATTAGCACCATCCTTATGTGCTTCATGTGAGCAGCTGGGAAGTGTGTTAAGGCCATGGGTGAACATAAAGCTTACATGTGAAAGTTAAAGAACAATATTGAAGCAGTAGAGATTTAAGGTTATATTGCTGAGAAGTTAGTGTCCACATGTTGTAGTGGTGGCACATTCGGACTTGCTAGCTGGAAGACCCTGGTTTCAATTCTTGGTAAGACAGGAAATTTTCTAGTGTTAGTCTGTTTCTGCTCTTCTTCTCAGAATTGATCTTTCAAAGTAATTTGGTAAAATCGTTGGTGACACAATGTGTAACAGCTAAAAAGTTATCAGACTGGATTCATAGTCTTCCCCCTTTCTTTGCCCTAAAACCAAATAATTTATAACCAAATAAACCACAACATGGAAAACTTCCAAATGTCTCTCTATTAGTTTCTTTTTAAACCTACATACAGGTTATGCGTTGAAGTTTATATTGATTGGTTCATAAATAATGATGGAGATGGAGATTATGCGCTGAAAAGTAGATACAATTGTTTTATTTAATAAGGCCACTGAAAACCACGCCTTTCAGACCACAATAAATCAATATCACTTTGAAACACAAATCACTAACATTATTGAGAATTTCAAGCTGTAGAAACGTACAAGATGTTCGTTAGAAATGTGGCATCTTATGTATAGACCTGAAGTGTGAACCCTGGAAAATAACAGTCAAGTTCTACAGTTTCAAATTTGTTAGTGGAACTTACTTTGATCAACAGTCTTGTATTGTAGGAGGATGGGACAAAAATCAGTGGTGATATGCATGCCAATGTATGAGGCAATGATTAAGTATAGTGATCACCACTTACAAATCAGCACACCATTTTCTGGTTCTTCCACATTAGTCACAGCCATCTTAGTTAGTTTACCTAGAGACTGATACCTCCTTTCCCTAGGACTGCCCACAGAATAAAAGGGTTGCCCCTTTCACACAGTTGCGGAGACTAAACAAATGTAGATCTGGAAATATGGAAAGACATTACATCCAAATATCTGAAAAAGAGCACAACCTCTGAGAAAAAGATTTCTCTCCAAACTTGATTTGGAAACCTACCCCCTTTTTCTTCATGAGCAGTTGTTCAGCTGGCAGCTGTCTTGCAGGCACACGCACAGGTTGTCCCTCTATACTCATCTGCCATGGTTCCAGCACCTCTCTCGATTTCTCACTACTGTTGAACAACAAAGGGATTGCATGGATAGGATTAGGAAAAGTCATGGAGGAGAAAAATCTGGTGTGATGCAAAAGCCATTGCAAGCAAATCAGATTCATAAATACAAACCCTCTATATGTTCAGACATGTCAGCACTTCATTCAGTGGCCAAAGGATTGTCAGACATTTATTCCAGTAAGCTCCTGTGTCATACAGGACTGGATCAACTTTGTGTGACCGAAATGCCACGACAGTCTGACATCAATATCATATAGGTGTTACTCTATAGGACATTTGGTTCGGCACTGTGAAATTTTCTGCCAGAACAAGTCAAGTTTCATCAGTCAGGACCAGCAGCGAATCATTTGTTGACATGACTATGTTATACAATAGACTATATAATCATATGCTTTTTAAAATGATGGTTATACTGAAGCTATCGAATATTTCAAAATGGCAGCCTCAGCAATTCTTTATGCTCACTATCATATTTTCCACCCTAAACTTTGAGAACAGTAAAAGTTAACAAATTCAGCAGACCTGTCTATTTCTGAGGAACTTACATGTATTGATGATGGAGGAGCCTAACTACTGATTAAGCTAAAATTCTGTGGGCAGGTGAAGTTAACTCATCCCTCCCCCCTCCCACGTTCTCGTTGAAGGTCAGGGACTCTCAGGGTATATATATATATGAAATATATGTATATTTTCTATGCATTTCTTTTCACCCCCTCCCTTTGTATTGACCGCTGATGTAACTGAAAGCTTCGTCACTCGTTCCCTGCCTCGTGGACATGGTTCATCGGTGTCAGAATGCCTAGCGCCTTTTTATTCCATTGTCATCTGGCATGGTTGCTGATGTAATAGGGCCACATGTGCGTTTCCGCGTTGACCAACTGACTGGTCTATAAAGCTGAAATGTATTGTGTACTGTATAGGGTAAACAGGGATCTGATTGATGAGTGTATCATAACAAGCTATAATTGGCTGTTTGGGTGCCTGTCTTTGGAATCTGAGCCTGGCCAGCTCTTGGATGGAGAAGAGACACGCACCAATCCTCAGAGATGTAGGATCATTTTGTTTCTCCTAGAATCACCTTGCCAGTCAGAGCCTTGGTTGGATCCCTGCCAAGGGCAGTTTCAAGTCTGCAGTAATTGTTTCTTTGTATTGGATACCATCACTACCTATCGAGTTTTAATAAATCTCCTGATCATCAATGCAAAAGCTTCGTTTCTACTATCATCATTGCTATCCTCGTCTCCCTATCTACCCTCACACTTACCCACATAGCCAGTAGTGTCATCGCCCTCTGCAAACAACCACTAGTCTCTCAGATAAATTATGTGTCAGAGATTATGGTTTCTTGTTGGGGCCCTAGCCACCACCACCAACTGGGCCTCCCTAACATCTGATGGGCACTAACGAGTTGTCACAGTATCTATACCTACCTTACCTATTCCATTTCCTGCCACCCATCATTATTCTATAAAGAACTCTCACAAGGTATTGTGGCCGTGCAGCTAGTGAGCTGTTTTCACAATGAAGATCTCAAGTCTAAGGTTTGTGGATTCAATCTCTGAGTCCGATAGTTTTCAATGTAGTGTCCTTGAGAAAGACATTTTGCTTCCCATTCCCCACTTCACTCAGGCATGATTATCTGGCGTTATAAAAACTAGGCGGACCAAGATGCCGCACCAGGATGATTAGCAATGACTTTATAATGGATTTCATTTGTAATACTGTACTGTGTTTATACATATAATGTACACTGTTCCATGTGTATTAGAAATGACATATATGACACTGTATGTCATTGTAAATAATATCCCTACAGTGTTTTTAAGGAGAATTAAGATCCTATTGTCATTTTCATTTCTAAAGAGATGACAGTTTTCACAAACGGAAATGTGACACATGAAATAAAAACATGTTCTATGGCTCTCAGTTGTCGCCATGCCAGTTAAAACATATTAAAAGGTACCACCAAATTGTCTAGCTAAGCTTTTTGGTATGCTTCATTAACTCACTGACTGTCTTCATCGCACCACTCTAATGACACTGGTGCGCCAGTAGACTGCTATCTTTGCACAGACGTGATCTCAAAAGATCAACTTTGGGTTGTTTTTTTTCTGCAACCAAGGCAAATAACGTTCTTCAAAGTAATAGCTTAGTTATTTCCCTTCGCTTAGAAACAAAAGATGAACTCGCTGGGATGAGAATTAAATCTCCACCACGAAAAATCTCCACTAACATCGTCGAGTGCTATGTGTCCTCAACCTTGTCTTGGGCTGTATCACACCATAAAGGAATACTGGCAGTCACTATCAGAGGAATGTCTGGTTTCTTTATGTTTTTCAATAATCAGAAACATGCCCAGAGACTAATTATATGTGTTTTTCTACCATATCACCCATCTTCATATTTTCAATCATGCATACATTCTGAACAGTTTGGTTTAAAAAAAAATCATCAAAATTTAAAAATTCATATGTCTGAAAACAATCAAAATATCTACACAGAGGAAATATTTAACACAATCAAGTTTAACTCGATCCCCTCGTTTGCTAACCCCCATTAAAAGATCATGTTGGCGTTGCATCTAAAATAATGCTCTCTGAATAAACAATCAAAAGAGATTACTCCGAAGAGGGAGATATTGCTATGTATTTCTCTTACCTTGTAAATTCATAATTAAATGATTACTGCTCCACTACATGCTACTTGAGAAAGGTATAAGTTCACATCCGTAACAACAGACATACTTGTTAATCTCAGTCACAAAGTTTGTCACTGTCTTCACCCTTTTCTCAGGGACCACACGTGTGTGCACAGCCAAGTCCTTCATCAGTTTGGTGTTTGCTCTAGCCTTCTCACTGAGACCTGAAAAATACAGTGATGCTGAGGTACAGACTGATTTGGGAGTTTTCTCACCATACTGAGTTATGCAAAATAGCAATCTCTGTACAACAAAATGCAAGTCTGCTCCCACATTCTTCTGTTCACACACTTCTCATCCTCACATACGCAAACCTCTCTGACTTTCCATTTCAATATTCAAAAATAGTGGTCGTAGAAGACAAGAATCAACCTCTTTACAATGTCATGTTTTTCAAGCACTAATGCCACCAAGTTACCATGGTTTCATCAGATTGTGTGCAGAATTCATTGAAAAATAAATGTCATAGTAGATTTATTTCAAGTAAGATCTTCCAAAAGCAATGTTGCTACACAACTGATTATCAGGCATGCCAACTCAAGAATACAGCACTGGGAAGTCTAGCTGTCAACGCTAGCAATAAAAAAAATTGTATTACCAAATACAGAAATGCTTCATAACATCCATGTTGTGTCTCACTAACACTAGTCATATTTAAAAAATAAACACAAAAAACATTCAAGAATAAGTCAGGACTTCAATAATTCACAATAATTCATAATTTCTGCACTAAAGGTATTGGTTTGTACAAGTATGTCATATGCAGAAAAAGAGTTAGCCTCTCTCCATTACTATTGCCTGAATTAAAAAAAACAAAAAAACAATATTTCACTTCAATCGTGTAAAGTAAAAGGGATGCCACTCCAAGTTTCATAAATTTCTCTAAAATCTGCAGTTTCACATATTCTAAACCATTTTACTTAGACAATAAAAATTTTAGCGGTAATTTACTAATCGCGAACATAGGTACCTTCAGAAATTATTTTGTATTTGAATAAATATGTTATTTTATTAAACAAGAAGACAATGTCCAGAATAAGTGTTAAGACAGAAAAGAATAGACAATGTTTTTTTTTCATAACTTTTCTACTTAAATAGTGTCTTAGAGTGATGTCAAATAGCAGTCAATGGAAAACAACTCTCTGATTTCAGAGAATTCTCTGAAAGGTGGCAGCTAGGCCTACATGAAAATTCACATCACTCTGTTTAATTTCATACCAGTTATAGTGCACAGCTCAGGCAACAGGTACAAGTTTGTCTTCTGCCCACGGCGGAAATCTTTCTCCGTTGGCCTGGTCACCAACAGAGGCTGATCCATGTCTACAATGTCAAGATTCCAATGCTAGAAGACAAAAAAAAAAAGAAAATCATAGTGTGCTGTCTGGTGTTCTACCAGCGTGTTAACAACACCTTGCTTAGCAATGCGCTGACAAGAGTGTATTGCTCACAACTGAAGAGACCCTGTCATCAACATCAGGACCATGACATTGTCCACATTTCCTTACCATTTTATTATGATCAAGCAAAAAGCTTGAAGGTGGTAATATTCAGAAGTCCCTCGGGTCATCAAAGTAATCTCAATGGTAGATAAATGATATTATATAATAAGATGGAAATCTGAGGAATTGAATCATAAATTTTTCACACACAATCCATGATCTAGAAGATGAATGCTATGGATTCTACCCATAGTTCGCTCATATTTATAAAATGGTAACTTTGCTTAGTGGCAGCATCAAATTAACATTAATGAAATGTACAGTCACCTGAGCCACTAGAGTTAGGTCTCATTAATTTGAACCTTTTGGTTCAAAGTTTCTAGACTATCAGGTCAAGCCATTTACAAATTAAGAGCCGTGATGGGAGTTTGCGCTGACCAACCCGTAGGCCTACCATGAAATTAGCAAAATCTGTTGTTGTCTTCTTCCTTCTAAATTCATATTTATTATTAGGCACCTATCTAAAATAAAAATAGCATATATCAATGAGGATGTCAGTTCAAGCTGCAAACAGTTTATCCTGTTGAATGGATTCTTTTAGGAATGACTTTATCAGTCTTTTTTTTTTGTCTCCCTTTTTAAGCCATCCGCATTTCAGACATTATTTGTCACATAAAATATCACCAATCATTGAAGATGTCAATTGTTAGTGCAAGCTGCATATCATAATGAATGTTCTGTTTTTCTTGTTAAGTGATAACTTTAATAATGATTTCAGTTTTGGTCATGCTGAATGATCAAGTTCACAGTGTTTCATATCTTGTGTACTGAAATTCAATTTCGAATTTGAATTCAGTATGCCCTTGAATAAGAATTTGAATTAATTCACCTAACTGAAATTCAATTTCTTATAAACTTTCCCTCAAATTTGAATTAGAACTACAGTGGCGCACACAATATAAGGACACACTTCGTACGTAAACACAGATACTGAGTACCGGTTCCGTACTTTTGGCCTGATTTTTCTTATTTATTTAGAGATGGTTAATACAAATTTAAGTTTATAAGTACAATTTTGGTTGGTGCCAAGGTGTACACATTATCCGTGCTCTACTGTTATTCACACAACCCTGTGTGATTTTGGCCTTCCACCTACAATGTATTATTCATCCCCAAAAGCATAGATGTGTTGGACCTTCAAAGATGCAAACCTGAGGTCTCGTTCATGAGAATTATCCCATAGTTTGCGAATGCAACTTACTTCTTTGTAATATTCCACATAGCTGACTTCGTCATCGCCTTTTTTAAATGTGCTAGTTGGTCGTCCTTCCCAATTTATGTCATCCACTCGGTAAGTTTTGTTGTTATGTCTTGCAAAAAGAATATGTTTAAAAAGATAGGTTAAGGCATGTTTTAAAGAGCTGTTTCCCTACCATTTACAACTCAGAATGTTCAATGGGCACTTCCTCAGATTCGGTTTATCAAAACTGATGTTCATATATATCTGAGTGACATAGAATAACAATACCAGTCTTAAACAAGATACGGTGGACTACGATTAAAACGAAAACGATTGAACTGAGAGTACCACTAAAACAAAAGGAAATAAGAAGCCCTGTTTATTTTCCTCTTTATCTTTGTTGACAAACTAGTGCAGAACTGACATAACACTGGCTATACTGAAAGCAAATATCATCTAGATGGTCAAATCAGCAAGCACTAAAGTGTGATTCACTAAAAGCCAACTCTGTATTGCAAGGGCAAAATGCTTTATAGACCTGTGTCAGAAGCCTTGGAGTAAGCGGAGAGAAGAGGAAGAAATGCCATGAACGATTCTTCACACAGCTGCAGGCAAGACCAGTACATGTAACATGGCGAAGGGAGAGTCAGTATAAGTCATGTCTTTAAAAGGGGGGAGGGAGTGTTAAAGTTTTGGGGTTTTTTTTTGTTTGGCTCCGATTGGTATGATGCTTTTGTATTTAATGTATGATGGACCTGTAGTTAGGAGGTCATTGCTATTAGCAGCACTTTAACTGATCTTTGCTTTGCCAGCTGCCGGTGAACCTTCACATGCATGCAGACACTTTCATCAGTACAGTTGCTTCCACATACAAGACAGACTACAAGGCAACAACACTAGCGCTGGAGCTATACAGACAGTTTTTCAACAAGATCACGATATCAGTCCTGGGAAGAGATGTGTCAACAACAAGTACAGTACTCACTTTAACAACAGTACTACATACATGAGAAACACAGATGATCTGTCCTTCAAGTAAATGACCCATGCTGGAAAATGACCAAGACTGGGCCAGTACTATGTTAGTAACTAGTAACTACAAAATGGCCCACAACTAACACTACAATAAAAACTTCCACAAACAATCGATAAAAGTCCCAAGGCCCCCAAAATAGCAGAAAGATACAAGAAATATCATAAGATGTACTCCTCTGATAGAACAAGATATTACATACAGACACTACACAAGAAATACTCACTTGGTCATCACAATTGTTCCCACAAATTGCTTTACAGCAGCCGTATGAAAATTGTTCACACTCCCTTGATTCTGCATTTCAGTATACAGGTTATACAAGCAGTCCAAGAAAGTATCTGTTCTCAAAACTTTGTGGACAATGTCTACCACCAGCAAGTTCCCGTCTTCATATTTCAGGATGGATGCCGTGAATCCTGGCACAACTTCCAACCTGAGTAAGGAATGTAGCAAAATGTGTTATGGTAAATGCCACAATTACACCATTAAAGCATAGCGCTGCCGACTTCATGTTTAAATATTTTCTCTGAGACTGTGCTGTCAATGTGAGCAGGCCAGGACAAGACTGTTCTATGGAAGTCATTGCCTGGGAATTTCTGGAGTGGCATTTTATGCTGTTTTGAACAAGAGATGAAGGAAGGAGGTGATGAATATATAGTATAAACTTCAAACTTATAGCCCCAATGAGGGTGATATCCTTTTTGTGGTAACAGCTGGTCGAAGTATTGGCAAACTGCAGAATGAAAATAGCTGGCTCTTTTTTTTTCGCCGATCCCAGTTCTCAGGCACGTGGAGAGGTTACCCCAACCA
The DNA here is from genome assembly GCA_033807755.1 of Ellobium chinense. Classification (NCBI taxonomy): domain Eukaryota; kingdom Metazoa; phylum Mollusca; class Gastropoda; order Ellobiida; family Ellobiidae; genus Ellobium; species Ellobium chinense. The sequence continues at coordinate 666,565 of JAWQUT010000062.1, forward strand.
TCTGCACCCCCTACCTGTCTACCAGTCTATACTTAAAAAAACAAAAACGACACACATAATTTGATTCGCTAGACTTCAATTATAATTTTAATATGGGTTATCTATGTATGCAGTATATATCTGTATCTCAGGTTGTTATCATGAGTGAATGAAAGTTAAGAGAGGGGGATAGTATTTCTTCTGTTTGTGTGCAGATTACTTTTGAGTGATGTGAGTAGTGGGGCAAGAAGCATGTGAGGGAAAATGGAATGTAGTGAGGGAGACAGGCAGTATAATTATATTTCATAGATTCCATAGCACTGGCACCAGATAATCGAATTTAGAAATGGAATCATCGTGTATTTAAAAAAGAAAAAGACAAGAAATTGACAAAAATTGATTTAAATATAAAGATCTGTGTAAAATAATTGATATTCTTGAACATTTCTTGGTCTTTCTATATCCCTCTTGATTTAAAATAATGGTCTGGACTGTAACAAAAATGATGGATTATGCCTTACACATGTTCCATGGATCTTCAACAAGAAAGAAAAATTATGATTTTAGTGATGAAAAGTTGGGAAAATACTTCTGGAACAACCTCCAAACTTCTTTCATCATGAAAACTGCTTGACTTACCGGTGCTCTGGAACCCTAACAGACTGTCCCATGTTGAAATAGTGGTCGCGAACCAGCTTCATTTCCAGGCCTGTCTCTTGAACTCTGAAGTAACCCAAGGCAAAAAGAAAAAATAAAATGATTAGTGGCCCCTTTTTTTTTTTCACCAACCTGGGAAAGATATTGTTCAACAGTGTAAATCTATACTCGTAGAAGGGAAACTCTATAACGCTGCCACTCGTCCTTCCCTTCTCCTCTATTAATACTGAATGTGTGGCCTTCAGATTTCATGCATCGTTAAGTAATGATCATCTCTGGGACACCCTCACATAAGATCTATCAAAGGTGGAAAATTACGGATTTTTCTTTATTTCAGTCAATAAGTTCCATCAACTGCCCACAGTAACTTTTTAATGGCTCCTGGTGCTTTCATTTGCAGCGCGGTTAGGTGTGAATTCAGCTCTAAAAAACATAATATATGTATTTCTCTCAGTCGCTGTATCAGGTAGGTTACTATTAGGATTGTTATCCTTCATTGCTCACTCATGGCAATCCTATTTATAGAGTGGGAAATTAATATATAAATTATACGAGTGCGGTTCGTTCCATTCCATAGTGCTGATAAATATACTTTAACAGTCTACATTATGAGAGTGAGCAGCTGTTTTCCACTACATAACATATACCACTGTCAAAAAAAATTTCTCCTGGAATCATCATCGTGCATGATTTTCACAAAAGGAAATAATTTTGCATCAGTGTTCCGTCACTAGTGGTGCAAGAGTTTATTAATTAGTGTAGGAAGTTTATGTTGCTGCTTCTCTTATTAGATCCATATCGGTCATTTCAATATATTTAAATTTTAAAAAAAGGAATACAATTTCAAAGCAGAGCATAGATTTTATTTCCCTCAAGCTCCAAGAGCATAGCTGATTGATTTATTCATCTAGTCTGATTTCAGTCACTCACCTTCCACAAACAAAGCGTTGCGCAATGTGACACAATCCTAGGTTAGTGTTTAGTGTAGCGCCATAGACAGTAAGTGACAGAGGGAGAGACACAGTGAGAGGATTCACTTCATAGATCGAGAGTAAATACTATTGTCATATTTTGATGATCTACTTAGCAATATGGGACTGATCATATTTGAGACGAAATGAATGAGTCCCATCAGTTTTGAAGTATTTCTTATATAGTGTTTAATTCATTTCCGCTCAATCTCACAATCTGACAGTCGATTTCATTTACTCACTATGGAAGATAACCTTGTATAAATGAACTCAAATTGTGCAAACAATTCATTTTTTATTATTTTTTTTTTTTGCTCAATTTGCCTATTTTTCGAGACCAACAGAAAAACTGTCAATGGAGTAATCTAAACGAAATTTGCACTGGATGACACAATTAAAATAATCTCCTCAGGGCTGAGAGGGCATCCAGATCTCTTGGGAAAATAATTATGACTTTCGTTTTTACTGTCTCTACTGATGCCACCCTGGCACAATGCTGCTCACAAGTGTGAATATGATATGAGCCGACACATGTTATCGGCATAATTTGGCTACTGAGTGTGGGGATGTGTTATAGTTGCAACAGCAAAACTATCCAAGTTATCAGACTATTCTTCTTAACAATATTGTTTTTATTTTTTGCATTCCTTCCAAACACACAATGTCAAAGAGCATGGGGCATAGAAGTGAATGTGCCCTTTTCAGTAAACCCTAATACATGTACCATTAATCAATCACTGACCTACCGAAGTTAGACCTACTAATGATATATATATATATATATATATATATATATATATATATATATATATATATATATATATATATATAT
>JAWQUT010000062.1:671505-684915 GCA_033807755.1 Ellobium chinense
CCCCTTCCTATCTTTCGTCCCTTTTCTCTGACCAAAAGCCACAATTTCTTCCCCACCCCTCCTATTTTTCTACTATTTATATGTAGGTTTCTAGCTAATGAAAATTACTATCCAAGTGTTCCTTTCATTCCTCTTTCCATCTTGCCTTCCTTACATTTTCCTTCCTTGCTTTCCTCCTTTCCCATTCCCTCCTTTTTTTTTCTAGCGTTTTCTTGCTTCAATGCATTAAAATTTGAAGGAGGATTTCAAAGGCACCTTATAAGTCTCTACATATACGCCAGCCTTGCTGGGCACAAGAATTAAGGACCGCTTCTTGATGGGCTTGTGGGTTGCGGGTTCCTTCGCGATGGGCATTAGGGCCAGGGATCCCGTCTCGATGGGTCTAAGGGTTAGGGATCCAGACTCGATTAGCTTTAATGCTAGGGGTCCCATAGACGGGCTTTGGAGTTCGGGTTGGAGTTAAAAATAGATCTAGTAGTGTGCTGGTTAAAGTATATGATGTATTCGAAAACTCTTCAAAATATGAATCCTTCACTAACGAGTCTAACAAATCTTTCAAATGCAACCTCCTCAAGAATCTTTGTAGAAAAAATATCACATGAGGATCTTTACTGATGTGGGCCTACAAAAGTACAGCATTATATTCAGCACAAGATTGAAGCAAAGGCCCAATAGCGAGGGCAGAAGGAAGAAGAAAACACAAGAAACCATTTGGAGAACCCCACAATCGTGACATCCCGGTAAAAGATCTAGCAGTATCATGTTCATCATAAGATCAGAAACCTATAAAACAAATCATGCGAAATCACACTCAGCGATGATTTCGATAGGTTGATTTCAGTGTGACCCGCCTTTCGCCTTCGTAATGCCTTGTGAAATGTAAAAAAAAAAAAAAATGTAAAATAAAAACGACAAAAACGCGTTAACATGTTAATGTTAACATGTCTGAATCTGTATTAACCTAAAACAACAAACACAAAAACAAAAAGAGTGGCACGGGGACCCCAGCGTAGATCGCCCTAGGATCATTTCAGGATATTTACATATCGGATCACCTAGTAACGTCTAGTTGCGAAGGCACTTTTCCCATGACATGGTTGAGCCAAGCTAGTGCTTCCACTAATGCCTCTTGACCCGTAGCAACAGCTTCTATTCCGTATATTGACCCGGACTGTCACTGCCAAACTCCACCCCCAACCCTCAATTCCTCTGTGGTAGCGTATTATGGGAGGAACCTGGTCAGACCCAAAGCTTTACAGGTTAGTTCGGCATAAACTAACCGTACCAGGACCTTCGTCACGCCGGACGTTAACGCCACACCGGAATAGGGGCCAGTTCCCAACACATAAGCTTCCGCTGGTTGGGTGGTTATGTACTATTGAAGTGTTGGGACTTGCTTATATGCTATGACATAGCGGGTGTGTGAATTTCATGGGTGTGGGAATTTAGGAAAGTGACGAAAATTTATTCAAGCAATAGTCATATTACCCAACAAACTGCATAAGAGAGTTAAGTGGACCAGGTACAATAATTTTGTGTAAAGAATTTCTTTGAAGCACATCAATTAAATCCTCTAATAAATACAAACCAAAGAAATTATACCGAAAATACCCGCCATTGCTTCATCAAGTCATTCCCATCATGCCCTCATGTAATCAGAGCGTCATGAAAAACAACGACTGAACATTAGTGAATACCAATCACTGTTCTGTAAACACATTCCAGTAGGCAGTCACATCAACACATACTGAAAGCATAAATCGCTTAACCGTGCAGTGTGTGTAAGGCAACAAATACGCAGCTTAACAGAATCATTCCTGCCCTTCGAAAATTCCCTTTTATTTCTTTCTGTCAGTCAAGTCTTTCTTTCTTTCGCATTCTGAAATATATTCTTTATCTCGCAATAAAATACAGGCATAACAGTAGGTCGATGAAATGATAACTTTCTCTGCCTTTTAAAAGTGTCCCACTTAGGCATCCAAAATCAGCCATCAACACACAGACAACCTAGAGACATTGATTATCGCTTACGTAGACCGCCAAATTTCAATATCTTGGGCAGGAAGACATTTGGTAATTCAAGAAAACGAACTTTCTGCTATCATATTTGCGATATAATGTAAACAAAACCAGCACAGTAATAAAGGTAATGCCTATCTGAAAGCACCATCTAAATATAATATCTGCATTATGTTACATCCATTGACAGAGTCACATATATCCTCTGAAATATGGCATAACTCAGCACACATGGATGACCGCAACACTAAAATCTATGACTGCATAATTCTAATCGCAGAGGAGAACGAGTATCAGGAGACCAATGTGCGCTGTCGAATACCAGTCACAACAGAATATATTTGATGGATTGCTCAGCAACAGAAAAAATACATCATTATAAAGAAATATCAAAAAGTCAACAAAAGTTGAAGAATATCTGTAGTAGATTCCACGTCGTAAAAGTATCCTGTAAGAAGACATAATCCAAAGTCTGAACTCGGGTGCCAAAACATTTTTAAAGAAGGAGGGGAAAGAGGAAAAAAAGCGACAGAGATCAAGCCCAGAAAGAAAGAAAGAAAGAAAGAAAGAAAGAAAGAAAGAAAGAAAGAAAGAAAGAACGAAAGAAAGAAAGAAAGAGAGAGAGAGAAAGAAAAGAAAAGAAGAGAAAAGAAAGAAAGAAAGAAAGAAAGAAAGAAAGAAAGAAAGAAAGAAAGAAAGAAAGAAAGAAAGAACCGTGTAGAGTTTGAGTGCATCGATGGAAAGAAAGAGGGAAAGATGTTCCTCATAAAAGGTGATAGACTCAAAGATCCAAAGGGAAAGAAAGTATAGATGAGATCACATCTAACGTCCATAGCAGAGCTGCTGTCAACTTTTCTATGTCAATGAAACAGATCCAATGAAACTGCCATAATCTACTCTGAAATAGCGTTTAAATCCAAGTTGTACCGAAGTCCACAACACTAATATAACTATTCATTGCACTGAAAATTACATTACTCCTAGCAGTTTCCTAGGAATCCTGTTCTACACACAGTAGAGAGAGTAACACGTGTTGATGAACGCCAGTCACAACTTGATACGGTAAGACTGCTTACTGTAGTAAGGGGCAGAAAAAGAAAAAAAAACAACGACCGCATAATGTCAACGTCAAGTCATGCAGCCTACTTTCGAACTCCTCACCACAAACTACTATATGAATGCGCACCGTTTTCCCCTCCCAATATATAGCTAGTTTCGCTTACATGCCCCTTTCTTAACCCTTCATTCTCTGCCACACTGTCACTTTTGTAGGAAGTGGATCTGCTGCAACCTATAACAAGTTAATTAATATAAACCCAGACTGTGATACATAGGCGAACGACACAATAATCAACGGGACATGACAAAGATTATAAACCAAAATGACAACTTCGCATAACACTATCTAACAGCTATACTGTACACAGTTTACATTCTATGCAGTACAATGAATACAGACCATTCAGCAACAAAAGTCAGGATTCACTTCTTGCAGTTATTCTTTCTTCTATTCATTGCGTATATTTTCTCCCTCCTGAAATTTCAATACATTTTGTTAACCTAAGTAATAGATCTCTTGCAACATATAGTTTACTATCGTTGCGCAGCTTCTTAGCTTTCTTGAATTGTAATGGATGAAAGAAAGAGGTGACAGAGAGAATGAGAAGAGGAGGTGAAAAGAAGGGGCGGGATGAATTCAACAGCTTTTGCAAGGTTTCTATTACTCCTGAAAAGAAAGAGTTAGAGGCAACATATTGACTTTTTGGATGTAAATAGTGGCATTGCTCAAAAGAAAGAAGGAAACAAATACACAACGTTCAACGATTCTTATAACGTGACAGATACATCGTTTGAGACCAAAAAAAGAAAGAAGATAAGTGATTCTGGATCATCTCTCCAAGACTACTTTTAGCCTGATTGTGTCATTAGCTAGTTTTGATGCAATCAGAGCAACTCATTACTCGGAAAATAAGAGCACTCAAAAATCAACAAAATGAATGTGGATCCTTTGTCAAAATCGTTAGACTGGTGTTGTTTCTTTATGTAGTTAGCTGCTTTCTGGTATTTATAATATCGCGCTAACGGAAATGCAGAAGTGAGTTAACATGTGGCGAGAGGGGAAGCAGGGGTGCTGACCAACATCTTCTATTTTCTTAGTTTCTTCTTGTTTGGTTTTTTTTTGTTTTTGTTTGCTTGGTTAAGCCCGAGATTAATGTTCTCTTACAACACTTTTGAAATTAACTCCGAATTCAAAATAGTACATTGTGTTCTCGTGTCTCCAACATCTTTCCTGATCCCAAGGTCAGTCCCTTCGCATGCAGGTAGAATAGTCGAGACTACGCATTGTCATTATCCTCTGAACTGAGCTGTGTTCAGCTTAACCCTACATCGAAGGCACGTGCAACAACGTCAGTAAATCACCGCTACTGTACTCACTGCTCCTTACTAAGAGTACCTCTTTAAATGTCACAATGTCTACTTTGCTATGCTGAAGATAAATCATGCGGAATTTTTTTTTCTTTCTTGTTTAACTCTGTCCGGGAGCGTCCACGTTAGAAGGCTGTCCTTCCCTTTCTCCTCTGCTCACAGACTTCATTATATATATACGCTGCTAACCCCCTTCTCCCTTCATGAGGGTGGGTGTATTTGGAAGAGAGTTACCCAATTCACTGCTAGACCATGCCTGAAGATTTTTAATACTGAAGTCCGTGTGTAATTTGAGCGGTGTTTCTCTTTTTCTTCCATTTTTCCACTTTCCTTCCGTCTTTGTTCTTTTTACAGTTCCTTTTTCAAAGGTTTGGTGGTTTCTTGTTTCAATGGACAAAAGACGCCGAAGTCCCAGTAATATATCCCGTTATTATTATTATATCCTTGCTAATCCCTTTCTTCCAAATCACCCCCACCTCCCACCCAACCCGTCTTCCAACCCACTCAACTTCATTTGAATCTCTGACACGTACCTAGAATCCATCTAATTGACTTCTTCATGTATTTATATAAATGCCTGTGAATTCCATACGTTTTTTGAGGGGAAGGGGGTCAAACTGAGTTGTGGTTGTTTTTTTTTTAATTTTTGCTTTCTTTGTAGGGTAGTTTATTTTATCACATGATTTGCATACAAGTACATCAATGATAAAGATGATATTGTTGATATTATGAATCATATTGAAATGACTCTCACAGCAAACTGATGAGTTTACTAGTACATCTTTCCTACTTGTAGGCTTCTATCATCTTTTACAATACAACAAGAGGCGGATATCGGAACTTCACTTGAATGGAATTTCTACTGCTGCTATGTTCTTACTTGACATTTTTTTATTATTTGAAAGAGATCGTGCTGATGAAGATGATGATGATGATGATGATGATGATGATGATGATGATGATGATGGTGGTGGTGGTGGTGGTTCATAGATCAATGTTCACAGGCAAGACAACATTGAAAATATCTGGGTGAATTCCATACTTAATAACAAAGTATACTTAGTAAATGAGTACTAAATATCGATATTTCACTATATTAAATTTTAATTTCCTTTCGTAGGACTACTTTGAGTCTGTTACTCCTGCCATCTTTACCTCACTCAATCTATGATTACTTTGCCTGTCCCCCTATCTAGTATCCTTTCCTTTCTTTTTTTTTCTCCTTTTCTCTTCGGTTTTCCACGTTTTGCTCGCACTCTATATGTATTCCTGACTCCCCTTCTCCATCTCTCACTTTCTCTCTCTCTCCTTCTTTCTTTCTCTCTTCTTGTCTTCGACTTTACTTCTCGATCTCTTGTCATATTTAATCAATCTATAAAGATCTTCTCATGATATATCCATTTTTTAAACTACAATTTCCTCCTGTTCCTGAAAGTTCTTAATTTCATTCTGCACGATGATACAAGTGACCCCCACAAGCATAGAATTGAAGAGGATTTCAGCTTTCAGACTAAACAAATTCGGGAAATAATTTTCAAAGAATTTCCTAAACACCGAATTTTCAAAGCGTAATATGCTCTTCATTTTGGGGCCATATTAGAAATATGTAAAAATATACTGCTACCCATATATTCTAGTAACCACTTGATAAATTGTTAATTCATTCACGTATATATCTGGAGACTGTGAAAGACTATCATCATACATCACACACACTCTACAAAATCTACTATCAGGCTCTGGGAAGAATACTAGATTAAATTTTAAAAAGTGAGTCTTCAGTTGTCTTTTGAATGAAATTAAAGATTCAGACTTATGGAGAGAAAGTGGGAGAAAACTCATAGATCTATTCCAGTGCCAAAAGTATATTATGTGGCCTTCATATGGAAAAAGCAAGACCAACTATTTTTTTCCTGATATCCCATGTCACCCTGTAATATCAACAGCGAAAAAAAAAAAGCGACCCCTTGAGTGGCTCAATGGATGGGGACAGCCTCTGACTTGCTATTTAAGGTTTCTGGCACCTATTCCAGGGGCAAATCACTCATTCATCTCAGTGAGTCAGACTATTGAAAATTTTCTGTGTCCCTCTGCAAATATACCTCACCATAGGAATATCATCCTCTATCATTTAACAAGCAAGTAAGAGACACCTAAACAGTAGAGAATGCATCACTACTGATTACTCAAAACATATATGGGATATTTAAATGTGGAGGGGTTAAGTTTACTGGCACCTATTAGAGGGGCAAATCACTCATTGTGTACAGCCCAATTAATCCGCTAATATATAAAATCCCCCTTTTGGGGGCCCTGCCAGCTAGTGTCAAGGTGTAGAAATATGTAAAATGACCTGTGATCTAAATAAAGCATCCGATTTTAAAGTTTCAGGTACAGTTTGATCCTTCTAGATAAAAGAAAAAAAAAGCGTGAAGGCCTATGTATTCGCACGCGGTCAAAACCAACCAAATGAAAACTTGGAGACCAAATCAGAATTCGAAGTGACCTATTTCGAAAGCGATTTGTAAAAAAATATTAGACATTGACCCCCCCTCCCCCTTTTATTTTTCTCCCCGTTAAAAGATCGGGCAAAAGAAGTACTTTAACCTCCATCAAAAAAAAAAAATGCCCGAAATTGCAGTAGTATTTGTAGAACAACATAACATGTTAATAGGACCAAAAGAAGAAAAAAACAATAGGTTCTAAAGACCTGGAAACTGGAAACTGGATACTACCAGCTGTAAGAAAACGCCGCGGTTCTTATAAACTGGTTGCGATGGATGGAGTATGATTTCACTGTATCTGGGGGTTTTTTTGTTGTTGTTTTTTTCAGATTAATTTTTGATACTAGTGTGTCTCCGGATGGAACCGAGGTTTAAACAAGGAAATTTTACCCTTAAGCTCTGCACAAAGTGTATGTACGTACTATAATTTATTGCTTCGCACAAAATTAGAGGCAGATCATGCAATTTGCCGACAACAACAAATAGAAAGATTACATTTTTATCATATCTCCTGACCCGGTTGCTTTGTTGCTCTTCCATTTTAAAATATAAAACAGCTGGATTAACAATCTTTTTTGAATTTGCTAAGAATCGCGTAATTAAAAATTTTCGAATCTAGTCCTGATTTCAAACCAAGGTCCATCATCCCACGCAAACGCTTGTAGACATTCTTCATCTCAGTCAAGCTCTTATTTCAGTTCTTTGAAGCAAAGAAATATCGGAAAAAAAAAAAGAATCTTAGTCGGCCTCAACCTAGACGATGTATAAAACATCTTGCTGGACAAAAGACTAGACAGACAATAGGGAAATTACTTTCTTGCATGAATGTTTCATTACGGTGCTTAAAGGAAATTCTACTGTCCTGGAGCACTTTTAGCGATCGGAAATGTTCGACGTGCTCTTTTTACGCCCTCGCACATTTTTTCTTTCGCCTATCTGCACTTCTGGATCCACTTCCTTCAATATCTCTCGTCCTTCTTTCCATTTACACAACAGTTTGAAAGTTTTAGTTCTTTTCGCCTTCTCTCGTCCTTCTTTCCAGTTTGAAAGTATTAGTTCCTTTCTCCCTCTCACTTCATTTTCTTTATCCTCATTTGGAAATCTGCCTTCGCTTTTACTTCTCCCGTACCCCCCTTTTTGATACCTCCTGCCCATCCCCACCTACGGTCTCCCATCCAGCCATGGCCCTGAAATCGGCTTCACTTCATTCCCCCCCTTTCTTCCCTTTCCTCTGACAATTCTTCCCCAACCCCTTTCCGTTCATCATTCTTTCTACCTTGCGTTCCTTATCTTTCCCTTCCTTGCTTTCCTCCATTCCCATTCCCATTCCCATTCCCTCCTTTTTTTTTCTTTGGTTTCTTGCTTCAGTGCACTAAAATTTGAGGAAGGATTTCAAAGGCACCTTATAAGTCTCAATGTATATGCCAGTCTCGTTAGGAACAAGACTTAAGGATCTCTTCTCGATGGGCATGTGGATTGCGGGGTCCGTCTCGATGGGCATTAGGGCCAGGGATTCCGTCTCGATGGGTCTAAGGGTTAGGAATCCTTACTCGATTAGCTTTAGGGTTAGGAGTCACATCTAGACGGGCTTCAGATTTCGGGTCGGGGTTAAAAATAAATCTAATAGTGTGCTGGTTAACGTGTATGACGCATCTGAACACCCTTCAAAATATGAATCCTTCACTACCCAAATCTTTCAAATGCAACCTCCTGAAGAATCTTTGTAGACAAATATCAGACGAGGATCTTTACTGATGTGGGCCTACAAAAGTACAGCATTATATTCAGCGCAAGATTGAAGCAAATGCCCCGTGGCGATGGCAGAAGGAAGAAGAAAACAAGAAACCATTTGGAGAAACCCACAATCATGACCTCACGGTAAAAGATCTAGCAGTATCATGTTCATCATAAGATCAGAAACCTATAGAACAAATCATGCGAAATCACACTCAACGATGATTTCGATACGATGATTTCAGTGTGACCCGCCTTTCGCCTTCGTAATGCCTTGTAAAATGTAAAAAAAAAAAAAAAAGTAAAATAAAAACGACAAAACCGCGTTAACATGTCTGAATCTGTATTAACCTAAAACAACAAACACAAAAACAAAAAGAGTGGCACGGGGACCCCAGCGTAGATCGCCCTAGGATCATTTCAGGATATTTACATATCGGATCACCTAGTAACGTCTAGTTGCGAAGGCACTTTTCCCATGACATGGTTGAGCCAAGCTAGTGCTTCCACTAATGCCTCTTGACCCGTAGCAACAGCTTCTATTCCGTATATTGACCCGGACTGTCACTGCCAAACTCCACCCCCAACCCTCAATTCCTCTGTGGTAGCGTATTATGGGAGGAACCTGGTCAGACCCAAAGCTTTACAGGTTAGTTCGGCATAAACTAACCGTACCAGGACCTTCGTCACGCCGGACGTTAACGCCACACCGGAATAGGGGCCAGTTCCCAACACATAAGCTTCCGCTGGTTGGGTGGTTATGTACTATTGAAGTGTTGGGACTTGCTTATATGGTATGACATAGCGGGTGTGTGGATTTCATGGGTGTGGGGATTTAGGAAAGTGACGAAAATTTATTCAAGCAATAGTCATATTACTCAACAAACTGCATAAGAGAGTTAAGTGGACCAGGTACAATAATTTTGTGTAAAGAATTTCTTTGAAGCACATCAATTAAATCCTCTAATAAATAAAAATCAGAGAAATTATACCGAAAATACCCGCCATTGCTTCATCAAGTCATTCCCATCATGCCCTCATGTAATCAGAGCGTCATAAAAAACAACGACTGAACATTAGTGAATACCAATCACTGTTCTGTAAACACATTCCAGTAGGCAGTCACATCAACACATACTGAAAGCATAAATCGCTTAACCGTGCAGTGTATGTAAAGCAACAAATACGCAGCTTAACAAAATCATTCCTGCCCTTCGAAAATCCCCTTTTATTTCTTTTTGTCAGTCAGTCTTTCTTTCTTTTGCATTCTGAAATATATTCTTTATCTCGCAATAAAATACAGGCATAACAGTAGGTCGGTGCAATGATAACTTTCGCTGCCTTTTAAAATTGCCCCACTTAGGCATCTAAAATCCGCCATCAACACACAGACAACCTGGCGACATTGATTAACCATTTACTTACATTAATGGAAGAATCTCAATATCTTGTGCACGAAGTCATTTGGTAGTCAAAGGAAACGAAATTTTTACTTTCATATTCGCGATAAACAAAATCACCACGATAATAAAGGTAATGCCTATCCAAAAACACCTTCTAGATATATTATTTGTGTATGTTACATCCACTGAAAGAGTCACACATATCCTTTGAAATATGGCGTAATTTAGCGCACAGGGATGTCCACGACACTAAAATATATGATTGTATAAATCTAATCACACAGAAGAAAGTGTATCAGGAGACCAAGGAGCGCTGTCGAATACCAGTCACGACAGATTACTGCTGGATTTCTCAGCAAGAGAAAAACTACATCATTATATATAGAAAGTTTGGCTAGATTTCCGCATGCAACACACAGCCAAATTTTAATTATAACACCTACACACGCAAAATATATTTCTAGAGGTTTGGAGGGCAAAGAGGGAGAAGACGGATAGAAAAGTCCAATAAATCAGAAAGAAAGAAAGAAAGACATAAAGAAAGAAAGACATAAAGAAAGACATAAAGAAAGAAAGAAAGAAAGAAAGAAAGAAAGAAAGAAAGAAAGAAAGAAAGAAAGAAAGAAAGAAAGAAATGTGTAGAGTTTGAGTGCATCGATGGAAGAAAGAGAGAGAGAGAGATGTTCCTCATAAAATGTGATAGACTCAAGGATCAGAGATGAAAGTAATAATGAATGAGAGACTCTTGACTTACAAGTGTCTAACATCACACCTAACGTCCATTGTAGAGCACTGTCAACTCGTCTATGTCAGTGAAACAGATCCAATGAAACTGTCACAATCTCCTCTGAAATAACGTTTAAATCCAAGTTGTACCGAAGTCCACAACACTAATATATAACGATTCATTGCACTGAAAATTACATCACTCCTAGCAGTTTCCTAGAAGTCCTGTTCTACACACAGTGGAGAAAGTAACACGTGTTGATGAACGCCAGTCACAACTTGATACGGTAAGACTGCTTACTGTTGTGAGGGCAACAAAAAAAAAAGAGCCAATTAAAACAAAAAAAGTATAATGTTAACGTTCACCCATGCAGCCTACCTTTGAACTCCTCACTCCTAACTATATTTTCTTTCATGTAACACTACTATATGAATGCGCCCTGTTTTCTCCTCCCATAATACCTAGTTTCGCTTACAGGTGCCCCTTTCTTAACCCTCCATTCCAGATCTGCCACAGAGATGTTGTTGTAGGAAGTGGATCTGTTGCAACCTATAACAAGTATATTTAATATAAACCCAGACTGTGATACATAGGCGAGCGACACAATATTCAACTGACTGACTAATTATAAACCAAAATGACAACTTCACAACACACTATCCAGCAGCTTTTTCTGTAACAGTTTACATTCTAAGCAATAATGACGACAGAACATTCACTTACACAAGTCACAAGTCCCTCATAGCAGTTTTTCTTTCTTCTATTCATTATAGTATTTTTTTTCCTTACTGAAATCTAAGTAAAACAATTTCAATATATTTTGTTAACTTATGCTGTAGATCTCTTACATCATATAGTTTACTACCGTGGCGCAGTTTTTTGGTTTTCCTGAATTGCATTGGATGGAGGAAAAAAACAGCAATCAGATGAGAAAGATAGTAGGAAGAGAGGAGAAAAAGATCGAGGCGTGGGAGGGGCGTGGGGATCAAATAGCTTTTGCAAGGTTTTTATTTCTCCGCAACAGAAGAAGGTAGCAGCAACTTGCTGACTCATTAGATGTCACAGTGGCAATGCTCAAGTGAAAAACAGAAAGAAAGAAAAAGAAAGAAAGAAAGAAAGAAAGAAAGAAAGAAAGAAAGAAAGAAAGAAAGAAAGAAAGAAAGAAAGAAAGAAAAGAAAGAAAGAAAGACAGACAGACAGGCAGACAGAAAAAAAGAAACAAACAAACAAACTCATAAACAAACAAACAAAGTTTAACGATTCTTATAACGTGACAGACACATCGATCGAATCCAAAAAACAAAAAAGGAAGATAACTGACTCGTGATGATCTCTACTAGATCTCTCTTAGCCTGATTCTGTCATTAGCGAGTTCTGATGCAGTCAGATCAACTTATCATTCACTTAGCTAAAGCACGCAAAGGTCAGCAAAGTGTATGTGGATCCTTTGTCAAACTCATTTCTGCAGTAAGCTGCTATCCAATGGGTATAACTTAAAGCTGACAGGAGCATTGCAGTGAGTTAACATAAAAGAGGGGAAGAATGGGACGGGGAAGCGGGAGAGTGGGGGAGGAACAAACCAAATTCTGACCAGTTTCTCGGTTTCACGGTTTCTTTTCGGGAGGAATTTCATATGTGTGCCAGAAAGATTTCCTCAAGCAACACACCGAACCAACAACATACCCTAACCCTAACCATAACCCTAACCCAGTGTCAGGGTTAGGGTTAGGGTTAGAGTAGGGTTAGGGTTAGGGTATGTTGTTGTTCGATGTGCTCTATGCGGAAATCTTTCTGGCACACATATGGAATTCCTCCCGTTTCTTCTTCTGTTTTTTGCCAGGCTAACCTGGGTTTAATGTCTTCCTACAGCACCTTTGAAATTTACCGAGCATTCAAAAAAAGTTTATTTTGTTGTCGTATATCCAACATGTCTCTTCATCTCTAGGTCATTCCCTACGCTTGTAGATTCTTTAGTCCAGACGACACACTATCGTTATCCTTATGAACTGAACTATGTTCAGCCTAACCCTACATCGAAAGCACGTGCAATAAAGACAGTGCATCAAAGCTACTATACTCACTGCTCCCTACCTCTTTAAATGTCACGCTGTCTTCTTTGCTCCGCTGGAGATTTAATCATTTGGACTTTTTTTTCTTTCTTGTTTAACTCTGCCCGTGAGCGTCCACGTTAGAAGGCTGCCCTTCCCTTTCTCCTCTGCTCACTCAGACTTCATCACATACATAAATAATACTATGTACTCTGCTAACCTCCCGTTCCCTTTCCTTCCTGCGGTGTGTGTATTTGGAATTAAGTTGCCCAATTCACTGCTCGACCAAGCCTTAAGAATTTTGATATTGAAGTCCCTGTGAAATTTGAACAGTGCTTCTCTGTTTCTTCCTTTTTATACGCTTTACCTCCTTGTTTGTTCTTCATTTCAAGTTTCATTTTCCATGGTTCAATGATCCTATATTTCTCTCCCACTCTCCCACCTCTCAATCCCCTCCTTAAACCCCACCTCCACATCCTCTGATTTTCTATTACAGTGTGTGTATATATATATATATATATATATATATATATATATATATATATATA
>JAWQUT010000062.1:716795-763414 GCA_033807755.1 Ellobium chinense
AGAAGAGAAGCACATAGAGCATTGCTAGAAAGTGATGTCTTAGGACTCACCAATTTGCTTTCTTCTTTCTCACTTCTACCCTTAACCCTGAATGAAGCGCTCGAATCCTGGGATACTGTGATGAAATTAGCCAGAGTTCTGGGTTCATCTCGAGTTAAATGCTGTGCTGTTTGCAAAAATGCAACCATCTATTCTGCATTTCATGTTAATTAATCACAAAGACCTATATTCTATTTACTAAACTGTCACCAAACACACTATTTTTGTTAAGGGAGAATACCCCAACTCATGTCAGTTCTACCTGCATGCACATTCGAAGGAAAAAGAATACTTATTTGCAGCGATAATGTGTGTGTGGTCACTGGAAATACATGATTTTCACATGATAAAGAATGATGCTCCAAGGAGCTCATCTGCATACTTAAAAATGGCAAATGTAAGGAGCTGACAAAATCTATGGTAATGATTGTAACATAATGCTTTCTTGAATGTTGTCAGATAAGGAATGGAATCCTCACAGGTGTTTTAAATTTAAGGGCAAGTGCAGCACCCTGTAGGGGTAAAATTGGGTAAAATTGTGTAAAATGAGTTTAAGGCAGTTTTTTAAACAGCAACATGTCCTTTATCGAATCCTGAAGTTATTTTCATGATACCTGTCTCAAAAAGTGTATTTTGATGCAAAAGGAAATGATTACCCTTTATCAAATGCATCTATCGGGTAATCTTTATCGTCAATTATCTCAAAATCACAGTTTTCGTCACTCTATCCCTTCGATCTGACTTTTTTCTGGTCCAATTTACATAAAATTTTGCATAACAACTCTCCAAGCCCCTGTTTTGAGAATGTCATGGGCTTTTTTCGATATCTTGTGTTTTTGGTGTTTTTTTTTTAATTTTTAAAGTGAAAATTTTCAATGTTGTTTTATGACATTTTAAAAAAAATTATTTAAAAAAACTATCCAAGAAATCAAAAAAAGCCAGTGACATTCTATTTTAAATAAAGTGATCTTTCAAATGGAAAAAAATCAGCATCCTACCATGTACTGTTCTCCAGATCGAAGGGTTCAAAGTTATGCAAAAGTCATCCATATTTTCCAATATGGCGGCCAAACAATTGGCGTTTCCATAGCAACGGAGGGAGGAAACTGCGAAAAACCCTAGTTTATCTTCCTTCCTGCCCTACGTGACCCATTTTTCACCCCAAAATGACAAAGTTCCCTTTATTAATGAAAATCGCCTAGTTCTGCCGCACGTGCCCTTAATGGACTGATCCTTACATCGGTAAAGACTGATACATTCATTGCTCTGCGGAGCCTAACACAGTAACCATAAGCATTTCCACTTAAACCTTGGTTGTCGCCTATAAAGCTATAAAACTACCATGATTCTGTATCTCCTTTTTGCTTGTAACTGAATTGATGTGTTCTTACTCTGCAACCAGTGACAATTTAGATTCTTTTTAAAAACTTAAATGAAATCCAATTGTATGTAGGCCTATATATCATAACCATTTTAAGACTGCACCAAAGGCACACTTTTCTTCTTCCAACACACAGCTGTTCTTGAAACTGGAATAACTTTTGACCCAAAATACTGCCAAAACAGAAAGGTTTACCCCCTTTGTAGATACAGTCGAACACGCTTAAACCGTAATCACTGGGCCCGCGTATATGATTTCGTCTTAGCGCTATTTCGGTTTAGATGTTCCAGTGCAAAATCAAGGGAAGTAACCACCATCGCNTGCAGTGCAGTCCAGTGAACAAAAACACGATCACGAGAGCGAGGCTAGCGCAACTAATGCCAGCCTAGTGTGAAGGCAATCGAAAGTAAACAATGTCTGGACCATGTCTATTTACTTTTATTGCAATGTACTGACGAAAAAGATGAGCTTGAATGCATGTAAGACATGATCTGTATTTGATATACACTGTCTAAGCAGCACAGCACTGTTATGGGGCGTTTTTGCGCTATTGTATAGCTGTGCACTGTTTCCGTATGGAGCCATCTATCTTGATCAATACAAAAGTGATGCCAACTAGCATTCCTGGCCATGGCCAACTATGGAATTTTAAAAGCCATATAGGCCAGTCGCCAGGGTTCATATGGCAGAAGACAATCAAAGGGATTGCATGGCGGCTTTTAAACTTCTTAGAAAGAATCTCTATTACAGTTTATCAAAACAGAAGTCCCTGGGCGCACTTCTGGACCATGGCTAGATGCCACACTGACCAACTACCAGGGTCCCCTTTGCAGAAGACAAATAAGAGGGATGACCATACTTAACATGATGCACTGGCGTCCAGCATTGTTTACACTTTGCAAGGAAGCTTCTAGATCAAAAGTGATGACAACTACAAACCGTGTTTGCTTATTTCCCTTGGTTATCTGATTTAACAGGGATCTGATATAACAGGGATTTTGCTCTGGTCCCACAGTCCCTGTTATATCAGGTTTCGACTGTATATTGTAACCATTTTAAGACTGCACCAAAGGCACACTTTTCTTCTTCCAACACACAGCTGTTCTTGAAACTGGAATAACTTTTGACCCAAAATACTGCCAAAACAGAAAGGTTTACCCCCTTTGTAGATACAGTCGAACACGCTTAAACCGTAATCACTGGGCCCGCGTATATGATTTCGTCTTAGCGCTATTTCGGTTTAGATGTTCCAGTGCAAAATCAAGGGAAGTAACCACCATCGCGGACTTTCTGAAATTCCTCTCAGCAGGCCAATAGGTTTGTGACACCTATTAGAAGGGCAAATCACTCACAGTGTACAAGCCAATTAATCCGCTAATATATAAAACCCCCTTTTTGGGGGCCCTGCCAGCCAGTGTTAGGGTGTAAAAATGTGTAAACTGGCCTGTGTTCTAAATAAAGCATCCAATTTTAAAGTTTCAGGTACAATCTGAGCCTTCTAGATAACAAAATAAAACGCGTAGACCTATGTATTCGCACGCAGTCAAAACCAGCCAAATGAAAATTTGGGGACCAAATCAGAATTTGAGGTGATCTTTTTCAAAAGACATTTGTGAAAAATTTTGGGCGTTGACCCCCCTTTTTCTTCCCGTTAAAAGATCGGGCAAAAGAAGTACTTTAACCTCCATGGAAGAAATGTCCCCAAATCACAGTGGCATATTTAGAATAACGCAAAATGTTAATAGGGCTTAAAGAAGAAAAAACAATAGGTGTCAAAGACCAATATGGTGGAGAGAGTGGAATTGGGAATTCCGTACTTGCGGCAAATTTCACTTTTCGACAGCTTCTTCCCATCAACCTCATCGATAAGTTTTAACTTGAATTCCAATGAGTACGCTTGCTTTCTTTTCGACATTTTTCGGCAGTTCAGTGGCTCACGTGTAATCAATATCAAGGTCAGGAATGAAGAGAGGTTTTAACTGATGAGCATGAGTGTTATCAATGTTACAAACCTCCCGCGGCCTTTCATCCAGCATTATTTATTTCATCTCGCCCACATCATGACCAATCGTTCTTGACCAGCCGCCTCACTCCTCTTTTTGGTCGCAAACGCTAAGAGATTTGGGGAAGGGGGGGGGAGGGAAGCATTATTAGACACTAATGTTGCGCCGCAGGGCCCACCCGCTCTCCTTAGACATACTCCTCACGTGGCTATTTCTTTTCGCCGGACAAAGACAGCGAAATGTAACAATCTCGGTGTTGATGCAGACCTGATAATGGGATGAGCGGGCTGGCTGAGAGATCGGGGATTTCGGTTCAGCCGTGTTACTGCATGACTGCATCTTGCAGTTTCGGTTCATCGCTTCTTCTGTTACTTGCTTAAAGAGGGAGAAAAGTCGGGGATTTATTTTTCTTTCGGCTTAGCCGTGGTTTCGGTTCAGCCATGTTCGGTTTAAGTGTGTTCGACTGTAGTTTAATATTAACTGACTACCACTGTATGCCATTCACTCATTAATTGACTCACTCACGCTTCTTCACAAACCGACTCCCCATTTCAGGACTGTCACAAATCAAACTGACATGCCATTTGAGACAAAGATGACTAGCTACGATTGTCTAGTTATGAAGACCATTATACTGAAATTCCATAGTAAGAGTATCCCTGACAGCACTCTAAAGAGGTGCCTATCAACCCAACTAAAGACAACATCATCAGTGACACTTAAAGGACAAGTGTTTTCTCCAGACTATGTGATCACGCTATTCACCCATTAAATGTCACAATCCCCCCCCCCCCCCNCCCCGAACGCACACTAATCTTTCCTTCTTTCCAGCACTCCAAGGTTTGTATTGCTAGAGAGAAACAACAAATTCCTCTTATAATTTACAAATTCCCCCACCTCCCCTCATCTGACAAGGGGGAATGTCTCCCTCGACTCATTTGAGCTGTAGATAACACTGCAGGACTGTACTTTTAGCAAATGGTTTTGCCCTCATGAAACATGTTTTCAAGGTGTAGAAAGTTTGGCCCCATGATTTTAACGATACTAGATAGAGGGCTGACTTTTTCATTTTTTTGCTAATTTTCCACTTGTGATAACTGAGGTCACTGGGCACATCAATTCGACAATACATCTGCAAAGTGGGACGGCTCTGGTTCAGACAAAACTGTCCTGCCAATGTGGACTACCCCTTTATGAAGTCATTTCTTAGAATCTAGTCCATTTTATTCAAGATAATAGTTTTACATTGCTACAGAGTTCACTCAAACAGAGACAAATGTTTATATAAGTAATATGATCAATTTCAGGACAATACATAACATGCATTTTGATCATTATGGAAAATATATGACTGGCTTCAAAGAGCATGTATGCCTATTAGAGTCCACCTTGCTGACCCAGCCAAAGCAACCTAAGATTGCATACTTAAAAAGAACATTAATGCACTACAGACTCAAATTAAGGCCAGAATGGTCACTTCTACCGATCAGCGAGCCTGACTGCCTAACAGTGCTGATCACTGCACAAGTAAGCAAAGTTACATAAGACGGTATAAATGATTGCTAGGCACATGCCTCCATTTAACATGTTCAGAGACGGGACTCAGTCAAGGCCACTTTAGATGATACCGTGAACTCTACTAAATCACAGTCCAGGCAATTACAAAACATTTTCCACAATAAAAAAATGCTTTTTAAAATTTTTTTTATATAAAAATAACAGATAGTCAGAACTCCAACCAAGTTGCAATTAAGCAAAAGCGCAGTACAAGTTGGCTTCCCAAAGCCAAACCAGGGGAAGCTGGCTTCAAAAAGCCAGATGAGTACAAGCCAGCTTCTGAAAGCCAATCCAGTGCATACCAGGCACATCCTTCACACTTCTGATATGAACTGACATCGTAATACAGTAGTCATGAAGCTACTCACATAAACACTCGTAATTTATTTTGCAATCGACTGTGTTGTTTTTTTTTAAGAATGTATATCTCATTATTTCTTCCTCTTCCCAAGCAAGAAAAACGAAATTTGAAGTTTCATGGGTCAAAAGATAATTCTAAGAAAGTCCAAGATCAAGTTTCAGGATATCCTCTTTTACCACCAGGTAATGATCCCTGACTTAACATGTACAATACGGACAAAGCAAAACAGGCCTTGTGATTCATGATAGTAATAATTCATATAATCTATGTTAAATATGGTGTGAATGTTATGAAATTTTTTTCAAATTGTCTCACTTTAGTGGATGTTGTCCCATGTTATAAGTTCCACTATACATCTTTAGGAGGGAAAGAGGCAGCTGGACAGAGATAGATGAAATTAATTGCAACCAAAATCATTACATATGCCCACACAGGTTTTCTGCTGGTTCTTCTCACGCAAATGTGGCATTTAGAATTTTTTTTTTCCCATAAATATATTAATAATGACCTCAACTGTCCAGTATGGCAATGGGAGTCACTGGCTGACCATTACAACTGGCAAGAAACAAAAGATCTGAAAATCACCCTCTAACTCAACAACTGACATCACACGGACATATAGTAAGTAGGAAAATCTTTCTCAGAAAGCGGAGCCACAAGACCTTCAAAGGAAGATTTCTCAGTCTAGCAAATGTTTCCGCTCTTTAACTCCCTGACACACTAAGGGGGTCATGATTCCCAAGTGTCCTTCTGTTCCTAACACAATGACTCAGTAGAGCACTTATGAAGATTTACACCTAGATTCTGATAAGATGAAATTGATAACTGTCATTCCCTGTGTATCCATAATGTGGAGGTCAAGACCCTAAAACAAATTCAAATACTGAGATTTTATCAGGACATATAATCAAACTAATAAAACAGTTCAAAGTTTCGATCATGTACAAAGGAGAGTATGAGAAACCAATTATAATCTTGAAAGTGTAAATCACCAAAAGAAACAAGCAAATCAATATCAAGAAGGAATGGAAGTATATTTGCTTGAAGCTAGGCATCAGATAGAAAAAAAATAAAATCTTAATAAAACCTTCAATAAAATGCTGAAGCTTTATCTTAAAAGACTGTATATCTGACTATTTTGACAAATATAGAGTCTTTCAATAAACAACCCCAAAATGGGTAATGAATAAATGAAATATGGGTCTATCTTACAGTGTATGAATGAAAACTGAAATACTGCTCCATTTGACAGCTGAATCAATGAAAATACATGGTATTCAATTAAATGCAAAGAGCTGACACCCCCCCCCCCCCCNCAAAACAAAACTGCATCTTCAAAGATGCCAAATCAATGAATAATGGTAAAATTACAGGATAACGAAAGAAGAAATTGAAAAAAAAAATAATATCAAGTGAAATGTGTTTAAAAAATACATATTTACACGACAGTGAATAAAGAATCTAAGACATACAACTCTATTTTACAGTGCACTGAATTAGAAAAATAAGTAGTGCTACTCAATCTTGAATTTCAGTAAATGAAAATATGATGACACATTGTTCATCCTAATGACACGTTTGACAAAAAATGAAAAGCAGTGATAAATCCACTCGTTGAAAATGATGGGGCAATGAGATAAAGTGCAAACACGCTAGTTCAAAAAAACAAACAAAGGTACTGAACACATGTGGCAGTAAGTAATAGTTATGATATCATGGAGAAAAAAAAGATGTGCCATCTCTAAGGGCTCACATACTATATGTACGGATGCCACTTAACAGTAATTTGAGCTGCTTGTAGTCATCCAATGATCATAAAATGTCCCACTGTAAGAGATAAAATGGTTATTATACATAGAGCATGAATTACATCATCAGTATACATTGTATGATAAGATTTCACAATGAAATGAGGCAAACAACCTGAAGTAAAAGAAAGTCAAATGGATAAAACTGGATGAATGGCAATAAAGAAAATCAATGCTACTGGCTCCATGTATTCATCTTTGCTTCTTGGGAGAACTAAAGTTATTTCTGCTGAGGCCAACATTTTCTCAGCAGTATAATACTGTATGGCATTGTAAACCAATTTCCCTACTGGGTATATAAGGTCGTATTTTCAATGAGGTTGAGAGAAATCATGGCTGCACTTCTTAGGTCTTCTTCAAGTCTGAATTGACATCATTTTGAGTATGAAAGGGTGATCCATGGGCGGTGCTTCAGAGATCATATGAAACTGGCGGAAGTTGTTATCAATAGGCAAGCCAAGATGGATGCAACTGATGTGGTAGCGATAGGAGACATGCATTGACTTGTGAATTGTCTTTGCCTTGCTTATATCTCTGCCTCATTCATAAGCACTCAGATCACCGCTGATTCTTGTCACATCCTCTCCCGAAACAAGGAGGGTCCCTCATAGATTGCATGTAACAACGTTAATTTGTGCCAACAGCAAATTTCAAACAACAAATGATTGCTGCCATTGTGTGAGCTTCTGGTAAAGGTTGCCAGACTTTTTTTTTAAGCTGTGCCAAATCATATAAGAAAAAGAACCAAACTATGTCTGGAAAGTTACAGAGAAGTGCAAGCATTTTTTGTACAGGGAAGTTAATTTTGACAGACTTCTGTTGGAGCCAAAAAAAAGTGCCTAAGGGCTGATCAGTTATCTGGGAGCCACGGGCTTTTAAAAAGAGCCAAAAATCCGAAACAGTCAAACCGTGCAAATTTTCATGTACCAGGACTTTGCCAACCAACCTTTATACTCATGTTCTCATGGAATTCCGAACAGGCTAAAACCTACAGGCTCACGACCATGAGGAGTTATTCTTTGAAAAATAATTAATTCCTCTGCCCATCCTGAAATACATGTATTTGGGCATTTTTCTGATGTAGTCAGCCTTATTCAAAAGCCCATTGAAAATAAAAAGATTTAATTACTCTGTCTCAAAATTCCAGTGTGTTTGCTAGGGTGATGAAATCTTTGGTGCACTTGGGCTACAGTTGAACATTTAAGTGACATGCCTAGATATAGCAAAACTTTAGATTATCTTGTGTCTTATGAAGATGGAGGAGCATTCATGACAAACAGATCATCATCACATCACCCACGGAGGGTATCTGGATTGCATAGTTTACAGCATGTCTCAATGTGAACCCACTCAAGGTCAAAATAGAGGGGAGTGGAACAAAAAATGCTTTATCCCTCACAAACTAATCTTATCTAAATCCTCTGACCCGAGTGCAACAAGAAGCATGCTAGAGGTCCCTTCCCCCAAAAATATAGTTCTATTTCAGGAATATGCCATACAAGTTCTAAGGTTTGCTATATGGAAATGTGTAGTCATAATGGCACATAAGCGGAAAGTCATCTAGCCAATAGGAGACTGCCAAACCTCACCTACTGGCAACATATTGGACCATTCTCAACAGAAAGCAAAAATTACAATGCCTCGCCAAAAAGATGTGTATCTGACATCAACTTGCCACCATCCCCATATTTTACCCGTCAGACTACTAAGACACCATTGAGAAAACCAATCCAACCGCTCACTTTAACACCCCTCAGTTCAATTGTTTTTATAAATTGTGAACTATCCAATCTTCTGTCACTTTTTCTTGCACAAGAAATTGAATATATCAGCAAAAACAAGTAAAGTTATAAGGCACATTGAATACAGTAAATTCAAATTTCTGAAGTTAAACTTTGTACATTGTCTAACTTTTCTCCTGATTCAGAAGGGGGAAAAAGGTGAACTGAAACCCATTTCCAAACAAATGACAATGGCAACACGCAGAGGAGATTATTTGGCTTTGGGCTTTGTCACTACATAAGTGATGCCTTGCTCTTCAAGCATGAAATGTTCACAAAACAAGCTATAATGAAAGATGAACAAGCCAAGAGCTACCTGCTCTTTGGCAATTCCTGAGGTAATATGATGCTTCCATCATGGATGAAGGAAGTATGGTGCCTACAGGTAAAACAATTTGTCCACAAGTGATGCATGAAACTCTCTGTGAAGACTCTGTCCTTGAAGGAAGGCGAGCTTGTGAGCATACTGGCATGGGGCTGGAACACGGATGGTACCCTAAAAACAAAAAGTTTGCAGAATGTGAGGTGTCGGTTCCCTGACAGAATCAGGTTTTATCTGATGAGGGAACAACAATATCGCTTTCCCCCAAGGTAAAATATAATAAAATTTTTTTTAAAAAAACCCAAAAAACTTCAGCAGGTTCTACCAAAACAAAGACATTATATTTATATTCAAATCAGACGGCTGCTACGACCATTTAAGAGTCAGTATGTATAGTCAATCAAAATCTGCTTCATCTTGTCTCTTGAGGATAATTCTCCCATCCTAAAGCAAAACAGATGAATTCTGGTAATTGTATTTTCAAACTGTCTCAGTTTGGGGCTAAAATAATGAAATAATAACAATTATTTACAAGAAAATAAAATGAAAATTCACTGAAATGTAAATAAGCTTAAGGTGAAGGCTAACAATGTAATCTCAAAATCCTTAGAGGGAGGTTCACATGGTTCCGTATTTCACTTATATTGCAATAAAGAAACACATTCTAAATTTCCTTTTTGATTTTCCTTCACATTCTGCCCTGCCGCCTCCTGATGGGTTATGATTTTTGTTTCATATCTGGCATAGATTGAACTGTCACATAAAAACACAATAACAATGGTGGCAAAGTGACAGTGATTCATCACTTTATCTGAGGAATACCATTGTCTTTGGAACTCAAGAGTCAAACATGTACTACAACAAAGTTGCAAGGCAATAGGTTTGAGTGGAAATTTGAGCTTGAAGAGTAAGTATTTATTGCAGTGTCTAGTTCATACCAAAGAGATCTAGACAATCTATGCAGCTCTACCTCAACACATCACAATAGTTAATGAACCACACTCTGGTGTGCAATCTGTATGCTCAGCTGGCATTTTTGGAATCACTTTTGGAACTATGTGAACATGCTGGTTGTTTCCATGAAGCATTCCAGTATTTCAGCAATCCAAATATGAAAAAAAAAAAAAAGAGGAGCCCTGTGAACCCCACATACATGAGCAGCCTTCAATGTATTTGATTCTCTTTTGCGGGGAAAACCAGAACTGAATAGGAAAGCAAGATATGTTACCTCAAATCACAAAAGTTAATTCCTGTTAATTGAAAATTTCTCTTCTCTCTCCTAATCTTTCCCAAACAATACAAAGTTGAGAACTAAAAGCTGGGTATAGACTATCTGCAGATGTTTCACAAGGAAGCAATGCAATGCATGAATGTTGTTCCCTGCTGAAAGCAGGAAGGGTTCTAGCTCAAATGCAGAGGCGTGTCGCGAGGATCAAAACCAGGTAGTCAAATCTGCGCACTAGCTTCGTGAATCACCGCACTATTATCTTTGGTCACTCTACATTTTCATTAGCTAAGGATGCGGTTGACAAACGAGGTACAGGGGTATTATGCGACAAAACTTTGCTTCACCGTCTAAACCAAGAACGCATGATAACACCAGTAAAGCATCGTGACAACAACCACAATAAAAACAATATCAACTAGACTAACTCAAAACAACAGTTGCATCTGCTAGGGGCTTTACTGAATTCATCTTGCCGAAACACACAGTCTCAAATTATCTAGGACCTACCTCTAAACTTAGATCTAGTCTATACCTATGATAGGTGCACTGAGCAGGATTCAATATTTTTTATCGAGCAGGAGCCAAATCGCATATGAAAACGCCCCAAAATAGGGCCAAACCGTGTCCGGAATGGGCCTACTGGAATCGGGATTTGATTTATGAGAAATTGGATATGCATGGGTAGTATAGTTCATAAACCTTTTTACATACATTAGAGCAACATAATACGAAATGATTATTAAATGGAAACAGAGGCCATTCTTTGATGAGTGTTCATTGGGCAGTTATGACAAGCCTGATCATATCAAATATCATTCTGAGAGAAGTAGAAGTAATTTTTGTAAAGGAAATTTGTCAGTTTTAACCTACATTCTGTTGAAGCCAATATCGAGCCAAAGAACAAATCAGTTATTTGAGAGCTAAGGAAATTTTTTAAAAAAGGCAAATGTCTAGTATTTGGTTCCAAAAGCGTCAAGTCTGGCAACTCTAGCATCGAGATTATGCAAGCTTTAGCTAACACGTATGGCCTCATTCCACTTCAGCCAATGGGTAAAGAGAGATTCAGTCATCCGACTTCCTACCTGACCTCGTTTATCTTCTATACTTCCGTAGGCATTTAGATTTTTGCCTACAGGCATGGAAATTTCAACACTACTCAGGGATGCCTTCGGGGCTCAGCCTGGGTGCGAGTCATGATTTATTGTGTATAATACAGTAGAAGTGGAGCTGTCCGCCAGTGAACCTTTGTAGTCAAACTTCCAAAGTGACTACTTGGCAAGCGAAACAGAGCTGTGTTTGGGGCTCAGTCAGGGTAGTAGAGTTGAAGATGTGCGGCCCTAGGGATTGACTTTTACAGTAAAAAATGTGAGATGACTTGTACAACGATTCTTTTTTTGTTGCTGTTGTTTGCTCAGGCTACTTAGCTGCGAATTTATAAACGCCGATGAGGGCTCGCATTTGTTATTTCAATTATTTTTTGGTGTCTGTATTTTTTCTTGTTGAACATCATTAACTTTTCCAAGTGGTAATCAATGACTATTTGACTAACAACATTACGCCCCTGCTCAAATGTGTTCTCTTACCTGCCAGTTGAAGTAGAGATGAGTAAGCTTGTAGGTAAGTCTCTGTATGTGATCTGGTTGCAAACCACTTGCATCATGAATGATGTTGTAGCTAGTTGGGGTGACAGTGCCTTGTCGGACAGATTGACTGACCAAAAAGAAGTCATACCTGAGAAAGAAGAGTGTCACACCTTATGACACAATTGCCCCTTAAAAAGGTACTGATTTCCAGTAATTCACCTGGTTGCTAATACAGTGAAAATCAGGGACAAGCATTTTTATAGCATGAACTTCCATTAACGCCGCCTAACAGTGCATCAAACTTGTTCTGCTACAAGTTACCATCATTGCTGCGAAGTGGTCATATAAAAGAAAATGTAACGTAACTGGATAATTATATCAGTATTTTAGACAAAGCTTCAGGCCTACAACTTTACATATCATTCAATAAATAATGTGGGGTAAAATGGTAAAGAAACAAACATCTGTTGATCCTGAGATAGCAAATACTATCTATTATATTCAATTTACCAATCTGGCTTGGTGATCGCTTGGTCCACAATAGTACCAGGTTGAGGATTTCCCAAACGATTGCCTTCTCGAGCAAACAAACGGGTGTTGATACGCTTCTTGACAACAACATAGGCCCAACCTGGCCTGCAAAAACATTGAGGGAAAACAACAGTATTTAAGATCCCATTGAAAGAAGAGTTACAGCGGTCAAGTACATCAAATAACAAGCCCTAAAAAAAGATTTTACATCTTTGGTGCTCATGAATATGCATCTTAGCTGAATCTCCCTTCATTCTTTACTTTAAACAGACTGCTATTTCTTTTTATTTTTGCAATTTTTGGCTATTATTCAGGAATCCTTCAACCCATATTGGGCATTCTCTTTATTCTATAAATCTTTTCTTCACTTCATACCCAACTGATTTTAATCATTACAACCTAACAAGCAGATCTGCAGTATCCTATGATTCAGTCGCAGTAATCTGTAGTGGGGTCCACAAGAAGTGAACTCCCTTGATGTGAATTTTCAGCTGAAGTACTTGTGCTGAGGTCTGGACTTATTTCTACCCTTTTTTGTTTTATATGAATGAAATCAACTGCCTCGCCCATCTTTCGCTTAAAATGAACTCTGAAAAGCAGAACTGTAGGAAAATCGCCGCATCGTTGTGGTAAGATTTTATAGCATAAACATGAAAGCTATCCTTGTCGCACAGCACCTTTGTTCCCTACCTAGTGTGACAAAAGCTGACAACATCACGTTGTGAATGGTTTAGAAGCGGGAGAAAGAAGAGGTGACATTTGACTTGTTCTACCTATCCCATGTCTTGGCTACATTTGTTAAGTCTTCGTTGATGACATGAACTGATGTCATTTTGAGTATGAAGGGACCATCCCTCGGACAGTGGACTCCGCTCACTGGCTGTATTGCCCATATCATACTCATGACCTAACAAATGCAGCCTTTAATTATCTTTTCTTCTCTTCTAAAGCCGGCATGATTTTCTAAGGTTTTTTTTTGTTTCAGTACATGTGTCATGATTCTGGGAGGTGCACATTTGATATTAACACGGGTCAGCTATGCCAACACTATATTCATAGTTTTCTTGCATGAGACATAGTTATACTGTACCTGTAGTATTTACTTCACCTATCAGTACAGTGGGTGTAACACAGGCGTGCAAGAAGATACATTCAGCAGGACACATGATAGCCCCCAGCATCCTCCCCCATCTATCTTTTATATTGGCAATGGACAATATTTTTCGCCAGACTACAGCTTGTCCATGCACAATGGGCATTCCTAATCACCCCTGATGACAGTGAAAAACATGCAACATAGCTTTTGTTTTGTGTCCACTTGTCATGATTACAGCGTGGTGGGCAATGTGAGCTTCACAGGTCTAATACTGTGTAACTTGCATTAAGTCTGTACTAGGCACACCGAAGTCGTGATCCTCTTGCCAGCTCCCTTCCTCTTCCCCGCACCACCACAACCACCGCGCCAAAATTTCTCCTCTTTGATGCATAAGCGAGGATTTTCTGACTGTCTTTCTGACCAGTGGAAATGGACAGGCCTTGCGAAGTCGCTCGCGACAGTGAAAAACAACTCTTTGTTCAGTGTCTGCACTTGGCAATCACAGGGAGCCAATGATTTCATTCCACATTTTTTATTGTTATTTCAAGTGATGCTCCCCTAATATGTGATATTCCAGGTAATGAGAACAATGTTACATGATCTACAGACTGTTCCCCATGAAAAAATGATAAATGTATATTCCGGTTGAAGCAAACACTTTTCGCAAGACCCTTTTCCACTTTAAGTGGACAGCACTGTATATCTACTCATACGTCAATGACCCTCTTGAATGACAAATGCTAACATTTTCTAAATCTGCTTGCACGGAAAACAATACTGTTGCAATACTGCAATCTTGAACAATTAAAACCACAAATATGTCAGCCGGAGATTGATTTGTAGCCTTCTCCTCCTGCAAAATGAAATCTACACCTGTATAAACATTCGAGCCAAGATTCATGATCAATAGTCAAGTGGTAAGGAGCAAAGATCACAGACTTACTCATAGCCTTCTCCTCCTGCCTGTTTCATGGCTGTCTTTATTTGACTTTCTTCAGAGAGAAAGACACTCCTAAGTTGGCCGTCTCCTACTCCATCTCTGAAAATGACAATCTTTAACGGGGCAGCACCATTCACTTCATGATATTTCTTGAGAGCACCTGAGGCAAATTTGAAAAAAAAAGTACACCTGTATAAACATCCCAGCCAAGATTAATGATCAGTGTTCCCATGTAGTAAGGAGCAAAGATCACAGTATCACACTTTTTTGTTTACATCATACACCGTACTAAACAGACAATTGTCTTAACAGCTCAATCAATAATATGAAAGCTTAATATGTGTACTTTCATAAGGTGCAACAAAAAATTAACATTAATAGCATAATTCTGGCCCTAGATACAGCTGTTCGAAGTGGTAGGTAAGCACCTTTTAAAAAAAATCTCTGAAATTTACAATTGAAAAGCTAGTTTATATTTAACACTAATTCTACCATACCGCTCATGCTTCGTATTCCCATACCGCTCGCTATCCGCTCACATTCGAGAACGCCGACTAGCGCGTAATTTCAATGTTAAATTGCGAATGGGCGGAAGTACGAATATATAATAATACCGGAAATAGTATTTAGTTGGTGCGTGGGGGCAGTTGGATTGAGTTTATCGACGAGTTTCGCTTTCTTTGCACTTTGAGTTACACGATGGCTGAATCAAGACGAAATGGTGGTGGAGATGCGTTCGATTTCATGCAAACTCTTATCGCTGTTTGGCCTGTTGCAAGGCAGTTTGCAGAGACTGTTTTGTTAAAACACACCAGGAATAATGTGATAAACTTTTATTACTTTTCACTGCAAGTTGACTGTAAGAAAGGCTAAGATTCATGAGAGTGGAATTTTTAACATTTTTTGTGTTCAGAAAGCGAAAAAAACATTCATAATTGGAGTAAATGTCCTTGAAATTGTGTTTTAATTAAAGTTCATCCATTTCTACAACTGCTGTGTAAGTTTCAGGTATGTGAGTGAAATAGATATTGTTTGGTGGTGTTTTTTGTGTACCCACTATAATTCCTCACATTTAATGGGAAAGAATTTGGGAATCAGGGGACATAAGAGGAATTTCAATTTGGGAGAATAAGTGTTAATGTGCCTCCCAAAACTGACCATTTGCCCATAAAATCAGTTTTTCATGTACAGAAATGATTTTACTCTAGATTTCTGCAACAAACAAAATTTCACATCAAATAACCTTTTCCGCTTTCAGAGTCTGATATCTGATTAGTTTCTAGCTATTTAACATAAGTGGGGATGCCATTCACTCTTCATGAAATTCTATTAACCTTTAACAACTCACAACATTCATGTGACCTTTTGTCCTGTCTCAACCCCCATCCCTCCCATAACAGCAATGATCTGATAGCCTGAGACCAGATAAGATCCAGATCTTAACGAACAGCACAGTATTGTCCTGATAGACAGTCCCTTATATCTCTGGTCTTGGTTTTCCCTTTCCTGGTCTTCATCCCTTTAGAAACAGTCGGCTTAGAGGTTGATCCAAACAATGCAACAGCTTGCAGGTATAAGTGGGTCAATTTGATTGCAACAACAGTAAACTGACGCATGTGGGTGAGCTAATGCTACTGTTTGTATGAATATGCAACAGGGAATGTGGTCTAGGCCTTGACCTAATGCATAATGATTGTCAGCAGTTCACAAATCATCACCAAGATGTTTGACTAGTCTACAAAACACCTGACCTGAGCAGCACAGTGGTATTCATAGGGGAAATAGCTTACAGTCTTCATAATTTTTTTCTTCTTTGGTCGGTTTTACCAGCCCGCAGTGGTTGAAAATCCTGGTGTTGATGGTGATTTCACCAAAATGCAGAACTCCTTGGGATCAAGCAAAATACTGGGTCCCCCATTAAGGGCAGTGACAACCCTGATTACATGTACTTTGATTGTAACCTTCATCAATGATAATTTCTTTTCACATGTATCAAACACTTATAAGGTTCTAAATTCTACCCAAATGACCACGATATGCTCTAGTCCAGGGTCTTATACTAAAGAACTTACCAGCCAAGAGGACAGACATGTTTTGCATAACCTCTTGTTTTGAAGGATGCGATTCAGTCTTGCTGAAGTAACGTGTACACTCCTTGTTCAAAGAAGCAACAAGAGCTCCAACAGAATTTCCCTTGTTGGCAGAGTCATGATATGCATCAATGCCAACGACCATCAATCCTCTTAGCTGAGCAGAAAAAGAACAAAATGTTCAGCACTTCAAGTGATACGGCAGAACTTGGTTAAAACGGGATATTAAGACAAAAAAGATATCCTTATTTAGATGACAGGGGATTTTCCGTTAGAAAAAAAGGCCGCTTACAAAAATGTTAGGGACAGACAAACTCAATCTTGTTTGCTTGACTACTGAGGCCAAATGGTCTACTTTGCCTGTACAGATTAGCATCTGACTCTGAATGAGGTATTCCAAAGACTGAATTCCTTCTACTTTTCCTAAAACAACAAATTTTGCACACTGAATATCATTTCCATGGAGATTCTCAAAATTAAACTGCAATAACTTCGGTAATGACTGACTCATAAGTGGTTCAGATGAAGACACTGAGGCAATTTGTGCTGCCTGATGTTCTTAAAAACAGATTTTCCAAACCATAATTTTCACTGATATCGACTAGGTTTACTCTGACTGAATTTTTTTTATTATAAAACTCTGACAATATTTGCTAAAGGGGAAGGTATTAACTTAGATACCATGGGAAATTTATATTTAGCTAAGAAATTTTGTAAAAGGCAAACATCCTGAAAAGATCCTCAACATAAATAAGTGACAGATTAGTGGCCATCACACCTCTGCCAAGAAAAACATATCATGTTACATAAGCAAAATTTGAGAGGAATGTAGGTTCATCAACTACGGTTTATATCATTGTTCTCTTTTATCTTTGGCTGGCTCGCTTCATATTTTTGACATCTGTCAAATGGGGTTCAGAAATTTGCAAGGAGTATTGAAAAATATGAAGCCAGTGATCCAAAAATACAAACAGTTCTGAACATGGACCTGCATTTCCATGTTTTATTTGAAGGAGTCAAGTATAAGGAATGAAAAGTTGAGCCTTGTGTGTACAATGTCAGTTTCCAGAAAAACATTCCCCAAACTGTGAGGTCTATGAGCATCCCCAGCCATATTTGCTATAGAATGTTAACACTGTTAAATGACTTTTCAATAATATTCCTACAAGAGAATTTTTCCATAATTAAAATGATAACACTATAGCTCTTTCACAAAAGACATTTGTTCAATATTTGACCCGTCCTCATCCTGATAAACACTAGAGTGTAATTCCAAATGAAATTAAGAACCACAAATTCAAGATCTACAATTTTCCAGATTTGGACGTGCCTGTGCCCAATTTCTGTCGCTTTTCAGGTCTCTATGGCTGTTATGAGGTCAGATAGCTGTTGTATAGTTAGGTGAAAAGCTTGCCACTATTTATGACAAGTGAAATCACAATGCTATGGAAATTTACCCATAAAAATCACAAATGAGAACTTTTCTTGCCTTAAACTGCATTTCATGAACTCATGATGAAGGCTAGAATTCCTAACTTTGCTCATTTCTAGTACTTACAGGTATCTCTGCTCCCCACACCTCTCCACCCATTTTGCAATTCATCTGAATGGCAATCTTTGTTGCAACGCTCATCAGGCCTTGTGGCTTTGCAATTGTTCTTTGTACGACAACCTGGCTAGGGACTGAAAATAAAAATATACATAAACTGAACTGTTAAAACAATGCCTAACATCACATACCCATTGTGCAACTTAATGATATAATTGTAATTATTTAATGGCCAGAAGAAAGGGAGAACCCATCTATCACAGTTTTTTTTTGGTTGTATTTTTTTTTAAACTTAAAAAGTGTGAGTCGTTAGTGGCAGCATAAAAAAATACCTTCAAATTGGATTTTTTCTCTATCTGAAAACAATTCCTTCAGTCATATTTTTTCTATATAGGCAAAAAGTGTTTAACACAATACAGCAACAGAATCTCATGACCTCAAATCTTACAAAATTAGAAAAAAGAAGGCCAGTTTACTAAACCAGTAAACCCCTTGTGATGCTATGGTTCCTTGTTTTCAACAAGAAAAATTCTTTGAACCAGACACTGATAAACAAAAATTTAGAGGCTACAGACCGGTGCAAGCTTAAAAGCTCTATACTGTCTGGCCTGTTCAAATAAAGAGCAATGAAATTTTTTAACTGAAATTTCAATTGCATCCTTAGAGAAGACAAAATGGGTTGAGTGGCACAAGCTTGCCAAAAATTATTATTGTAATCTTACATGTCTGGTAAATAAAGACTGACATTAAACTCTTCGGAAATTCATTCATGTTGATGATTTTGACAAACTTCCGATGGCTGCTTTATATTTATTTGGGCTGAAAATGTGGTGCCACCTTACCTGAATAAATATTAATCTTTGCTGATATATTTGAACACCTTGAAGTTTAAATATAGTGTGACCCTGTAGAATTCATGTTCATGAAGATGGGCCAGCCTAGCAATTCCCCTTCTTTGATTTCTTGTCATAGAGATAGATATATATCGCTACTGTCGTGATAGGACCTCGTACGGCCACGAGGGCAGATTTTACAGGAGAAGGAAAAAACTGTTTTTCTCTAGCTGTGTTGCTTCAATTTCCTCGACAAGTGTACATAATGTCACTTATGAAACAACTTTATAACTGATAATGTGTAATTTCTAATAACATTTGTAATTATTCCAAAATGCGCCATACGAGTTCCTCATATTGAGGGACTGCTGTGATAGGACCTCGTATGGGACAAATTTGTCCCGTACGAGCTCCTATCGCAGCAAGAATTAGCCAAGCTTGTGGGCGGGCGCGTTGCGTACGTGGTTTTTCGTTCACTGTAGAAATGGCTATACCTTTAATAAATGAACCGGAAAAGAAAAAANTAATCAGCTGTGATTTATAGAAAATACTTTCAGTCATTGCGTGTATGGATGGGAAACAGGGAATAATTTTGCATTCCAAGACTCTCTGAGTGCTAAAAGTGCCTAGATCTCAAGATGAATTTGAAATCAATTATGAGGGAGGAGGGGGTAGATTGAGCTTCCAAAACCTTAAATCTATGAAGTGGATAATACAGTCAAACATGAAGTCATCGATTACAAGTAAGTCGAAATCACAGTCCCCACGCCCTCCCCTTTCCAAACAAATTTTTCAGACCTGGATTTTAGCTCAATACTGGTCTTTCAAAATTCGGCAAGCTCGAATGAGTCGAGTCTAAACGTTTCCTAAAGGTAACAGCAACAGACAAACTTACGCAATCATTACAATGTTTTCCGTATAATCTGTCTTACTATCAAAGGCTTTACTATGCCTCTAATTTATATTCTGAAATCTGTATCATCACACTGACGAAGTGAAGCTACCATATTATACATTTTATCCTAAAAGATGAAGAGATCTGGATCTATGCCTGGCTGACTAGTGACAGTTCAATAATACCACGTCGTAGGCAAAACTTCTTCCCTTTCTCCACCCCCACCGCCTCAAAACTCTCTCCCCAAACTTTTTGTCTGGTCTAGAAGTAGACATTTTGTAGAAGATCAGCTTTATTGGTACTTTGAAAAGTTATCCTTTCATCAGCACTGAACTTGACAAATTTTAATGCTAGATGCTAACAATGGGATTTTATGGCACGTCTCCTACTACGAGACATGTCTCACCACTTTCCATTAGACAGATTGAACGTTAGTCTCAATTTTTAAACAGTCATCCTCGCTCATTTGATACGCCGTATTTTTCTCAGAGACAACGTTGATATCTCTCCACTCATCTCTCTCAATCACATGGTTCTTAGAACCAACAAGAAGTTTTGATCACTGAAAAATACCGTTCAGACGACACCACCATTTGTAAACACAGTACGGGTGCGAAAGGAAAGCCACGGCGAGGCAGGCAATGCGACGCCTACCGCTTGGTCTTTAACAGGGGCTATTACGCAGTGAGATGTAATATTACTGTTGTTAGTGATATGAAATTGAGGGAGATAAAATGAGCTTTTCAGTAATGCTAAATTTATGCAGATAGGTGTCATTGAGTAATTGGTGTGTAAAGTTGGGTAACTTGGTCCGCGTGTCAAGTTCACCAGTCTAATGTATGCGCTAGGTACTCCCTCTATACATAGACTAATCATATCGACAGGGATTCCACTGATATATATATATATTTTTTGTTTGTTTGTAGTTCGAACAATAAACAACAGTTCTGGGTCGAAATCGTCATCTTCTTCGGACAAAAACTGTATCGCCGCCACCTTGCGCCTGCAAGGCTGTGACTAGCCTGTGACCCCCTGACGTCATACCTAAGGGCAGGCACCAGGGTTGGGCAAGTTCACCAAAAAAGTCAGATCAGATCAAGATCAGATCATTATGGGAAAAATACCCTTAGATCCAGGTTAGTTCAGTTCATGGAAAATTGTGTATTTTTCAGATCAGCTCAGTTCACCTTGATTTTTGCTCAGATCAGATCAAGATCAGATCAGTACATCGGAGCAGAATGAGAAACTTACTTCATGATATGAGGATAAGCACTTAGCAGCAGGTGACAACCAGCAGGCAGCAAATCTACAATGCACATAATTATATTAATATAACAAAGCCCAAATCAGCGTTTAAATATGGTATTAGTTGTTCCCCCCCCCATCTCGCCCCAAAGGATGCCGATTGAACCGGCGGACCATCTATTACGTGGACCAGACTGTCCAGACATACAAAACTGTAGCCTACTAACGTACATGACCAAGCCGAACAATGAACATATGACCATCATCTGGCGTCATCAAAAGAATAGTCGCGCGCCGCAGTCCAATGCTACAGACAGCCTGGCGCCGCCTCTGGATACCGGGCAGCGGGTGGGTTGGCAGTGGCGATAAAGACGCAGTCGATGAAAGAATACAAAACGTGCGTTCTGTTGCCTATCTAAATACTAAAAACATATTCATTACATTAGTCTTTCAAAGCGATGAAGATAAAGTCTAAACAAGGCGTACATCTGACAAGAAATAACTGCCCATTCACCTTATCATTCCCCAATCCAACTCTGCTAGACTGAGAGAGAGACTGCAGTGGACTGGTAACCTCACGCAAGGTTACATCAATGTGAGTAACAGCCGTAACAGGCATGGAACTGGTCCGGGAGAAGTTAAGGTTTCACACACTAAGGCAAAATGTTGTAATGTTGAAATCTGACCGACGAAGACTTTGAGGGGTGGAAAACGCCGCCTTTTCACTCGCCCCGCTAAAACAAATCGGCATTCGGTCGGTTCTGATTTTCGAGGTCGATATGAAGTTGTGAACTGAGCTGATATGTAGTTAGAAAACTCCAGATCAGATCAAGATCAGATCAAACAGCCAAAATAGGTATAGTTCAGATCAAGATCAGTTCATCTAAAACAGCTGTTTAGCTCAGATCTGATCTAAGATCACGATCAGAGATCATTTGATCTCAGATCTGCCCAACCCTGGCAGGCACTATCATATGTCAGAGGCCGAGCTCGATGACGCTACTATCCCGGTCATTTTAGCGGCGTTGACCTTTAAATTCAACAAATACCTGGGTTGTCTATGCAACAGCTTTTCTTGATTGCATCATAGCGGTCTTTCTTGTTATTTGGCACTATGAATAATGCCATCTGAATTCTTGGGTTCAAATTTTGACGGATAGCTTGAAGGTAGCTGTCATTTCTGTCATTCTGGAGCTCAGTTCTGAAAACAGAAAACAGACCATTAGCACACAAGTTGAATACAAATCATCTGGCATTTAAGTGATACTGGCTCACCAAAACATTGCATATACAATAAAACCTATCTTACACTCTCCAGATGAGTGCAACCCCTCCATTCTAGAAGCACAATTTTGTGTTTTTCTTATGGAGATCCATCTGCAATGAGTAATTTCTTTCATTTCAAGGAGCAGACATCAGTCAAAGAATTATTTAAAAGTAACATATGACCAGATGTGCTCCATCCATTCCTTGTGTTAGAAAGCCAAAGTCCAAATATCATCATCTAAATTAGACGGAGGGAGAGAAAGATATGGTGAAGCAATTATGGAGGAGTGAGGGATGAAAAGAGAAGTCCATTTAAGACACATTCCTCATTTCACACGTCAGTGAGATATTAAAACATCAGGGTGTAATGGGCAGGGGCAGGGAAGGACGGAACAACATGTTTATGATGGTTACACACTAATTACATCTTTTTACATCTCACATATGTCAACTGACATGTTGTATTTATTATGTTACTGTTCCAACGGGGACCTGTAGAAAATTAGTTGCCATAGGTGTTTTTTAAACGGATAACCAGTCTTTCTGAGTCCAATGCAGCTTAATGAACTCGAACAAAAATTAAGTTCAACAAGTAATAAAGAAGAAATACTTCAAGAAACTGGAAAAGAGAAGGCAGAATTAGAAATAATCCTTTGGTCAGAACAGAGAGGTGCAGCAGTCAGAGCAAATGTCAAATGGATACAGGAGGGAGAATGGGAAACAGCTTACTTTTTAGGACTAAACAAAGCTCGATGGAAGTAGAATAACGAACTTGCAAACTGATATTACTGATAATGGTAGCGCATGTATTCAAAAAGACGTTCCGATAAAAATATATGAATATTTAACAAAACTCTATAAGAAACAACGTGACACTGACCCAGAACAATTATTCACATTCCATCATGACCTACTAGTACCAAAACTGATATGTCCCCAATCGAGAAATTACAGGAGGATGTTGGTAGAGCTCTTAAGGTACTTAAAAACAACCCGGCTCCACGTATAGACGGCTTAAGAACAGAATTTCATAAGATCTTTTGGAATTAACTAAACCAGGACTTGATGAATTGTTAGACAAAAATCAAGAAACAGGAACACTGACATTTTCACAGAAAATAGGAGTAATAACTTTATTACATAAAGGGAAGGATTTGCTAAAAAATGTACGTGTATCAGAAAACTGGAGACCAATTTCACTTACTGAATGAGAATTATAAAATCATGACCAAAGTACTTGCGCAGCGACTGAAAACTCTGCTTCCATTTCTCATATCTGATTCTCAATATGAATTCATGAAAGGCTGTAGTCCGGCACACTTACAAAGACAAGTTGATGATATTCTAGAATATGCAGAACAAACTTAGGTGACAGGATATGCTTTGGCCACCAACTACAGTAAATGCCTCAATAAGCTTACAGGCCTGTAATTGTACTTTCACTTTTGGGTCGTACAACTTAGGGGGTATATTTCATCTCCCCTTTTCCCACTTTTGGCATGCCCTGCTTCCAGTAATAAGGGCTCCAGGAGGGAAATTTTGATATCATGGGAAACTGTGTCCATTTTACTTTATTTTACCAGGCACTATTTAGCCCTGGGCTGGAACTGCCAGGTCAAGGGTGCACTCAGGCGGAAGAGGAGGGGTTTGGCGTTAACCATTGAAAAATGTAGGCTCTGTGTACAAATAGCAACCAAGCTCAAAATTTCAATGGGCTTGCTAGGGTTGGGTAAGTCTTAAAATTTGGGCCACATAATGAGCTTCAATCTGGTATGGGTCTGGGTGAAAGCTAAAACTTTGGGTTCAGAGGGCAGCTCAAAATGTTAATATAGCCCACAGAGGAAAAAAGGGTCCAATCCTATTACAGGTCTGTAACCAATAGAGTATCATACAACTATATGATACTTGCTATAAAAATATTCAGCTTGAGCGAAAAATTTATAATATTACGGATTGAGACGATAATGTATGCTGGAAAGAGCTGTATCAATAATGGAGGATGGATGACAGACTTCTTTAAGCTGGAACAAGGCATTAGGCAGGGCTATCCATGTTTGCCGCTGATTTATCTTTTGGTCGCAGGATTACTATCACTTATAATAAAACAAACTGAACAAATAAAAGGAATAAATATTAAGTGAAATTTAGACCCTAATAAAATCTTTCACCATACTAAAAATGAACGTGTTTTCTGACTGAGTCTAGCCTAGACACTAGTCCTTTCATCGTCGCCTATCAAGCGCACAGAGAACTCTTTTTTAGATCGCCATTTTAAGCATCAAACTTGTTCGATGTTATCACTGAAAGACCAGGAACATAAAAAATATTCAGATTGATGCAGTCTAATCATACATACCAGTTCTGAGACACACAAAACACAACAACATTCAGCAGAAAACAAACAAAACCCAAAACTCGGGGACGATGAAGATGGAAATGAGAATGTATTCATGTTTCGAAACAGGGATTTTGGTCAGCTGTGACTGTGATTCGATTACACCGGACCTTTCATATGAATTTCACGTCAAAAACCAAACTATTTTCTCTTAGTACAATGAAAACAGATGCAGTATACTATACATTGTTGTTAAGAGCAGTACGGGAAGACATCCCGGTATCGCAGACTCAGCCAACTTTATCTCAAATCCCTTACGGAATAAGGTCTGCAGAGCCTAAGTGAAGACGAATTTGATAGCTTCAACTTCAACGCTGGGTTGAGTGTAGCCCAAGGAGCATAACTCTAGACGAGTCAAATTTTCAAGCATTTTATATCCCTTGATTGATTTCCGAAGTACAGCTATTGCCACAAAAGACAGCGTGAATTGGAAAGCATAATACCGAATTTGTGTGCCTCGTATGGTTTCCTTGCTGCAAATGAGTTTTTCAGAATCAAAATAACCAGTTCCACGACAGTTCAAAATTTCTGAAACGCGTTAACTGAGGCCGGAAGTGACCTTTCACATGTATTAATTTTAGTCTGTCTAGCCATACGCCTGCTGTACTGAAACACCTTTGTCGGTTATGAATGCTGATTTATCCGCACGGCGGCCGTACCAAAACTTCCTATAAAAATTCAGATCTCGGGAATTTACTTCTTGTGAGAGTCGACCCAGGTTCTTGGATGGACATCGGATGGCATTCTTGGAGCCGCCAATATTCTCGGATTTCCGAGAATTCTCGGAAGTGTGGCATCCCTGCTAAAGTCGGCCAATGACATACTACACAGACGGCATGGTATTTGGGGTCCCCCCCCCCCCCCCNCCCCCCCCCCCCACGGTATCTTTCATTTATTCATTCAAATATGTCATCGAGCGTGCAACAGGCCATAATTTTTATCTAGTCCTTGGCTATACACAACTCGTATCTGCAACGACAAGTAATGGCAACAAAAAAGCCACTTGCACTTGAGAAGTGAGACAAAGTTGTAAAGAGAAGCAGGGTCGTAGAGACTGCAAAGCGTACTGCAGAGACATTACATGCGAGCAAAACCAGATTCAGATCATAATCAAGTTCAGTCTTCGAAAAAAGCCACACGCCCGAAGCCCGAGGCGTGTAAATCGTCGTTCGGGCGTGTGAAGCTAATTACTTGACACGCCTGTCTGGCGTGTGGGTCAAAACAAAAACGAGCACAAAGTGAAGATGACCGATGTCTCCGAACGATCGACATTATTTTGTTTACAAGCGAGTTCACGTCTTCCATATTGGATCTCGTAATATTAAAAAGTCCGATGACAGTTTTTGCGAAACAAAAGTCTAGCCTCTAACATATTTCTAATCAGTTGCACGAAACAAAACTATTTGGCTCCATGTTTTTAATCATGTCCAGGAAAACCTTTGGAACTCTTTTGTTACGAAAAGCACAGCGCTCTGTAAACAATCTGTCGTAGGCTTGGATCCTGCTCGTTTTTTTGGAGCTCGCGAGTAACGAGCCACTCGCACGAAATATTCGCGAGTAACGAGCCGCTCGCTCGTATTCTTAATAGGCTATACTTAGGTCTAGTGAACTATCCGCTCGTTGGCACGAGCCGAGCTCGCTAGCCCGAGCGACTCGCTCGCTGCTCGCAGTGTGCACTAGTCTAGGTCTAAGTGAACTATCCGCTCGCTGACTTGTCGGCACGAACGGCTCGCTCCCTACTCGCATTGTGCACTGAATGATTGTTACATATTCTTCTTATAGCCTAGTCATTTAGATAAGTGATGAATATCTACACATAGATCGGGCGTCTTCCATATTCCTATGTTTCCCTTCCCTCCTTGAATGACCCCCAATGTGTGTTATGCTGATGTAGCCTATAGTATTAGAATCAGGGCTTCCACTTCTGAGGAACGAAATTTCCCTATATTTATCCCTATTTTCGTAAAAAAATCCTTCTTGGCTTTTCAAAATTACTGTTCTACTCCTTATAGCTAATTTACATTTATCACACCTCCAACTTTCCAGCCTCTTCCTATTCGACAGGGAAAGAAATTGGTTTTCCTGTCAGGGTTAAATGTAGCTCTGTGTAAAGTTTGCACAAAAATAGGTGCACTGAGGATACAAATTAGGGTAGCGGAAACAGGTACCACCAGCTTGCGGTGCCGGGTACCCTAAATATTAACCTATTTTGGGATAAGAAGTATTAATAATATAATATGCCTGAAACTGAATAATGGTTATCATTTATGCCAAAGTACCAACTTAATTTTAGTCTATAGGCCTTTCGAAAACGTCACATTACAAAAAAAAAAAAAACCTTTTAAATCAGGCACTAAAACTCCAATACGGCATCCCCACTCTACTCAGTCTGTAATTCTATTCTTGTGCCAGCTGGTAACAGTGACTGGAATCCTCATACAAAGCTTGTTAATGTTTTTTTTTTCCTCGCACAATTTGAGTATAATTGGTAACAATATCTAATTTACAGTTTAAATAGTGGGGTCTGTGAAACGAGAGAGAAACAAAATTCTTTATACTTATCGTACATTTTAAATTATATGAGAAACTTTACTTGAGGCGAAAATTCCTTTTTTTCGGGGGAAAAATCCTTTTCCTTCTAAATGTCCTTTTCACTGCGAAATTTCCTTAAAAAGAGGAAATTTCCTGTAAAGTGGAAGCCCTGATAAGAATATTTACGGTATCTATGTCGTGGCGCGACACACACAGCTAACCTACTGCTAAGTCTAGGCTAGGCCTATCATCATTGGCCTGAGCGCAAGAAAATAATCGGTAGAGCGATATATATGTTCGCAGTTCGTTTGCAGTTCGTTTTTTACGAGCAGTCAACATATACGAGTAGTAGGCCCTAACTACTCGTTACTCGCTAGGTATTCGCGAGTAGAGGGAGGTTACTCTGTCAGAAACAATTTAACAATTAATATACTACCCTGTGCTCTCTACCCTTACTATTTGCTAGGACTGCTCGCTGCTCGCTACTCGCACCAGTACTACTCGCGGCTCGCTCGCCGCGATACTACTCGCGAATAACGAACCTACTCGGCTGCTTGCCCCAAGTCTAGTAATCTGTCGTCTGCACTAGCCCTAGACTTGTCTAGTCTAAT
The DNA here is from genome assembly GCA_033807755.1 of Ellobium chinense. Taxonomy (NCBI): domain Eukaryota; kingdom Metazoa; phylum Mollusca; class Gastropoda; order Ellobiida; family Ellobiidae; genus Ellobium; species Ellobium chinense. The sequence goes on from JAWQUT010000062.1 coordinate 744,842, forward strand.
CGTAGTTTGTTTCTGCGCTATTTTAAGGGCGCAAAGCCCCGAAAGTCGGCGAGTTCCACTTCTTGTAGTAGTTCTCAAGCCTCTAGTTCCGGTGCAAAGACCGACTATGAAGAAAAGAGGCACAGAAAATTCCAGGAATCTTGGACACAAGGTAGACTAGGCCTTGTTGGTTACGGTACGACAGTGCGGAGAATTGCATGTACTGCGACTGGTGTATTGTGGGCAAGGTGGCAGCAAAGAGTGTTTTCATAACAGGTAATAAAAATTTCAAGCTTGAAACTATCAAGCACCATGAAAACAGCAAGCCACACTTGTATATAGCGGAACGTTTTAAGCCAGTCGAGGGCACAACAAGACAACTGCTACTAGCACAACAGCAGACTGTCTTCTCAAACTAAAAAAAGCTGAGTACAACTAGACTAGTTGGTTAGCCAGTTCAGAGACGCTCATGCTGTGGCCAAGCATAACCTCATCTTTTGCCAGTATGAAGTTATAAACCGACTAGATGCAAAGAAAGGCATTGATATTGGCACCACATACAGAAATGACAAGGCTGCAGCAGCATTTGTTTTTTCCATTGCCGAGACAACAAGGCAGACTGTGACAAGCACAATTAAAACTTCACCCTTCTTAAGCATTACTTGTGATGGTAGCACAGACTTCACTGGAGAAGTGGAAAGATCGGAAGGCTGGATTGAGGAGATGATTTGTTTTAATAGAAATACCAATAGTGATTAAAATACTTTACAGTCCAATTTGAACATGTTTGTCTCTTATTTTCCTTTAATTATGTTTTGGGACTTCGGGCTAGTAAAACCTGGTTTGGGCTAGTGACATCTGATGTTTCAGTAGCCCGAAGGGCTAGTGGCTTTCAAAGTTCTTCGTGAAGACTGCAAGTTGAAGTGTGAGTGTATGCAAGGAGGAAAACAGGTAAATTGGGATTGTTTACAATACATAAATGCAACAATAGTCAAAGGAATTTGGTGATAAGCCTGCGTTAATATTAGTGTAAATCTTTTCATGAACATTTAGACAGGTCTACCTCAAATAGTTCACTGTATCATATTTAGGATTCTCCTTCAATGACAACTCCCAAGCCTCCTGAATACAATTTTGAATTTTGATGGCATCTATTCCTGAGCTACCACTCAATGCACAAGTGGCAAAACAGCCACTCAAGAATTGAATTACGCGACAAAGAAACACCCTCCAAATAAAGATTGACACTGTGCAATTTTCTGTGAATAGACATCTCAGAGCCTCAAGAGTAATACTTACATATCTGGTTTGACGATCCTCATGTTCATCCCTTTTCCCACCTTGATCAGACTATCAACTAGCATCATGGCCTGCTGAGAAATTCTAAATGGGAAGATCATCAACCAGGTGTCTAGGTGGACAGGGGTCAGCAAGCTGACATTCCTCATATTGCGGCCCCAATCTGCCTCTTTAATTTGGTAGCTAATTTTTTGAATTTGGTCCTGAAAACAAAAGCACAATCACTGATGAGATGAAAACATATGCTGCAAAAAACTGATAAATCTAGAGTTGATTTCTAAGGAAGTGCTGTAAAATACAAACAGCTCTTGAAAAAAAAGATATTTGTGAACAATGAATCTAACAATAATTTCACAATGCTCAACAGAGATGATTTTATTCCTAACACAGGCATGTGCAATGCAACCATATACTTCTTACAATTTAACATGACATTTCATAAACAAATTCATTCATAATCAAAACGCTCATCTTAACCCTCTTGCTGAGCTATGATAGAATTAATTATACATTCCACTTTGTACACTTAAGCCAGTGCTCAGTTGAATAAATTTCTCCTTGCCAAGTGCTAAAGGCGGCGGTTGAATTTGTGTAACCATGTATCCTGGCAACAGGAGGAACAGGGAAAGAATGTATGCATGTGTGCATATATCATCTTTGCAGAAAGGGTGGAAGGTTGGAGCAAGGTAGGATTGGGTATTTTGGCAGTGAAGTGTAGTAGTGAGAAAATAATAATAATATAATAATAATAATAAAGTGCATTTATATAGTGCTTCACCCCCGGAGAGCTCGAAGCGCTTTACATTTACAGTTACATGCACACATACTCAACACAAACACACAAGCTTACATGCGCAGCACTTGCACGTGAATACATACAAGTCATATTCACACATATGCAGATTTACAGCATCAGTATGTGCATGCAATCAAAGAGCAGAAGTCTCAAGGTCAGGGGGGAGCATAGATTCCAGCCTTGATAATACAGAGACTGTGCTCCCAGGCCCTAAGCAGAGACGCCAACTCAAGAAGTTGCACACACACACACATACACAAGAGCCACACACCTTATTATTCAAATAAAATCACAGTCTGACAACCATTAGAGCAGGGGTAATGAAACTATTACTTGCAAAGGTAATTAATAAATAAGTATGTTTTCAACTAAGCCTTAAATGATTTCAGGCTGGTTGAACAACGAATAAATTCAGGCAGTGAATTCCAGGTTGAAGGCCCTGCATGTGTAAATGCTTTATCACCATATTTTTTCAGATGAGAGCGTGGAACAGATAGACGCTTCGAGTCCATAGGTCTTAAATTTTTCGGAGGCACATAAGTAGATAACAAGTCGGCCAAATACATAGGTGCTACCATTACTGTTCTATAAAAAAAGAAAGTTCGGTATACATGTAAAGTCCTGTTCTACTTGCATGTTTACAGTTTACCTTTCATCCTGTTCCTTGTTACCTGGTTATCACTGCTCAAGCTACTTTCCTTATGATTTTTGCCGAATTTGTTCCTACACATGAATTGTTAGCTCTTCAAAAATGTAAGATTAATAAATTAATATTTATTTCTTCACCAACTTATGTATGTTTAGTACTGGAATGATGTTTCTAAACAACACAGATATACATCTCGAAGTATTTAAAATAGGCTCAGTCTGGCTTCGAGTGCATTCTTCAGCAATCATGTAATTTAACAAATGTATGTGAAGAGCAGAACTTAAGCAATCCTGCAACTTTGTCTTCAGCCATATCAAAAGTTAGTGATATCTTCCACCCATCAAATACTTACTCTTGAATCTTTCATAAGAAGCTGCTCTGCAGGCAATTGTCTGGCAGGAACACGCAGAACATCTCGCTGAAGACTCATCTCCCAAGGATCAAGTGTTTCATTCACTCTCTCAGAACTGAAAAGCAAATTAAAGTTTGAATGATCTATAATCTTTAGACCCATGTCACTGTGATGACAAGATAGTCTTAAATAATACTGTATTTACTCTCATTAACTCATTGGAGTCGTGCCGCAAAACGGTTTGCGACACTTCTTACAGCTCTTGGCGTCATGTATGGATGCGGCAATATTTATAGCGCTCATTTGTGTCTTGTGCGGTCAAAGGGCTGCAACTAAGAACAATACTATGATCCATAGCCCTAATTGTTATTAGAATGAGTTCCCTTAGTGAATTGGAACTCGTTTGGTGGGGAAAATAATTTTTTTTAGCGAGCCCTTTTCAACTCCGTTTTGTTGACACAAGATGGCTAGGCGAAGTCATGGACTGAAAACGACCTAAGTTCTAGAGTTGGTGATGGAGGAAGATTCAGATGAGGAAAGTGATTTGTTGTGCGAAGATAATGGAAGACAAATTATCAATGACAGTGACGATGAAATGTGGTGGAAGAGTCCAAAAAAAAATTTTTTTAAATCACCCCATACAGGTACCTAAACCCAGCTAACAACTGAAAACTCAGCAAATGATGTCAAAAATCACTGTACTCATCATGCAGATCACATATTCAGCTCACAAAAAATGTATAGGTATGCTAGGTTCCTCCAAATACTTTACAAAATACAGGTACCTCAAGAGTGGTAAAAATAGTGCGACAGCAGGTGTTGCAATATTTCATTTAGGCTCGACTCCAATGAGTTAAACTAAGGTAAAAAAAATTGAAATAAAGGTGTGGTACAAGATGGAAACGGAGCACATAGTAAAAGAATGGGGAACGAGCAGACATGAACAGATGCTCACACAAAGCAGGATAAAGGGGAAAGAGCTCAAGATGACAAATGCAGAGAGAAAATGGAAGAAAAAAAATGATGTGCTGGGAATTGAACACGCGACCTATGCGTTGGCATCCATCATCTCAGTTTGGAATCTGTTAGACATCTATACCAAGCCATGCCACTACTTCAAAAAGGTAGCTTAGTGGCTGAGGTCCTTCCAGAAGCCAAACAGAAGACTAGCAGTAATAGTGCTAGGCATGCAATTCACACACAAAACAAGCTTCCCTACCCCACCCTCTCCTTTTTCAACCAACAGCCATTAAGCTTCATTTGGTAAACTCAACAAGACAAACATAGATGTACACACAACATTAAACACAGTGAACAAGACAGGGTCATAAAAGGAAGACTGCACCGTCCTACAGTCCATATTAAATCATACGATACCCTATTATTCCAATAAAACAGTCTTTCAAGTGTCTGTCATAATGATATAATGCCTCTGCTGGCCCTAGGCAACCAACAGGGTTACATTATCCAAAGTCCGAATTGTTACAACCACTGTGCGTGTGGCGGCCATAAGCTTACGTCAAATATGTTCTTGCCACATGGCCAAGCTGTCTAGCCAGTGCTCTGCAGACGGGTGATAGCATGTTGGTATGAATGTTTTAATTCCTCTGTGAACAGTAGGTACGCCAAACAAAATCATGGTGAGGCAATAAAAATGCAGAATACTTTTTCTGGCTTACACTATCAAACTTTACATTTGATTTTGGAGTACAAGAGCCTTAATTAAAAGCTAAATAATACATTGTCAGGTAGAAGTGTCTGTGGCTGCTGGAACGTAAGTGACGTCAGCGTTTTTGCCACAGGCTTCTGCTGAACGGGGAAGGGGAATAATTCTGGACGCAAGGGCTAAACCCGGTAACTCTAACTCTCCCTATTGCGTCATATTACATACGTGCACGGTAACAGTACAATGTTCTTTCTTCGCAAAACTGACTCGGTGAGCACTGTAGATAATTCTTAGAGAGAAAAAATATTGAAAAACGGAAAATTATTTTTGATGTGCGTGTCCTACTTTAAACAAGAAACAAGTACCAGAGCCTAACAAAGAACAAGATTCACATCTATCAACTAATGGCATAGAAAATCTCAAACTTTAAATGAAAACCAATAATTCAAAGCCCCACACCATTATGAAATCCTATGAGGAATGGTGACGAATGTATGATGAGCAATAGTCCCAATATAGCTGCACAGCAAGTCTGGATCTATGTGGGACCAAAATCAGTTAAAAACTGCAGTGCAACACACAATTTATAACATCATGTATTTGACACACTGTCAATGAAGCACTGACTTTTTTTTGGCTTCATGTCAGATGAATTTAAGAGCATAAGATCCACATTTAAATTCAAGTGGAGTCCATGGAGTCAAGCTTTGGGAATAAAATTTATCTAAAACTATCAGTATTCCATTATGACAGGAATGAACATAGTTTTAAAGAATTAAACATTCACACGAAGCACTGCAAAGGCAAGGCTCTAAAATGCACATTCAGCAAACTCTACACTAAATGGTGTTCCATGGCAATTGCATAACAACTTGTGTTGTGAGGTTTCTGTAATAATCATCTACTCTATATCTGCTACGGTGAAACTATTGCCAGTGAACAGCATAACCAGGGATGCCACTAACTTTCCACAAAATTCTCTGAACATTTTAAGGTTTCACTGGAATTCATGTGTACTTGGTTGCTTAATCTGAAATCTCTACTTTAAAGAACCAATAGACGTTTTCCAAAATTAAGATTGCTAGAAGTAATTCCTGAAAAAAAAAGTGTTATGTGCCATGATTTGCTCACAAAGGGAGTTGTAGAATGAGTACCCAGCGCATAGACAGACTGGTAAACTTGACATACGGACTTCTTTACATGATTTTACATGCCAATAACTAATTGACCGCTTGACTCGGCTTGACCCATCTAAATAAATATTAGCATCAATGGCAAGCCCAATCTTTCTGCCTCAGTTTCATATCAGTAACAGTACATTTTAATGCGTAAAACACTGTAAAGCTCAACACACAGACTGAATCACATTATACATCAAACTATTAAGCCTGACATCCTATGCAGAGTGTTGATCTGTAAAAATGCTTAGTACAAGAAATCTGAGAAGTAAAATTGTATCGAGGGATACTCGACCAAGTCTAGGCTTAGTCTAGCACAATCGGCCATTCAATGCATAGTGTTGTTTTTTTTTGGGGTGGGAGAGTGGAGGCATAGTGGACACTAAAGCATGAAAAAATATGGCAAATAATGAACCTTTTAATCTTTTCCATAAAGACACTTTTATCTCTTTTATTCAGCATGATTCAAATTCATAAATAACGGCTACAGCATGTGTGTTGGGAGGAACACTCTCAGTGAAGTGGAGATGCCTACCATTAGAGGTGCCAAATAAAGAATTTTCCTTTAAACTGAAGAAATTTCTAGACCAATGAAGGAATTTCCACGAGCACTACATAATATAAATGATTATACTGCAACACTTTTAACCTCTCATGACTTATAAAAAGGCTATGTTCACTTAACAGAATGAGGAATGCTGCCCTTTTCCCAGAAAATTACCCACTGCATCATCATCATCATCTGAGCCTTTGTTACTGAACTCAGTGCCATGTACTGATATTTTACAACTTTTAATGCTGGTACCCTGTGACAAACAGTCCATTCCACATATCTTGGAAACAGAAACCAGATTCTGATGTCAGCTGTTACTTGGCATGATTCGCTCAACTGACCACACTAAATTTTCTTCCTAATAGCAAGACTTTCTACATTCTTATCACTGAAACATTTCAATAAGATTTGTGATAAAACAGGCTAAATCGTTGAAAAAAAAAAAATTAACTCATTCCATGCCAGTACGTTTTCCACGTTTTTGCCAGGCCACTATTTTTTAAAAGTACTATTTCTTACTATAAAGAAAAATTGCATCCAACAACTCAAAACTAACACCGATTTCATGAACGGAAGTTTAAGAAGAGCTGTCGTTACTTATAAGTACTAAAAAGTTTCAAACCAGACCTGTAGTAGCAAAACAAAAGTAGGTTTTGATATCGACGATACATCGTCGACTGGCGCAGCCATGGCAACGTATATCGACGATATGTCGTCGATACGCATGGAATGAGTTAATTCATGACAAAGTGTACAGGTCTAGATCTACCTGAAATCTTTCATTATGAAATCCTACAATTTTTCAGAAACTGTAAAATCTGAAGAATTAGTATGATGAAGTATACATGTATCTGTCACCATACTAAAAATCAAAGTGGTTTCTGATTGAGCTTACTACCCTAGTGCTTGCACTGTCGTCTATCAAGCCCTCAGAGAACTCTTTTTAGGCCGCACTTTTAAACTTCAAACCTCTTCAACGTTATCACTCATGGAGCATAACTCTAAACGGATCAAACGTTAAAGCATCTTATCTCCCTTGATTGATTTCCAAAGTACGCCTGTTCATGTTAGATCTCTACATAAAGCTTTATGAACCAATAAAGAAATAAAACTACAGGTGTCTCTTAAACAATAAAAAAAGACTAATACAAAATCATACTGCACGGAGAGAGAGGGCAGACTTGCCAACCCTTAATGTTTGTGACACCTATTAAAAGGGCAAATCACTCATTGTGTACAACCCAATTAATCCGCTAATATATAAAATACCCCTTTTTTGGGGCCCTGCCAGACAGTGTTAGGGTGTAGATATATGTAAAATGACCTGTGGTCTAAATAAAGCATCCAATTTTAAAGTTTCAGGTACAATTTCAGCCTTCTAGATGAAAAAATAAAATGTGTATGCCTATGTATTCGCACATGGTCAAAACCAGCCAAATGAAAAATTGGGGACCAAATCAGAATTTGAGGTGATCTTTTTCGAAAGACATCTGTGAAAAATTTTGGGCGTTGACACCCCTTTTTCTTCCCGTTAAAAGATCGGACAAATGAAGTACTTTAACCTCCATGGAAGAAATTTCCCCAAATCACAGTGGTATATGTAGAATACAATCGAGTCCGCTTAGCTCCAATTCGCTGGGACCATCCTAGTGAGTTCGACGAATCAGAATTCGACTCGCGTTTTCCAACGCGAGTCAATCGTATGCGAGCGAGCGAGCACACTGGAGAGGTCACAGAGGCAGCCTCTTGTTTATATACCGTCACGGTGCATTGGGCCAGATGCGTTGTAAGCCCTACACAATGCTGTCGAGATGCTTGATTATCGATCGATTTTTCGGCACCACTGAGCCCTCGCGCATTCTCTTCCCTCTACTGTCTTATCAGCGGTGGTGTAATACACACGCCCTACTATTGTGCTGCGGTTAATGGCACTTGCAGTGTCCAGTTTTATTGCCTCTCTCTATCCGTGGCACCGTCTCGTTTGTTTTTCAAGCCATCAGCGTTGTTTGGTACCACGCGGGGAGGACGCCAGGAAGTGATTTGCCTCTGTGGCAGCGCTGGGCAGTTGGACTAATCAGAAATGGGCATTAATTACTTCGTCTTATGCAATGATGATTAAAAGACGCAAAGAAGGACAAAAAACTATTATTTCTTTTTCTTTCGACTAATAAGTAATTGGAGGAATCCGATTTTGACATACATGGACTCGACTGTAACACAAAATGTTAATAGGGCCAACAAAAGAAAAAAACAATTGGTGTCAAAGACCTTAAATATCAAGGGTAACGCAACAGATGAGACTGCTGAATAAAACTCATTCTTTAGTTTTGACTACTCTAATTAATCATTCAAATCCCTTCTTCCTCTGGTCAGACAAGGACTGGTTGAAAACACAAAGGCCAGGAAAACCTGCATTAAAATCTGTTTCTCCCAACATGGGCTTGGGTTGGGGTTAGGTAAGAGAGAGTAATCTGTGGAATGTCCCTAGATATTAGTAAGGTGCCCCCAAAGCATTCTGCTGCTTAGATGATTTGCTTTTAATCATGATTCAGACTCTCATAAAATGTACATAGATCTACATATTCTGCAAAGTCAACTAGCCTAACCCACAAACTGCCTGTGGAAGATGAGCAACACTGCACTGGGCTCTGCCTAGCTAAACCCACAAGTTATGTCCAAAGAAGAAAGATTATGGATAGCGCAATGCCCAATTTGTGTGTTTCGTAAGATTTCCATTCTCCAGGTGAGTTTTCAAACTCCAAATAAGCACTTCTATGATAGTTCAGAACTGGCTAAACAGAGACAGAAGTGACCTTCCAGTCTAACCATATACGGAACATACCAAAACGACCAATTGTGAATTCTAATCCATCCCTATGGCGGCCATACCAGAACTTCCTGTAAAATTTCGATCTTGGAATTTCTTTTCTCCAAGAGTCATCACAGATTCTCAGACAAATCTCTGATGGCATTCTCAGAGCCATCAGTATTCTCTGATTTCCGAGAATTCTTGGAAGAGTGACATTCCTGATAATGTAAGAAAAGGACTTACGAATTGATCTGCCCCAGAAAGTTTTCAAGAGTCCTAACCCTCTGTTCAGGGCCAATACGCGTGTGTGTACTCAGGTCTTTCATCAGCCGGTTATCAGCCCTGGCCTTATCTGATAAACCTGAAATAAGAGGATAATAAACAATATTTAAATAACAAATACGCATAAACATGAAAATTACAGCCATGCAAATATTTTTTTAAACAATTAAGATTTCTCCCTATATTAAATGAATCCTAAATTCTTTTGTTTCAACACTTTTTTGTCTGCTGAATTTAGCATTACACACAACCTCCCAGAACTGGAGATTTTAATGAAGCATGGGTGGCCCTTTTAATGAGAAATTTGCTAAAAATGCACAGATTTTACCCAAATATGTATGAAATAAAAGAGAAATGCATAAAGCAAAAGTTCCCATTCATAAAAGTTATAACAGAGTAATATGTTAAGAGTTCACAAACAGATGATGTGGAGTTGAAATCTGCGCACCACAGTTGATGTTCCTGATTTCTGTGGTCCGGCAAGAAGAGTACCGTTATTCTATTCACGACTGGCGCTCATGTCCCATTATTTCCAATAAAATCATGCAGCTAGTTAGATGAAAAAATGCCATTTCCTCCAGTGTTTGGCCGGTTGACGCACTGAAAAGTTACAGTCTGTCAAACCCATTGTGGTTGTAAGCCTGAACAACTAATGCTGCAACCACAGAACATGGCCGGATGCGCAACTGGAGGCGAAATAACAGGATCCCTGACTAACAGCGCACCTGACCTCAATTAATGCCGTCACATGATATCTTATAATCAAAACAGTTGGCTTGTTCTTGTGCTATTTACTGGGAACCCCAGTACTGTGTAAGTGACACAGACCTCTCGGGTGGTCATTAGCACCTCCTGACACGCTGGTAATGACACTTGCTTCTGATCTAGTTGTAATGTGTGCACATATTACTTCGCCTGGTCTAATTCTGCACACAGTAAATACATAGTGGGAGACAGCGGGCACTGGGAGTAAGGGATTTCAAGGATGGGGAAGGTGCGTCGCGGCATGCCTTTTTCCCGCCCATGTGTGACATGGGTGGCACTTTGATGGCGTTTTCACCATCCCCCTTATCCACTCATTTCCTCATCATTTTGTCTCGCTAAAAGCCATAGCAACAGCCCCATGAAATGAATAAATAAACCTTCAAAGCCATGGTGTCCTGCTCACATCATGTTTAATAATTTTTCAATATTATCAGACTGCCAGTGGCCTGTTTATCCTGTTCTCCTCCTCTTTTACCCATCCCTTACACTGGGTTTCCAAAGATTTAGGACAAAGTTGCTTGTCATCCATTTCTAAGACTAGTAGAAATAAGGACCTTTAAAAGTGATTCCTGTTACCAGTTCACAGACATAGCATTCTACAAGTGGTGTGACTAACTTTTATACCACTCAGGTACAACACCAATATTTTTGTAAAACAGACTAAATGGACAATTCTTCCTTTATAAATTAATGATAATAATATCAGGAGGGGTAAAAACAAATTTTATGGAGCGATTTATCATTCTAATTTGAAATAGGAGTCTGTGTGCAAAATTGCATCAACTAATTTGACTGTCACTGTGGACCTAGAAAACTATATTCTTTATAGGAGTGGTTAGCTTTTATTTTGGTTGTTTTGGTATTTTCAGCTTCAGATTGTACAGAATATGCAAGCTTGAGATTTCCAGGCCAAATACTTTCCTCACATAAAATATCTATTTTTGTAGAAATAAGACGACCGGTTTCCCCTCAAATCAAGCCTTTAAATATGGAGCAAACATCCTGCAAGTCTGGAGCTAAAAAAATCACAGTATTTCATAACTTATTTGACCAATCTTAGACATTTATTAAAAAGCACTGTCTTGTAGTGAGTAAATGCAGGGATGCCACTCACTTTTTGTAAAATTCTCTAAAACTTTTGCGGCTTCACGGAAAATCATGTAGACTTTGGTGTTTCTAATCTGAAACTTCTACTTTCAAAGAGCCAAATCATGTTTGATCCCTTATTAANGTCACCTACTTTTTCGGTGAGAGTTACTTCCCTTCGGTTGAAATGTTGGGAGGTGTAGCATGTATAGGGCCTTGAAAGGCAATGGGTTAAACCTATCTTAGACAATAAAGAAATAAGGCTATCTCTTTAAAAAATGAAGAGACATAAATTTACTATACTTTATCATACTGTAGAGAAATCGAAAGCAGACATGCAAGCCCCTAATTATCATGGATTATGCAGCTGATAAGGCTGTTTGAATAAAACTCATCACATAGTTTCATTCTTCTAATTAGTCATTCAAATATGTTCCTCGTCAATATCAGAAACTGACTGTAAACACAAAGGCTAAGAAAGACAGACTGCTTCATAATCTTGTTTCTCGAAGTGCTTGGGTTGTAACTTCTTAAGTGAAAGCTTTATTTGGGAATCCCCTAGATACTACTAGGGTCTAGGATGTTCTTAAATGAATTTGCTGCTTAGATCTCTGCCTTTTCAGTAAGTATAAGAATTCAGACAATCTCTGCAAATCAACGTAGATTTACGTGTTCAGCGAAGTGGACCAGCCTAACCCACACACCACCCCAGGAAGACAAGCAAGAGCGACGGGTTATCAGCCAGTTCTAGTGCTGCCGAAGCCAGACTAGGCTTATAAGGCAGTTTCCGCAAAAGAAAGCGTGCATTTGAAAGCATAACGTTGAATTTGTGTGCCTCATGTGGTTTCCATGCTGCAAATGAGTTTTCAAAACCAAAATAACCGCTTCCACAACGGTTCGGAAATTACGAAATGCGTTTACGAGGGTTGGGCAATATCTCGGCACCAGTACCACTCCTCCCAACGACAGAACCAGTACCACGGTTCCTCTCGGCTCATACCGCAGTTCTAGTTTTCCCAGTTCTCAGGTGTCGACGCCAGTGTGCGTGAGAAGGGGTTGGATTTTAATTTCAAAGGCTTAGATAGGTGCAAATATATGTGTAGACTCAGAATAGGTGAGGTTTAGTCACTCAAGTATAAAATTTGTGATTGTTGCTAGGTGGGTAAGGTTACCCTGTTTACTGAGTGAAAAGGCCGAAAATATTAGGGTGTCTGCTTCACTGCCTAAGTTCTCAAAATCTAACTGGTTCAGGTGCATTTTTCTTTGTGTCAAAATTTGGAGGAAGAGCTAAACTACATATTTGGGAAGTATTTTGAAACGGCACCCCAGGATAAGTTAATGAGAGGTGTAAAACCTAATATAGCCAACAGTGAAAAATACATTGGCATCTTCATACCCTGAGGTGCACACTACAGAAGTGATTTTTACATATTTCCTTTCATACGTGAAGGGCTATGACTTCACATAGCTAGTCACCCAATGTCTTGGAATAAAATAGATGAGGGTAAGGATATTCTATGAAAAAAAGAACTCTACTGTGAATCTGGAGAATGTTCGCTTTTTATCATCACAAAACTTGGCACTTTTTGTACAAAATGCCATTTCTGTGGACAAGTTCAGTGAATTCGCCACATATTAGAAAAAGTCTGGTAGCATAACCTTAAACCTTGAAACACTGGCAAGAGCTGTGGGCACTTTCATTTCACTGGGATAAATGGTTTCTGAAATATAATGGCTCAAACTCTTTTGACAAAATGCTTCTGCGTGTTTTACCATAAATAAGTCTATTTTCTTTTTTAAAAAAATTCTCAGAAATTTGAAGGATTTCACCGGCACTTTTTGGCACAGCTTCACTTCCCACTCTAAAGAACATTTAGGGCAAGTTTTAACAAAATCCAAAGGTCACCAACAAAATTGGAAAGAAGAAAAAAAAACAACAGCTTCATTCAACGCGAAATGATCCCTCTGTTAAAGACAGTTTGTTTTTTTTTCAAATTGTGTTGGTCTTGCTCTAAAAACAGCAGATTAGTATACCATAGTCACACGAGATGAAGAGAACCATCTAAAAGGAAAAAAAAGCATACCTGTGATGGTACACAACTCAGGAAGCAGAAACAAATTCTGGTTATCTCCCCTACGGCGATCCCGGTCTGTTGGTCTCGTTACAAGAAGCGGCTGCTCCAGGTCCTTGACATCATGGTTCCAGGCCTGCAAATTGAATTTCAAGGCTTGAATAGCAATATAGAACAACATCAACACTTCTAAAATCAGAGGCTCTGACAATTTCATTCCCCCAATATTCTACTGCTCCACATCCAATGAACAATATGAAAGAGAATAAACAATAGAGTACAAAGAACTACAAAGGGAACAGCTCAGCTGCATTAATACCCTTATGTTTATTATGTGTACTGTTATGTAAATCATATGATAAAATATCTGCATTTCTAAACCATACGAAGCCAGATTTCATTAACCCAAGGATCCAAAGCTCCACATAGCCATCCAATTCATTCAGTACAACTGGGTTGCAAACCATGGTACATGTACATATATTAAAAGCAAATCATGTACCCTTTCCTGCACATCAATTATAGGCTTGAGGGCACAGTTAAAATAAAAAGGCCAACTACAGTCACAATGACTAATTTTAGTTACCGAACTCAGCTTCTAATCTCTTACATGACAAATCAGTTTATTTTCTTATTCTCATCCACACAATCACTTTTGGTACGTGCCATTTAATAAAATAACAAACTAAACTACACAACTGAGCACTCAGATGTGTACTTTTACATGAGAGAGGACTGAGCCAGAGGACTAAGTAAATGTCCATATGCATTAAAGTTTGTTATTTTCATTCCCATTCACCTTATTCTGATGATAGTTTCCACAAATTTGTTCTACTTTTGTTTTTAACTCTATTCAGCCACTACAGTTCCATTCTTAACGGCAAGTGCGGCACCCTGTAGGGGTAAAATTGGGTAAAATTGTGTAAAATGAGTTTAAGGCAGTTTTTTAAACAGCAACATGTCCTTTATCGAATCCTGAAGTTATTTTCATGATAGCTATCTCAAAAAAGTGTATTTTGATGCAAAAGGAAATGATTACCCTTTATCAAATGCATCTATCGGGTAATCTTTATCGTCAATTATCTCAAAATCACAGTTTTCGTCACTCTATCCCTTCGATCTGACTTTTTTCTGGTCCTATTTACATAAAATTTTGCATGACAACTCTCCAAGCCCTTGTTGTGAGAATGTCGTGGGCTTTTTTCGATATCTTGTGTTTTTGGTGTTTTTTTTTAATTTTTAAAGTTGAACATTTTCAAAATTTTCAATGTTTTTTTAATGACATTTTTAAAAAAATTATTTTTAAAAAACTATCCAAGAAATCAAAAAAAGCTCATGACATTCTATTTTAAATAAAGTGATCTTTCAAATGGAAAAAAAACCAGCATCCTACCTGTATTGTTCTCCAGATCAAAGGGCTCAAAGTTATGCAAAAGTCATCCATATTTTCCAATATGGCGGCCAAACAATTGGCGTTTCCATGGCAACAGAGGGAGGAAACTGCGAAAAACCCTAGTTTATCTTCCTTCCTGGCCCTATGTGACCCATTTTTCACTCCAAAATGACAAAGTTCCCTTTATTAATGAAAATCACCTAGTTCTGCCGCACGTGCCCTTAAGGCAGTAAAATTTGTCAGATGCATATTACCAGTCACGGGGCAATACTGCAGAATTTTTTAAGATGGGCCTTTAAAAATTTTCAATGACTTTTTCATAATTTAAGGTGATTTCCCTTAATTTTCCAGGTCAGTGGTCAGATACTCATTCCTAAAAACAACTTATGTCATATGTCACTCCTTTCTTAATCAAAAGCACCCATGACTTACTTTGCAACAAGTAAGCTACAACCATTGTAAAGGTGAACATTGTGCTGTACATGAAAGATAGTATCACACAACGGAGTCCCAAACAACTAAATATGTCGATTATAAACATAAATTATTCTTTAATATAAGCAAATGTCCTTAACACCAGCAGCCCTGGGTAATAGCAGTCTGTTCCATACAACTGACAAGTATAACCACATACACTACTTATCACATGCTACTACCTTGCCACAAAGAGTGTCTAAAACTGGCCATTTTTCCCTGGGCCAGCACAAAGAAATAAATTTAGTAACGCTGCAGGTCCGTGGAAATAAAGCCATTGCTTTCTTTACAGCTTATTATGTAATTTTTGACTCACACTCTTGTAGTAATTCACATAAGTGAGTGGTTCACCCTTCTTCTCAAATGTGTCGGTTGGCCTTCCATTCCAATCGATATCATCCACACGGTATGTCTTGTTGTTGTACCTGGAATAAAGGAATGTGATTCCATTAATTGTGCAGTCTCCATCAGTTTGGTTCCAGCCCTTCTTCGGCTTAACTCTTAACAAAATCTGATGTAACCTTTACAGTGGCAGTTGGTCTGGCAACTACCTGCTTATTTTGGACAATGACCCACCTGTTTCTGTCCCTGGTTCAGGGATACCTATTCATATTTCCTGAATATAAACCTCTGTATCACAACAATCTAAAGCCACAGTTAACTTTCTCATTTCCCAAACGCTGAAAGAAATAAGGCTAAAAAAAGTATGACTGAAAGGTGACCACCACTAAGGATAATGCAGGGATGGGCCCGCAGCTATCATGGTGTAACAGTTGGCATCACACAGATGATTAACATGGAAATCAGGAGGGGGAAACAACTCCTATGTCCTTCTTAACCACCCTCCGTCACTGTGACCAAGTTTGTTTTCTTGCATCATGCCTACAATAAAGTATCTACCCCGTCACACAAAACCATCGCTGTAACAGCTAGCAGACACCCATAACTTTGCACAATATTATATTTTCAACATAGTAAACCCATACATACTGTGTCCTCATACGAGTCATTGCCAAATAAGGATAGTGAAAATCTATCACAGTATCACATTCTTGCGCATTATACAGTGTTTCTGTACCTCCCCAGAACTCCTTATCTACTTAAAATTGTATGTGTCTCAAAGAAGCAAAGTTGTAGAACAGGTCATAGACTAGCTAGAAATGAAATACTATTAATACCGCACAATGCTCTGCAGAGTTATTGCCCTTGTTCAAACATACTAATACTACATCATCGGATGAATTCCACAGCAATAAGTCTTATTAGGTACTGAATTCAATATATACTTTACGAGAAGCAAAGTTGCAGAACAGAGCACTACCTGCTCAGAAACAGAGTTTTAGACCATATGTCACTCGTTTTAAAGAGTTACTGCCCTTGTCTAAAAGGCATATTATTTGGAAAAACCCTTTTTTTTCCATAACCGTATTGGATTTCTCCATCAAAATTGGTATCGTACATTATCTTTCCATTAAGTATTATTAAATCTTATACATTCGCATTTTATATATTTTTAAACACATAAAACATAAAACTGACGTAAAAACTTAACTAAGTGTATAAAAAATGGACAGGAAACTAGAATTTTTCGCAACGATGGCTTAAACTTAGGTAACTGTCGATTTAAAACATGTAATACTAGGTCACGACCGACGTGAAGACATGTTTTCGTTCTTTTTCCGACTTTTGAAACAAATCCAACATATCCCAGCTGCGTAGTTCGACTCTTAAAATTTGTGTGATTTTTGACATGAAATCTGTCACACTAGTTAAATAAAACTAAGAGCATTAAAAATATCTCTCTAAAAAAAAAAAAGCAGCAGTAAAATTTGTCACACAATATTCTCACTCCATTCCTCTACGCGTGATTGTATTATACTCGTTTGCATTGGGCATTTTAACGGTACAGTGGAATTCTAAATGGTAAACCCTCATTTGTGATAGATTTCAGGAGAGAATTCTACAGCGTATTTACACATTCAAATGCAAATTTCTTCCACGGCATGTCAGTCAAGAGGTAATATCTGTAACCTGTACAAAAGTTGAACCATTTTTCAATACAAAAGCATTGTCATTTTGTGTAACTATGTAACAGAATGATTATGGTTAATATTTTTGTATGATGAGTGATTGTTTTTCCCCTATTTGGCAATGACTCATATCTATACACGTCAGTGATCACATCACCATTGGGCAAACTCTGTAATATACCATGATCTTATATGATTTTATGTGATCAGTATATTTTAATCTACCTGCACAAGAATTACTCAAAACCTTGAAGTTAAAATATCTTGTACACCCTGGCATGGCAGCTCTGCAAACGACTTTGAGTTTGGTGCGGTGGCCATCTTATCACCCGTGAGTGCCCCAGGAGGCCTACAGCGGTCAGAGCAAGAAAATTTACCTGTGCTGGCGAGATTTGCTGGCTTGCCTTTGGCCACTTATATATGAGTTTGGATAGGCTATTATGTCCTTCCGCGTATAATTATTGATTTGATTCAGTACCAGATAGATTGTGTGGACGATGCTGTTTACGTACATGTGTTTTTATTTGCAAAACCTTGGTAGACATTTAAGCTACAGCTCATTAAAATGGCGCTAAAATGCATGAAAATACACATTAACACATATCTTACAAAAACTTAAATCTACAACGAACTTTACCATAGACTTCACTAGAAACAAGCATGCTTGTTCTGGAAAGAACACACATACTGACTATTGTTTCAGATTTGTGCTTCCTTGAATAGGAACAACGCTGCAAGCCAATAAATGTCAGGTAGCGTGGCGTTCGCGCGCCCCGAGAGGAGAGCATCAATAGACGTCCTGTAACTGTAGTGCCGACAAGTCATTAGCACCTAATAATGTTTCCGACATGGCGCTTGATGGACATGATTTATTGGTGAATGTTTCTGCCATCTACCGAGACAAGTCCATGCGAAGCTTTCCAGTCTAGTTAATTGAAATTATGAGAAATAAACAGTAGATCTATTCTCTTCAAAGGGAATCTAAATAACACAACTTACTATACACCTATATACATAATAATGCACTACTGCAGCCTACTTGTCTCTCCTATTTCTCCGTTTTGGCTGTGGTTCGAGAGCGTGGAGTTGCGGTGCCGTTTTTACATGCACAGACTGCATGATGTTTTGTAATCGAGAAGTTTCACGCCTAATGCCCTGACTTCTTCTTTCAAAGTTGGAGACTGTGGCAT